>JBCNJP010000009.1:2204357-2476620 GCA_039602395.1 Deinandra increscens subsp. villosa | reverse complement strand
CATGGATCAAAACAAAAAGAATACCCAAACCAAAACATATTCACCCAGACTATTATGATGAAGTAGATACAACTGATCCAAAAATACAAGGAAACCATAGGAACTAACACTGAGACAAATAGATATAGATCATTGTTGTAATGATCTACAATAGACACACAGAGTTTCATCTCCTCAAGAACCCACAAGTTTAAAAGAAACCCTAATTTGTGAGGAAGAGAAGAGGAACCGAGTGGCGACTGAAAAAACGTATCTATCACCCAAAAAATAGAAATCCTTTTTATCCATTATATAGTATATCAAATAATGACGCCAGATTAAGCAACCCGGGTCCGGATCCCAGCTCAAGTTCAGCCCAGCAACAACTTAGGTCCAGCCCAGCAACATACCTTGAGCCCACATCCTTGAACCAGCCCAGCAAGATTCCTCGTAGTAAATCAGAAAAAATACAAAACATATATAACATAACAAGTAAAACAATTAGCAAAAAACAACTACAGTTTGAATTAAAGAATCAAGTTAATTATATTAACTTGACTAATTTTAACAAGAAGGCCTTACACTTCCTGTACTAAATGAATTAAAAAGTGAAATAAAAACACCGCAGTGATGAAAGATGTTCCAAAAATAACTATTCATTGGCAACATTCCTATACTAATTTTAACTCTTAGGCAAATATTCTATGTGTGGGTGAGTTTGGTGCCTTCAACTAACCGTCCAAGGGGGTGGTGTGTGTTTGGGGACGATGAGTTTTTAATTAGGAGGAAACAGAGTTGGGGAATAGACGTGGAGGCAGAAAAATGTGGAGGTAACAAGTGATCAAGCTTAAGGGGCAAAATCATGCAATATTAGGGAACCTGATAAAGAAGTGATGGTGCAAGTAAATAGGGGATAAGAGGCTGTTTAATAACTTGAAAAGGAAAATAAAGTAAGGAAGCAGGAGCTCTTCTTGAAAGTTGAAACAAGTTCAGCAAATGAAGATGGCTAAAGGAGATGTTAAAAAAAAGATTGATAGAGGGGGATTTACGAAGGAACTTGCCAGGGGGCACAAAGTAGTAGTTTCGCTGTAATTTTTTTTGTAATTATGTACCTTTTCCTTCCTAGCGCATTGCTAGGGGTTGTTATGAAATTTGATGGCTATTAAAAAAAAATTGTTTGTTGCTGCATTTTGACAAATAAAAGTTACCATTTTATGTGTGAAAACATAAATGGTCTTCATATCATAAACATGGATTTAACATGGTATAGGGGACGATTTAAAGTCCAGTATAAAATTAGAATATTAAGGGCAGAAAATAGTATTAGCATACATGTGCATAATGCTTTGAAGTTTAAAAAGAATTCATGTTGGTAAAAACAAGTGCATATGATCTTTAGATAAAAGTTTAAAATATTACCTTATGTTTGCATTACAACAATCTCAAATACATATTATCAACTTATATGTGCATATACAACTATATATGATATATGATGATGCTTTAGCATGTGAATGTCCCATGAGTTGACATTAGAAAAAAAATATAATAAGACATACCAGCAGTTTGCTTGCTGTGGTTCCATTTGGGTCATTAGACCTGATCATATAGAATTTGTTTCTTTTGACTTGATATTTTTATTTTGCTAATAATCCATAACTTGATATTGAGATCTTGTATATTTTGATTTATTTTAACTTAAGATGTTTAAGCAAACTGGTATTTGATATTTCGTATACTTTTACTAACAATCGCATTAATTTGAAGTAGATTCATATCTGGTTTATTGACAATTTTTTTTCAAAATTTGAAGCATGCATTGTTTCCAAATTGCATTGGACTTGTGCAAATTGTCATGTCCGATACGATACCACCTTTCCATAACATTATATGGTTGTCAGTTGTTCCGTCATCATGTGGTTTGCATACTTTGTCATTTGCTTGGGGATTGGGTTACATACAGACATGCACAACGGCCAATCAATATTATGCACAACTTTGATGAGCCTCTATACTCTCCGGATATTCTAAATAGTCTTGAGATTTCCAGCTTGCCAAACCACCAATTAATTCTAAAGGTGGGGGTTCAAGTTATGTTGGAAAGTTGAACAAAAGGAAGAATTATGTAAAGGAACTAGATTAAAAGTTGTAGTATTACGTAATTGGGGAGGCAGATATAATAGCAGGCACTAATATTGGATATTGCTCATTCATTCAAAGACTGAGCTTAGCACCTTCGGACAAAAAAAAGTCCCATTTAAGTTCCAAAGAAGGTAATTTCCATTGTCTGTATGCTTTGTAATGATAATAAATAAAAGCCAAGTTCAATCATTCTTAAAAGTTGGTTTGTGTTTTAGGTAACCTGTATTCTCATATGGTCAGTTGTATGTCGCGTTTTCAAAACTTAAAAGCAGATAAGGGCTAAAGCTTCTAATTTTAGACATGGAAGACAACATTACAAATAAAACATCAAATTGTCTTCCAAGAAAATGTTAAGGGATATGTGAATATTAGGTGCTCATTATCTTTGTAATATATTTTAAATTACCTCACAACATGATTTTGCTAAGGGGTTGACAAATATTAACCGATCATTATGTTTATATTAGATCTTATTTATATACATTCTATATTAAAAACACATATTTTTAGGCGAGTGCATCCATTTCGCCCCGTGTAAAACACGGGTAACAAACCTAGTTCAACTATATTACACCACCTATTACCTTCAAAAATGTTTTAATTTAACTCTATATAAAGTTTAGACGATTATAAATAGTTCATGTGTGTGATTGGGTCACGTGATCCTAATAGTTGGATCCTTAATGACAACATCTAATAAAATTATTAATTTTTAATGTCGTTGTCCAGTCCTTTTATATTTATGTTTTTTTTACAATAACTTTTTATGTTTAACATTGTTGGGCTGTCATTTTGTATTTTCGTTTTCTTTACGTTGCGTTTTAGTAATACAATTGTTATATGTACCCGTGTTATCCTTACGAGAATATATATTTAAAATCAAATGGAGAAATGAATTCCGTAAGAAACATATTAGGGGTCCAAACAAGCCGAGCCGAGTCGAGCCCAAGCTCGTATAGGCTCGAGCTCGGCTCGTTTAGACTTAACAGAGCTTGAGCTCTGCTCGATTCGAGCTATATTTCAGAAGCTCGAGTTTGGCTTAGGCTCGACTTTTTTTATTACTAATTAATATTATATATTATCATAATATTAATTATATATATCTAGTCTACTTTATATAACCAAAATACATATTATTTTCATATTTTTATCATAAATTTATATATAATAATTAATTTTCTAAGATATATTTAATAATTTAAATATAAATTATATAAATAAAAAATTCCGTTAATGCTCGCTAGCTGGCTCGATCTCGACATGTATAGCGCAAGCTCAGTCTCATTTATTAAACGAGTCTTATTTCAAAGCTTGAGCTCGGCTCAGAATCCTTAAGGCTCGATTCGTTTCGAGCTTTTTATCGATTCGATATCGAGTAACTCATAACTCATAAGCGACTCAACTCGTTTGCTTTCATAAAAAATATCATAACAATAATGAATTAGTTAAAAAATAAGAAAATAAAAGGAGTGGATAGAAAATAGAATAAGTGAGGTTTGTTGACCGTGTGACTAGGTTCATGCCGCGCCCAGAAAGTGGGTTACCAAATACCACCCGTGTTATTATATACTATGGGAGCCCATTAGCTGTTGTCTCATCATGTGAACCATCAATAAACACGCATCATTAATTTAAACATTTCTTTCCCTAATAAAATACAAAGAAAGAAGACTGATTAATTTATAAAAATCATCTTAGAAGTTATAATTAATAATAGATTTATACAATCTTAGAACTCAAACAAAGTGTTATTAGAAAATACAATTTTTAGCACAAAAGTATCTAAGATTTTACTATCGATGAATAAAATGTTATTTTTTATATACAAGGTAGGACTGATGTTCCTACCCACTACCGTGCTAAAGATTAACTGCTACTGATGAACAAAGTGTTATTCTGATACAATTTTATCGGATTTTATTTGTCATATATTAGTTAGGGTTTAAGGTCTTATGGAATAATCTTAATGTAATTAAAATATACGATTTTGTTAGGTTTATTTGTAATTATATTCCCAATATCCTCTTATAATCAATAAAATATAATACTTTAGATTTTTTAACTGTTAATTTTCACCAATTCGTCTTCTCAATCCATAACATCAACAGGAGTTTGGCGTTCTTCAATGAACCCTCCCTAATATACATATTACTCCTATATATACAAAACACAAGTGACTATTTTGTCTTAGTGGTTCTTTTTTTTTTCTTTGGTCTTAATTATAATTTTTTTTGTTTTTTTTACTTTTTATTATTTTTTGTTTTGATTTTTGTTTTTATCCGAGCACAACGAGTTTAGCAAAGCAGTTAGTGGTGTAATATGTTCAATTGTGTAGTGTATGATAGAAGTTAAGGAGCTTTAGGGAGGGCGGGTGGGGGAGAGGCAGGGTTTTCATTTGACTGTTAGCGTGTTCATAGTGACTTAGTTTCCATTTTATGGTGGCCTATTTATGTTACATGCTTCTTGGTTTTATATATTTTTCTTTCTAATGCGTTACGTACTAATGCTTTGAGGCTTAGCTTTTTAGTTCCGTCCCCTCTTTTGGTGCTTGTTGTTTTTCGAGCTCCAAGTTTTTTGTTCCACAAATCTCACATCACCATAGGTTTTAAGTCGAGAGTCTTTTTGGAAACAGTCTCTCTATCCTTTTGGGATGGAAGAAAGACTTGCTTACATCTACTCTTCCCAGACCCTAGCAATAACGTTAATATCCATGAGACATTACTGGGTATGGATGTTGTTGTATTTTTAGTCACGATAAACTTAGCACACAAGTTGGTAGTGTAATAGGTACAATCCTGTAACATTAGCTTTTAGGTCGTAGACTCAATAGTTTAAATGTTTTTTTTGAACGATAGTAATTTTATTAAACAAGTTCAAACAAGAGCAGAGATTACATGGTATGTAAAGGATTTAACATCCAATCGTTCCACCGAAAAAAATCTTACGGTTTCTAGACGAAAACCACGAGAAAGAATACATAACAATCGAATAAAAAAATACTATCGTTCCGCATTTTTTTGGATGGAAGATGTAGAGATTTCGGGTCTTCCAAACAAGCCACTAAGTTGTGTAAATGATACAGTGTAAGACGTCCTTTTTGATCCTCGAACCCTTGAAGTCTTTAATTTGATTGTATAACGATTGAGGAGTATCCGGAGAAAGATTGTCCACATCCAACCAAGCCTTTATACGAGCCAATTCTTTGATGAAAAATTCGCAATCACCGAAAACATGATTATTTGATTACACAAACGAATTGCAAATGGGGCACGAAATCGAATCAATCTCCAAACCGCGTTTTGAAAGATTTAGACGAGTCGGTAATCGGTCTAGAAAGATTCTCCAAACAATAATATTGACTTTCTTTGGGACATACCTTATCCATCGAGTAGCAAATTCACCAACCTGGAGATAAGAATCATCGATGTAATTCCGAATTTCTTTAACCGAAAATTCCGAATCATTGCCCAAACTCCACACCCATTTGTCTGGTTCGTTTCGAAAAGAGAGATTTGCAATTTTATCATTTAACGAAAGAAATTGTTTTGTTTCATTTCCTCCTCTGATTTCTCTACACCAATGCCACAACTAATTATTTCCGTCTCGATAATAATGAATGTACCCTTCTTTGTCAACGGATATCACAAAAAGCCGATGAAATCGAGATTGGAGAGAAATATCATCAAGCCAAATTTATTTCCAAAATTTTGTGTCATTATCGTCTCCCACTTGTTTTCGAATTACATTAGTCGGGAGAAGGTATGAACTATGACAAGTATCGCAAGCTTTATTGATTCTTTGCCAAGTAGTAGGGAATTTTCCGATACAGAAGTCACTGAGTTGTGGACTGTGAATAGCTTTTATAACGCGAACCCAAAGAACATTCCCACAAGTAACAAAGCGCCACCTCTATTTGTATAGGAGTGCAGGGTTCATCGCGTGAAGACTCCCTATTCCTAGGCCGCCCTGATTTTTATTAGCAAGGGTGAGATCCCATTTGACCCAAGGGACTTTAACCTCTTTATCATCAATTTTGAACAGATCGACTCAAGTTTCTTGTTGACCTGGCAGGGAAGAGGAAACATCGAAAAGTAATAGGACCCAAGGGAGCCCAAAACGGAAGAAACCCATCCTCTAATTGAAAGAAGATTTCTTTTTCATTTATTAAGACGTCTGTTGAATTTCTCTAAAATCGGGTCCCAATTGGCAATCCGAGACATATTCTTTCCCACAGGTAGGCCAAGATAAGAGAAAGGTAGACGTTCAACTTTATACCCAGCAATTTTTGCCATTCGAGAGGTTTCCTCAAACTCAACTCCAATTCCAAAGATAGAGGATTTTTGCATGTTTATCGTTAGGCCCAAAACCCGACAGAACATTTTAAGAATTTCCACAATGTTAATGACATTGTCCCTCGACCAATGTCCTATACAAATAACATCATCAACATAAAATAAATGTGACAAATTTACCTCTTTGATCCGAATTTCCTTAAAACGTGAAGAGCTTCCATAACAAGTATGAACATGAAAGGAGATATCGGGTCGCCTTGCCGAGGACCCTTACCAATGTTGAATTCAGCAAACGGACTACCGTTAACAAGAACCGATGATCTAGTAGAAGACAGGCAAGAACGCACCCAAGCTCTCCATTTTAAACCAAATCCCATGAACTCAACATAGTATCGAGATAATCCCAAGACACCGGGTCGTAAGCCTTTGCAAAATCAATGATCGTTTAACATCAAAGGGCCATCAAGAATTTGACGACCTTTAATAAAAGCGGATTGTTCCGGGGTAATGATTTGATCAATAATTCTAGCCAATCGATTAGCTAAAATCTTGGAAATGATTTTATACTAGACGCCGACCAGGCTAATGGGCGGTAATCCGAAATCGAAACTGGCTTTGAACTTTGGGGATGAGAGTGATGAAAGATGCATTGCAACCCAAAAGAATATGACCTCTAACAAAAAATTTTAGTAACGATATCTTTTATGTCTCCTTTAATCAGGTCCCAGTACCTCTTGATGAATCCAAATGTAAACCCATCAGAACCCGGAGCTTTATCCGATCCACAATCCCACACCGCCTCTTTGATTTCGATAAGAGAAGGGAGAGATTCTAAATCAGTTTTATCATGCAACGAAATGGCCCTGTATCTTTTGCTTATATTGATCACTTTCAAATCATTACCACATTTGAATTTATTGGCGAAATGATAAACAAATGTGTTTTTGATACCAACGGGTTCTTCAATCCAAACACCATCAACTTTTAGACCATTGAACGCCATTTGTCTTCGTTTATAATTGATAATACCATGATAGAACTTGAAATTTTCGTCGCCAAAACATCCACATCTGACCTTAGCCTTTTGAGCTAAGTCCTTCAAAATAGGTTTTTCGATATCGTTGAGCTGCTTAAGGAGATCAATACGGTGAGAAATCAAGTCATCGTTGCTGAGTCCCTCGTCAATCAATTTATCTATTTCAGTAATCTCGGATTGGATCATCGATAAACCCATATTCGAGTCCGGGCACGTTTTACGCCATGCTTTACTTTTTCCGTTAAGGCGTCTTTTAAAAAAAAAATTTTATGGAGCGTTGTAGCTGTAACTGTTTTGTTTGTCGTGTTATCCATGTGGCAACATCTTTATTTATTTGTATATTTTTCATTCTTTTTAAATTGTTTTTAAGTGTTTCATCAGTTTTGATTTTGGTTACACAACGTTATCTTTAGGTATATAATTGCTTGTGGTATTATATTTAGCCATGATTCTAATTTTAACGTTGTTGAGTTGTCTTTTTCCATTTTTATTTTTTTTATGTTGCGCTTTAACGATACAACCGTTTTATATACTCGCATTATCTTTGCGACAACATTTGATAGCCTAATTTTATTTTACTTAATACTTAAGCTTAAATGAGTACACACATATTATCCATAAATTACGCCGTTCTATTTTATTTTTTTCGTTTCTATATGCATAAGCCGTTTTGAGATTTCAGAAGAAATTATATATTATAATATATATATATTTTTTAATAATAATTGTGGTTGTTTTTATGATTTGTTGAAGAAGTGGGTCGGTAGCCACTAGTGTTCACTTTATTCCCATAATGTTGGGCCGACCAAAAACTCCACCGTTTTTATTGACGAAACTACATTAGCAGCTGTCTCTTCTAATGATTGCCAGACCACGACCACCCCCAAAAAAGTTTCCACACCAGTTACACCATTACGCGTAGAAGTCGATGGTTTTGAAGCATGGTGGACTATCGACCCCCACACTACAACCGTACAACCTCCACTCTCTCATTTTTTTTATTTAAATATTATTAAAATAGATAAAAGGTGATGTGGATTAGGGTGTTCAACGAATCGAATTTCGAATACTCGAGTTAATCGAATCGAATTATTCGAATTTCAATTTTTAAAATCTAAATTCGAATTCGATTCTAATTCGAAGTAGATTCGAACAACTCGATTCGAATTCGAAATAGAGATCTCATTCGAATTCGATGAGATTCGAATTCAGTTTTCGAATTTGAATCGAATCCGAATTCAATTCGAATTGAACAAAACAACATTTTTATCTTATTTTCAAAACTAATAAAAACTTAAATAACTTTTAGTAAAACAACATACGAATCTATAAAACAACTAAAAGAGACCAAAATCATACTTTAACATTCATAATAGTAACATTCAAATTAGACAAAGTTGAACTTTACATTCAAAATAATAACATTCAAATTAGCAATATTATATTTAATTAAATGAGCCATTCGAAATAAACCATGAGCCAAAAACCAATAATCGGCGTAAGTGAAGGAGATAACTAAGAGTAAAAAGCTAACTTTAATTAACAAGAAGAACCGGACTCGGGCCGTATAGAGATGTTCGACTTGTATAAAACCAACAAGATTTTACAACCGCGCGTTGCAGCGAGCATAACGCGAACACATATATAAAACTGTTGTAACGATACGTAAAGAAAACAAAAAAAAAAAGTTATGTAACAATCAAAACTTTTAAACTATTGAGTATTAAGCGTATATATGGCTTAAAATGTTGTTACACGACTCTACTTATTACATCACCAACTGATTTAGTAAATTCGTTGAGACTGAAAATAAAAAATAAAATAAAATTAAAAAACAAAAAATAATAAAGAAAAAAACAAAAGTAAAAAACAATTCATTAAATCTTAAGATAACAAATATTCATAGACTTGATTATTCTAATAATAATTTTCACTCTAATTATATGATTTTAATGAACTCATTTATTATATATATAATAATAAAAATTGGTACATAAATAGTATACATTTTGCTTTTCAAAATTTGGTCATAATATTTTAGTTCTTTAACGTATTCTACCTCTAAACTTTTATAATTTGCTTTTTTTTCTTTTTAACGAAATAATAAATTTTTTGTTTTTATAGTTTGGACACATATGTTTCATTCTCTTACGTTTTGTACCGTTTAACTTTTCAAGTTTTTTTTTAGTTTAAATTTTGTTGTCTTCTATTTTGGCCATTGTTATCTTCTATTTTGGCCACGAAACTTTTAACTTTTCTACTTTCGTTTTTAATATATTTTTATAATTTTATACTTTTACTACAAGACTTTTAGACTTTTACATTTGATACCCCTTAACTTTTTTACGCTCTAACTTTTAAATCATTTTTTTTAAAGTTTTATTGTATTCTACTTTGGCCACGAAACTTTTAACTTTTATATTTTCGTTTTTAGTATACTTTTATAGTTTTATACTTTCACCACGAGACTTTTAGACTTTTACGTTTTATACCACTTAACTTACTATATTTTTATAGTTTTATACTTTCACCACATGACTTTTAGACTTTTACGTTTTATACTCCTTAATTTTTTAACCCTCTAACTTTTAATGTTCTTTTTTGTTTTAATTTTTTTTGTCTCACTACTCTGTCCATGAAACTTTTAACTTTTTTACTTTCACTTTTAGTTTACTTATACAGTTTTATACTTTCACCACGAGACTTTTAAACTTTTACGTTTTGTACCCTTAAATTTATTACTTTTGTTCAGTATACAAATTCAACCCCGCAGCAACGCGCGAGGGGGGGGGGGGGGTAAACATCTCGTTTGTTCAGTATACAAATTCAACCCCGCAGCAACGCGCGAGGGGGGGGGGGGGGTAAACATCTCGTTAATTTACAATGAAATTTGTATGATGAATAGTATACTTTTACTATTTCATACTTTGGTCACTATTTTTTATATTTGTTATCATTTTGGTAGTAGAATTTTCATTTCTTATAGTTTTGTCACAAAACTTAGGGGTTTTGACAGTTCTACCCCTTAAACTTTTACAAATTGTTTTTTTTAACGAAATAGTAAACTTTTGGTTTTCATAGTTTAGTCACATATGTTTCATACTCTTACGTTTTGTATCCTTTAACTTTTAGGGTTTTTTTTGTTTTAAGTTTTGTTGTCTTCTACTTTGGCCACGAAACTTTTAACTTTTCTACTTTCGTTTTTAGTATATTTTTATAGTTTTATACTTTCACTACAAGACTTTTAAATTTTACGTTTTATACCCCTTAACATTTTAACTCTCTAACTTTAAAAAAAAAATTGTTTTAAGTTTTGTTGTCTTCTACTTTGGTCACGAAACTTTTAACTTTTCTACTTTCGTTTTTGGTATACTTTTATAGTTTATACTTTCACCACGAGACCTTTAGACTTTTACGTTCTATACTCTTAATTTAGTATATTTTTATAGTTTAATACTTTCACTACGAGACTTTTAAACTTTTACGTATTATACTCCTTAACTTTTTAACTCTCAAACTTTTAAAGTTTTTATTTTTGTTTTAAGTTTTTTTATCTTCTACTTTTGCCAAGACCTTATGGTATATGGTTATACACATTTATCACTAAACTTTATCACTAAACTAAACTACCTGTTGTTATTACAATATAATTGATGTTGTATAGTTAAGTAAGAAATTCTATATTTGTCCTTTCCAAAAACTAATAAAAAGCTAACTTTAACAAGAAGTACCGGACCCGGCCCGTATAGAGACGTTCAACTTGTAAAATCAAAAACCAATATAATTGACGTTGACATTTCCCCTAAAAGTCAACACCACGCGGTTTCCACTTCTGCTTCCCTAGTTCCCCCTAATTAGCATGCAACGCCTTTCAACAAAAAAAAAAAAAAAAAATTAAAAAAAAATATAACATGCATCCCACTCTTTCTCACAACATAAATACCCCCAAAACCACACACACTTCTCACCATCAAAAATCCAAAACTCTCCACCATGCACACGTTTCCCATTTCTTGCCTCACACTCCTCCTCATCTCCGCCGTCCTCCGCCCATCCTCCGCCACCATCCCCCGGAAACTAGCCCTCGTCCAAACCCCACCCACCGTCCTCAACTACCACAAAGGCTCCCTCCTCACCGGAAACATCACCGTCAACCTCCTCTGGTACGGCCACTTCTCCCCCTCCCAAAAAACCATAATAACCGACTTCATAAACTCCCTTTCCACCACCGCCGCCCTCCCTCCGCCCCCCTCCGCCGCCTCCTGGTGGCAGACCACCCGGAGCTACAAACCCGGGTCACGAACCATCCGTTTAGGAAAACAAACATCCGATGAAAAATACTCCCTTGGAAAGTCTCTTAAAGACTCTCATCTTGTCTATTTGGCTTCCAAAAACAAAGGGTTTAATGAAATAAGTTTGGTGCTGACGTCAGCCGACGTGGGGGTGGTTGGGTTCTGCATGAACCGGTGCGGGACTCACGGGTCGACCCGGCTGAACAAGGGCCGTAACTTCGCGTACGGGTGGGTGGGCAACTCGGTGAGTCAGTGTCCCGACCAGTGCGCGTGGCCGTTTGTTCAGCCGGTTTTCGGCCCGAAAATCCCGCCCCTGTCCCCGCCAAACGGTGACGTGGGTGTCGACGGGATGGTGATTAATATCGCCACCGTTTTGGCGGGTACGGTGACCAACCCGTTTAAGGGCGGGTATTTTCAGGGTCCGGATACGGCTCCGATGGAGGCGGTTACGGCGTGCACCGGGATGTTCGGGTCGGGTGCGTTTCCTGGGTACCCGGGGAAGGTTTTGGTGGATAAGAAGACGAAGGTGAGCTATAATGCGCTGGGGGTGAAGGGGCGGAAGTACTTGTTGCCGGCGATGTGGGACCCGGTTACTTCCACGTGTAAAACACTCGTGTGAGGATGAGTTGGACGATGACGTGTCTATTATAATTTTTGAATTTTTTTTTAAATTGTTATATTGTTTACCGTTTATAAAGTTAATATTCTAAAACTCTTATCTTATTTGTTTTGGGCCTCATTAAACGTTAGAGTGTCCCAACTTTAAATGCACGTAGTATAATGGTTTACATTTTGTTTTATTGGGCCAGATAGCTCTAAAGGTATGTAAGTTTATCATACTTTTTATTTGCCATATTCTTTTTTTTTCTTTCCATTTTAGCGTCATATAATCTTACTATACTTTTACTGGTCTCTTGTGTAATGGACACACTTACTTTTTTAACCCCTACACTTTAATTTTATTAGTATTTTTTTCTCATATTATTCTAAAAATATATAAACAAATATTATTAAGGTGATTTGGGCTAAAGGTTTGGGCTCGTACTTTGGACTAAGGGGCTGTTTGGTTCCCTCTTATTGAGGTCTAAACTGAATATATTGTATTATTCGGTCAGATATTTCATTAAGGGGTGTTTGGTTCAAACCTCTTAATCTAAAAAAAATAACTTAATCAATAAGCTTTTAAGGGTTGGCTTATTCAATCAGAATAAAAAAAAAAAAAAACACGGTGCCCTCCCCGACTCCCTCCCAGCGACGGACGACCTCCTCAGCCACTATCCCCGCCGACCGCCACAGCGCCGGCGACGGCACCGGCGTTCGCTGTCCGGCGACGACAGCCCCCTTTCTCCGGCCTTCCTTCCTTCTCCGACGTTATCGCTGCAGCAGCCCCCCTTTTCTCCAAGTAAGTTTTTTTAGGGTTTTGTTCAAAATCTATAGATTTCCTACAAATTGTTGTGTTTTTATGCTTTAAATCAGTGTTTGATTAACATTATAGTTGTATTCATGCTCGAAATTTGTTATTCATTCTTGAATATAGTGGGTTTTCTCAAAATCTAGGGTAAAACGGGGAGTGGGTGAAATTGGTGGGTTTGGGCGCCGGTGGCGGCGGCGTCTTCATCGGATTGAGAGGCGGAGGTGGATGGGTGAATTGATTCCCACTCTGATTATATTGAACTGCACATTTTTGTATTTGGATTAAAAAAACTTCTATGAATTTGTAATGTCAAATAATTAACTTATATTTGGATTAAAAAACTTTTATGAATTTGTAAAGATTTATATGTGTAATTTGAAATTTCTATGATGATTTGTATTTTTTTCTTTAATAACTATTAATTATTTATGATTCTGACCAAACAGATGTATTCCATTCAGAGATCAAACCAAACAGCACTTAACTGATTCAGAATCTCTTATTCTTAACTGATTCAGAATCTCTTATTCTTAATAATTCAGCACTTATGATTCAGTTTATACCAAACAGCCCCTAACTGACTTAGGAACTGATCAATTCTAGGGTTCTTTTATCATTAAACCTCTTTCTTTGTAGTCAGTGATTTAGATCAGTTCTTGTCTCAATTAAATTGAAAAGAGATGTGCGGCAATTACTCACAATCAGGAGCACAAAATGGGGTTGAGATGTGCGGCAATTGACCACTGCAGGAACCACAAAAATCGCGCAACACCGCTAAAAGCGGTGTTGCCGCATACCGCGACACACCATGTCACGGCCACTGCAGGTAGCGGCACACCCAATACCAACACCCTAATAGTCATATGTCACATGAGAGCATTTTATAATTTTTTTTTTTTTAATTTCTTGCGTAATCATTTTGTATTTACGTTTCTTAATGATAATTTCCTTTTAGCTTAACGTCGTTACACAATACAATTATTTTGTAAATCCGTTCTTATGTTTTGCTTTTTTCATTTAATATCGTTAAACAGTCATTTTGTATTTTGCATGTTTCTAATGATAATTTGTTTTCTGCTTAACGTCGTTGCGATATCATTTTGTATATATGTTTTTCATGTTGCGTTTTGACGTTATCTCCATGGTAACATGAAGGTAGTAAAATCTAATTTAAACTATGACATATTTATTGAAAATAATCCAAATTATGACATAATTTAATGATCAAATTATGACCTATTTTGGCTACTAACTTAACTGTGACCTAGTTTAATAATCCAAATTACCAAATTATGACCACTTTTAATAATACAAACTATGACCAATTTAACGATAATAATGTATTACTTCAAAAGTATTATATATGATGATTATACTACTGAAATTGTTCTTAAAACGAAAATGAAAGTTGAAAGTGTAATGGCCAAACTAATAGCTTGAATTACTAAAAATAATTTGTCCTTTATTTATAACCAACTACTGTTGAGTCCTGTGCTACGCAACGGATCGTGTGTCGCCTCCAATCTCGAATAAGTAACGAACCATGATAATCATTAGAGTTGACGGATTGCAAATTAGTTGTAACCATTTTTTTCACATATTTTTTGCAATATCTTGAAATATGTTTCAATATGTTGTCCACTAGGTCAAGCATAATATTTAATGTATATCATATTCGAATACTAAAAAGAAAATGAGAAGTCACTGTGTATACATCTGTTTATTTTGCAAAAATTTAAACTTGTTTGATTTTCTTTATTTTCTCAAATGATCGGACTATCTCTGCGTATACGTAAGTATCGACCTGATAATTGTTTATTTGAGGTTCTGCTTTATTTTTTCTTGGTTTTTCGTATAATTTATCGGACTTTCTTTGCGTATCCACAAGACCTACCTGATTTTTATTGAATTATACAATTTCAACTTGCTTTTACTTTCTTATTTTGTTAAATCCGAGGCCTTATTTGCATATCGAAAGATCGAACTTAAGGTAGACGATTTAATATTCTTATTTCTTTTTGCATGGAACATAGTTAACATTGTCGAAATACATGCACTATATGTTAAATCACAAGTGAAATCAAATTAAAATGTGAAACGTATCTGAATTATCTGATTGTGTGGGGTACACTGGTCAAAGCAAATTAATAAATACCTTATCCAGATGTTATGAGTATGATTCTACCTAAGTTTAAGGTGGACAAACTATACCAGCAATCATCATGACTTATGTGCTTGAGTAGTTGAAATTGAAGTGTAGTTATGGACGTTATGTTCAATATGATCCCAAGGTGTGATCTTTCTCACAAAATATCAAAAATAGTGTTTGTTTTGTATTGCATTTACTTTTCTTTTACCGTGCGCTAGATTATGACTGAACGCCTCTAAGTCAGAATCTGGGCTAGAAGCGATGCATGCACCCGTCGCCTGTTTGTCGACCAACAGTAAGGGGCTAAGCCCATGTGACAGACGAGTCGTTCGGGCCGCCTTGAAGTACAATTCCCATCATGCGATGGGTATAATCCTTTGTATACGACTTAAATACGAGACGGGGTATTGTAAGTGGCAGAGTTGCCTTGCTGCCACGATCTACTGAGATTCAGCCTTGCGTCACTCAGATTCATTTTATTTTTTGTTGTAAAACCATGATACGGATCGTTTCCAGGTCTAGAACAACATAGAGACGTAAAGTTTTTCATTAATACGTGTTGAATGATTACATACCGAAAGAGTATAGATCATTAAGCACTGGGAGAGAATTGACATACCTCTCATCTCAACACACAAACCCTAAGATCTACATAGCAAGAACTTTAACTTGTTAGTTAAGTGACTCCTATTTATAGGTGTCAACAGTAACGACCACACAAGATTCTTGCTCTAACAGACTCCTCCCTTGGACGTTACTGTCGAATGCAGATCTTGATCTTCTAGCAATGTTCATTCAGTCTGCTGCAGACACTTCTATCTTTAGCAAACTCCCCTTGGACTGAATTTCAGGTATGCAAGAAACAATTCGCAATCTTGTATAATAACCACAACAAACAAAGTTCCCCTTTAATTCAAGCACCTCCGTGAAGTATCTTCAACTTCTGACCGACATATGATACTGGTTCACTTCATCAGTCGTTCCGCAATTGTTAAGACCTATTGAACTTCATCGCATTTGATAGAAATCTTTAATTTTCATAAAATTGTAACATGCTACGATCTTCATGAAAACCAATACATCC
Source organism: Deinandra increscens subsp. villosa (assembly GCA_039602395.1). Taxonomy (NCBI): domain Eukaryota; kingdom Viridiplantae; phylum Streptophyta; class Magnoliopsida; order Asterales; family Asteraceae; genus Deinandra; species Deinandra increscens. Next base: position 2,460,232 of record JBCNJP010000009.1, on the reverse strand, counting down.
AAAATCTTTAATCAGAGAAATTCCCCCTCAGCGGGAATCCATCCTAATGTATAACTCAGGAAAACGCACATCTCGATGCAGATTGGAACTTACCAAGTCCTCACAACTCAAAAAAGTATTAGGCATAAACATAAACATCAAGTTATGAGTTTTTAAGTAAATTTATTTGACCAGAATTTAGGACTTTTGTTATATTTCAAGATCTACAACTATTCGCAACATAATAACATATTTTGAACACTATATTATCATGTCATAAGTCTAGATCCAAAATATATGGGTTACACCCAAAAATCATCCTTCAAGTAACCATCTTTAAACATTATTTCATGAAAAAAAAAACATATTTTTATGTGTCTAAATAATTTTCATGAAAAAGCAATAATACCGTGTGTTGACGCGCGATAGAAAACGCATATTTCAAAAGCTATTAATAAAATAATTTAATTCTAATTTTGGAGGTTCAAAACTTTATAAATACTTAATGAAATTAATTATTTCTATATTTCATGTCGTCACGAGAAAATAAATATATATTAATCAATATATACTTTCGTAATATTTTCTGGACGTAAACTCCTAATTCATATTTATTTTTTCAAATAAATAATATTTCCACACTTGACATCATTTGTTTAAATAACAAATAACCTTCAATGATTTCCAACAATACAATCGCGTAACCTAAGTCAAGACTTGACCAAGAATATTGGGTGACATGACCGTTTACCCAATGTGACCGACCCTGAATGTCTTAATATTATATTGTAGACACTGCTAGGTCAGCCCTTCGCATATCCAGCGCGATATCAGTTAATCATTCACCTAGTCAGGTGAGTCTCACGACCCCTTTAATACTTTTTCTGTTTTTAAACTACGGGGGAGAATTCAATGAAAGCCAAATCCAAACGTTTGCATGATATTATAGATACTCGTAACACATATTGATTGCATGTTCTTTTGATATCCTCAGTCTTGTATAATTCAACACATATTGATTGCATGTTCTTTTGATATCCTCAGTCTTGTATAATTCATGTTGATTCATGTTTATATGCCAAACCCCACAAGTAATTGAATTCAATTAGTTCATTTCGAAACAATAACTAGTGAATAGATCTATTTGGGTTGACGACCCTGTCCTGATTGGTCGCTCCAATCCTGACTCCACGGTTATAGTCAAGGGGTGCATGTCAGTTATTCTGGTTACTCGGTATTCTTGGGAAACATGACATGAGTTGGTAATCAGTTAGCGTTTGAATTCAAGGTTCATGTACAATCTTTACAACCTCTGTATAGTCATGACAGCCAAACATTCAAACTTTTCAAAATTATTCATGTGTCATAAAACTTGTGAACTCACCAACATTATGTTGACTTTTCAAATTTCTTGAATTCTCAGGTAACTAGATGATGCACTATCATGAAGCCAAACATTTGGGTGATGCTTGTTTCATGGTCTTTCCTTCTTGCATGTTCATGCTGACTTTTGAAGATTTAATTTGCATTATGCCATTAGGGTTGTTATGTTTTTAAATCTTAAGACAAATTATCTTCTGATACATTTAAACAATGTCGAACCACTACTTATTCCGCTGCACTCTAATACAATTATGTAAGACTTGTTGTTTCGAAAGCAGATGGCCTTTTAAAATGTTAATTTGGAGGTCGTTCATTCATAATCACGACCATGATTCCATATCAGTCACACGCCTCCGTTTCGCCGAATTTGGGGTGTGATAGTATATTTTTTTGGTTTTGGTTGTGCCGTTTCAAAAGTGATGTGTTCGGAATGGCTACTAAAAATGACTATTAAAACCTAGACTTAATCCTAGACCTAGACACACCTAATTTTACCAAAACTCCTAAAACTAAACCGAACCTACAGGCAAGTGTACCTATCGATGACAGTATAGCTACAAAAGACCGGATATCGAACCTTAAGGACACTATGAACAAGACTCTAACCCAGGACTCTATGGATAGGAAATTTGAATAATTTGGTTTTAAAATAAATAGATAATTAAATTAACTAAATTGACTATCTAACTAATGACCGACTCAAAGAACTTAGGAAAAATCAAAGATGAGGAAGGTACCACCTAGACCGAGAATCACAATCAACACTAACAACTCTACCCGCCTATGACAGTTGTGTTGGAACCAGGATCTTAACACTCAATCTCTAGAAACCCTACGAGCCCCTGAATCACTCTTCGGAAGTTACTGATAAGATGCCTAAGAGAATGGAATAAACGCACTGGTTTGGTTTGTTCACCTTTTAAGTTCTTCCTACCTGATTAACTCTAACGTTCGGATAATTGGTTCACCTTTTAAGTCATTCCCAATTCACTTACCTTATCCACCTTCAAATTTATCTAAGGCACCCTAAAATAAGCGGAACTACCATCTATATCCTACAATTGACACGAATAGAAAATTGACTAAATTCCTAGGGCACTTCCTTTTGAGACAATGTTAACCTAGTTCATTGACCAACCTGACAACTATCATCCTTTTGAGCTTATTTAGAAGGCAATACTGAATTCACGATATCAATTACCAACTAATTCTATGATCAACCAAATTATCAAACCACATTCAATAGTAAACACAAAGTCACACTATTAAACTACATAACTCAAACCGAAAGACATTCGCAAGCTAGGCAAGAACCAATCAATAATCTCAATCCTAAAGACAATACACATATGCATACAATTACAGAATATAAAGGGATTTAAAGAGTAATCATGTCCAACAAGAAATTGTCATAAAACCGAAATAGAGTAATTAGTACTAAAAGTTCATCTTTAATCTAGGTGGCATTCAAAGTCTAGCCAAGCAGCATCGACACACAAAGAAACATAATAAAAATCACGTCTTTGATAGTGGACATGAGTTTAGATAGACAAGACACTAGAAATCAAAAGAAATTAAGAACCTGAATCACGCAACTAAAGTTGAATGGTTGAATTCTTGAGTCTCCTAAGCTTCCCTGGTCCTTGCTCTTAGAATCGTCCCTTGTTGCTCCAGAAATCGGCAGTCAGTCAAAAAGTCCCGAACTTAGCCCCAAGAATCGAATTTATTAGAAAACCCTAAAATTCCCGATTTTTTCAAAACAAGCGTATAACTTGTTCCTTTATAAAGATTTAGGCGATACGCCTAAGACAAAACAGTCAGGTCAACCGACTTTGACTTTTTTTTTTTGAATTTTTCACCTCTAGGCGTATGGCCTCTTTCAATTAAATAAAACAACGTATCTCCTGTTTCTATTTTTTTCAGCATTCCTTATTTTTTCTCGTATTTCTTCTCCAATTATCATTTGGCCTCGGGAATCATTTATTAACCTACAAAATACACATAAAAACATAAATTAAGACTCAATTAACCACAAAGAACAAAAAACATATAAAGCGACACAAAATGAACTAAAAACCCACTCGATTATTGTAAATTTACACGGAAATATCAGATGTGTTTGCAACACATCAAAAATGTAATATTTTCTCTCAGCAAAAGCTTCCTTTACTGTGCATCTATTCTTGTATGTTTCATATCTGTTGATTTAGATTGGATGAATGAATTTCCTTAAGCTTAATCTTTCATGTGGTTAACATATTAACTATCATCTGTCATAATAGCAATTTTAATTGCCTAGTTTTTGTTTAAGTTGACTATGTTCCCTAAAAATTAAAGAACAACACTTATAACATATTAACATGTCTTTCATGGATTTTATTCTTTTAGTACTTATAACATATTAACATGTCTTTCATGGATTTTATTCTTTTAGTAGCAACTGTTTAACTTTTATAATATGTATTTCTTGCTTGAAATTTTGGATGAATAATTATTTGAAATTTTGTATTTGTTTATTCAGGGAGATGATACTTTTATCAATGAGACCCCTTTTTTCCAAGTTGAATTTGTACAAAGTTTGATTTAAAGTAGCATGTTGAACATACAAAAGCAAGTAAGTGCACCTAGTTGTGGACCACAAAAATATTACGAGTTGTTTGTTGGTACTCTAATATCGATTCAATTTCATGATTGTCTAATATCAATTTCTGATTAGATTTGCTAATCGGGTACCAAACATGTATAGTACCTAAATCCCATTACTTGGTACCCGTACAGATATATTAGATACTAGGACCGGTACCCAGTTTTCGTTTAAAACATCACCAGTAATGATTAGGTACGGGTACGGTACTCGGCTCATCCCTACATCAAAGTGTTAGTCATCATGTAGTTCATAACAATCCAAGACTTATGCCAAATTCAACCAAACATGAATCCTTTCACTTTCATTCAAACCCGGTTCATTTTCGTTATTCAAACGGAATATCATCTTTTCCTGGAAATTCACTGAGCCTTCAACCGATCCAACCCGACCCGACCCGAGTCAGTTAACCTTCGTTCCGTTCGATTCATTATCCAGCCCAATAGGCCAAATTACAGACCAAGTAATGGTTTCCGTCCCACAAGGCCGATTACGGCCCGTTCATTTTTCCCCAACCGAAAACCCATATTCGAACCGAAAACACCTCTAGGACCGAAAACCCTTGACCCGAGTTTCTCCACACGATTCAGTTTAACCGAATTCTCCAACCTAATCAAGATATTTTCTTGCAAATTGTCACATGTTTAATGCTTGTAATCTCATTAATCCTCACCTATTTTCTAGTGTTTCCTAGATGCTCACTTAACTAACTAATCAAGATACAAACTTGTCTCTTAAGTACACAAGAGATTCCTTAATCATTGTCCAAATCCTTCCCCCCCCCTGGCCTGTTATGTGCACCTCTAGATACATCCACACCCAGTACTTAGCCATTTCATTCAAGAGTAGCTCAAACATCACTCCTCTTCTCTCATTCGGTTCGAACCGCCCCGAGCCATCATCTCCACATCGGTTCACTTTGTGTCATCAATTTAAACGTAGAAAAAATCAAGCATCACTCATCTTCTCTCATTAACTAAAATATTCAGTTCAATACAATTACACTTATTCAATTTATATCATCTACGTTTAAATCAATGACACGAAGTAATTTATATCTCTCGTTTATCTAGAAATATTTAAAAATTGGGGTCCGACACAGCCAAAGAATTGGTAGAAGAGAAGGGTAATTCGTGCGTTTGGATTCTAAGCATTTCAAACAATCCTCCATTTATTTCCAACTATTATTTCCATTGAATTTATTCTATTTTTGTTGAAATGTTTATAGTTACAACAATCCTACTAAAATGTTTAAATTCATATAACCTTACACACCTCACAAGATCACTCGATGTTCGGGTTAATATATGTACAATTTAAGTGAACGCTCGTAATAAAGTGAAAACAAGCAAACCGCATAAGCTTGAAAAGGAACCAAACATTCACCGGTCTTACTGGAAATAACGTAAACATCGAGAGGACTTAAAAAAAGTTATAGGGTAGGCTTGGGGCTAGTGTATGGATATATTTGGTATAAAGTGGTGAAAATTGCAAGAACGATGTCTTTTTTTATAAAAGTCTTCCTTTCTAACTAATTTATTGCCGTATATAAAATATGACAGTTTTAGGTCAGGATATCTGTAACATCCCAAAATTTTAAATTGTATAGCGGAAGACATACGTGGTAGTAAATCAATTCAACCCATGGTTTTAGCCGTGTTAAGCGGTACGTAATTTTATTTAAAACACTTCCATTTACAAAATTGGGATATACTAATTATCCCCTAAAGTGTTTTACAAAAGATTGGGATGAAACTATCATCCCATGGTTAGGTCCCTACTACATTCCACCACAAACTAAAATATAAGATAGATACGATAGCACGTCACGTAGTCATCTTCGTACCACCAAATCCATATCTCCATACACCCCATTAGTTACCTGAAAAATAGATTAAACCACAAAATCAACACGAGGTTGGTGAGTCCACTAACAAAAACATTTAGTTCCCACTTTATTATTTAGTCCCTTTCATTCAATTTATGAATCGAAGAGTGAATCCAAATGGAGAATATATCATGGTTTCGTAAACTAGCTAGGTTTACGATGTACAAATTAAACGCAAGCTCTAAATCAAAACTAGACCCATGTTCGATCGTATTTCTCGCCATGTTTCACGACCAGAGCGACTGATCAGTGAGAGCGGGTGGTCAACCACAGTAGAATCTACTAATACATCTCACGCTACTTTAATGATCTAGAAGGCATTGTTCCAATTATCCAAATTCCAAATTCAATGTAGGCCTAGCTCATCTTGTTATGAGCGGTGCGCCGACACTCACGAATAACTTCGTACCCATAATATTCTCAATCAATCATGTATTTTAAAATACTATTCCAATATTAAGCCCAAAACATTTAACAAAATGCATCAATTCAAAATTGGGGCTTTAAGTTAGTAAACTCACATTTGCCTTTCTTGTGCGATTTGTGTCTCTAATTGTGTAATTTCAAATGCATTGGTCCTATTTCCATTAATATCAAATTAGTTTAGGCAATTCTACTTAGTTAATGTGACAAATTCTAGATTTTCAAACTATTCGGGTAAAATGACGATTTTTGCCCTTATTCGACTAATTCCAACACATAAAGCTAAAGAAATTATTTACTCATGAAATTTCATGCTAAAGCTCAATATAGATTATTTATAATGAATTAACATTATTCCAAATATTATAGTACTTATTTTCTAATTTTTCTCTATTTTATGCTAAACTCTCATCATCACATCTTTTCGGTAATAGTTTTTACCCAAATTTCTTTCAATACTTTAGGTTTCAGTTTTGTATCATTTTCATATATTTTCTTGACATTACTAATTGGTTACAAGTCATTTAGCTACTGACCTTATTTATTTTCTTTGTTTTGTAACTTATTTTTACTAATTTTACATGTTTTAATGCATAATTTTCATCGTTTTAAGGGTTCGGGTGCCATTTTTACTTATGTTTTCAATTATTTTCACTTATATTTGATACTTACTGTCCAAAATAAGTTCTCAAATTTTTTCATATTATTTCTCTAATTTATTCTATTTTTAAGCATTTTTTAGTCATTTTAAGCATATAAATTCCATTTTAATTATTAAATAAATTCCAAAAATTCTAGAAATTTTTTATAACTCATATCTACTGATCATAAATCTTTTACTACTGTCCAAACTGAATTTTTCGTATTTTTAACATATTTTTACATTTTCAATCCATTTAATGCATTTAAAGCCTTAAAAAGTCTTATCTAATCATTACTTTATCTCCACTTATTTACTCCAAGTTTTTATTACAAGATTTGGTGACTTTTCACCATAAATATTCTGTCTTCTTTTTAATTTTTATAATTTTTATCCATTTTATCCATTTTATATAATACTCACATATTTATTCTCAAAATTTTCAAGTATTATCTACCTCTTCTAATAAAGAAGAATCCATTTGAGGGTTTACTTACAGCTAGCCACGTGGCTCATTCTGGTGCCTGAATCTAACATCTCTAAGTGACTATATACGGCGTACACGTGTCATTAACTAGAGCATATACCATCTCAATTTCCCCGCATCGACTCAATCTTCATCTATGCATCGACTCAATCTTCATCTATGGCTCCTTTTCACACAGGAATTGCAATCGACCCCTTGATTCTTTACATTAGAATTCAATAGCCTCAACCTTCTTAATTGCAATCGACTCAAATTCTCTGTCGCTTCTTTTGCCCTGTTCCAAGTCGCAAATTGGAGAGTCCTTTAAAAATCTCATTGAATCTGTGATTTTAGGTCGTGTAGCGGAACTTCAACATCTCCATTCATGTCCGTTCTTTTCGTTCCTTAATCTAAGAATCGATCAAGGGAGTTTCAATCGCCTCCACATTTAGATAGGAATTTCGATCGCTTCATATTTAGATAGGAATTTCAATCATATATCAAGCGCTCCTTTTTGTTTCTTAGTCTGATAATGTCTTCTTTAACATTTACCAGTTTCCCTACAGTTTTAGGACTTCAAATTTCTGAATCGCCGTCGATGCTTATTGAATTAAGGTGAGTTCCGTTCTCTTTGTTTCTTTTTTAATTCTATTTGTCCATCCATTCTTTGGTTTGTATATTATATTACTGTTTTAGGTTTATTGTAATATGTTTATTTATAATGTTGAGAAAATTTATTTTTTGGCACCTCATTCTTGCCACACACCAAGTGTTTGTAAAAATGTCTTGCTTTGCAACCGGTGTATAGGGATGTCAGATGTGCTTTAGATCGTGATAGATGGGTTAATCAAATTGGATTGCTTTGTTTACATACTTGATGAGACAGCCATACAATTGGTTCATTTGTTAAGTAATTAGTCAAATCTTCATGTAAAGTAGTAATCTTATATAGTGGTTTTAAACCCAAATATGCCATCAATGTCTTAGAAACTGAAAGTACTGTCAATAGTTTCAGGTTAAAGAATGTATCAAAAACTCTTTTTTTTTTGTAAAGACAAATACTCAGAAATATATGGTTGATACAAATGGATCAAATGATACTAAAAAACATAGATATAATACATATACAACTTGAGCTACTGGTGTAGTTAGTATACCAAAAACGATACTCAAAAGAATAATGCAATTGGATCAAATGTAATAAGCATAACACAAAAAATTTCTGGATATGTTTTTCTATATTTGTATATTCATTAGAGTGTTCCCTAAACCCATGCCTACATTTTGCTCATTAGCAGTCTGTGTCATCGATTTACTTTATATTATTTTGCTGATATGTGTGGTTTAGTTTCATCTGTTCCTATTATGTTGGAAGCTTTTAACTATGATACATACATAGGAGCTACTGCAAAACCATTTGTGATTGGTCAATGCTTAAAACAGCTGATGATGTTTTAAGAGATAGAATAATAGAAACTACGCTCAAAGCTACTGCAAAACCAATGCTTAAAACAGATGACGATGTTTCAAGAGATAGAAAAACAGAAACTACGCTCAAAGTTTAGATGTTTATTTTCTTTATTAGAAGAGGTAGATTTCTCAAGTTCTTTTAAGTTTGATATCGATTTTATTTGTGATTTTAGGTTTTAATTACATGCCTTTAAGGTTAAGCTGCCTCTGACATCATCATTCTATGGAAATTAAGACTGAAATGCTTTAAAGAACAATCAGCCGTGTATGTGTAATATGAGGTTAAATTTCCAGGGTATGCACATGCTTTTGAAACCAACTTCAGTTTACGTGTTCTAAGTTCTGTATTTGTAGACATGATAATTGTTTGCACAAAAACATTATGTCAAATTGGTCCTTCATGATTATTTACAAGAAAGTAATTATACTATTTTATAAACATGGTCAGAAAGTAACTGATATTCATAATAAACCCTATCAAGAAAGTAAAATCAATAATATTTAACATACCTTTTCCCATATGATATTGCTCCTTGATTGTTTTTGTTTGCAGGTTGTGTACCATACTATCTGAATAAAAAGGTTAATATTTAGACAGAAAGTGATATGATTATTGTTTTCAACTAAAAAAGTCAACAATTCCAAGTTGGGAGAGTTAAGTCTTCAGAAATAGTGTCCAAGTTGGGAGAGTTAAGTCTTCAGAAATAGTGTCTAGACTTGAGAAACGCATACCCACATGCATAATGCGGAATATTAACAAATCGTACTTGATAAGATTGTTGAGTCTTGGTTTCATATGATGAGTGTTATGTTGCATTATAAATTGATTTGTTTGGTTTTTAATAAGGGTCATAGAGGCATCAACATCTTCTACTACGTAAATCATGTAGTACCACTCTTTAGTCATACAAAATTTCTTTTTATTTATACTATAGGTACGACCTTGTCTAACAAATTCTAAATTAATAACAAAAATAATCAATATTAGAATGAGATGAAGTACCTAAAACCAACAAAATCTTATTTATCAATAACGTGACATAAATCCTCTTCCTGTTTTATTTTATGTTTTTTACAATAACTTTTAAAATTAATTCTTAAAAGGAGTACAATTCAAGGACGACATTTTAAAATCCTCTTCCTGTCATGAGTTTTATTCGTATATAAAGTAAAACATGAAATTTGGTTGGAGTAACCTTTTGCAGTTTACTTCACGTAAGTTTAGGGCTCATATGTAATTTTAATCATCTTACAAAAACTATTGTTATATAGTAATACAAATACAATTTATTTCAAACAATTAATGTATGGGGTTTTATACATTTCAAGTGCCATGCAAGCGACTTTTAACATGTAACCCTTTTATAATTTTAGCAAGTTTTTCTAAGTTAACCCAAAGAATCATCTTCTAATCTCTTCATCTTTTGTATTGCGTCACCTTCATGTTAATGGACCATCCATATCCCCCCTCTCAACCCAAAACAATCATAAACCTCTACATGTATTTTTCATGATTTGAAGCAATACTAAAGGATTTATCAACTTAATTTCATGTGTTTACACTTCATAATTGATATCGATAAATAATATATAAGATACAATCCATTTTGAAATATTAGCACTTACCAAAATTCTCACTACTAAAAATAGATGAGGCATTCATCGCACGTAATTTCTAATAGCCATCTCCTACACCTTGTATTGATTATTTTAACATGTGTAATAGAATCTACTTATTATGTTTATGTCCAGTTTATTCTATATTACTCCGTGTATCACACGGGTTACAAACCTAGTATATTTAATGTATACCACTCGTGTTTCCTCATAACCGACCATTATAGGCGAAATTACCATGAGAAATAGTCACGGGGTTTATATTAGTGACAATCGTTACCGACCATGTAGGCGTCATTGACGACCATGAGGCGGGTTTACTACAATTGTGACACTAAATCTTAGTTTAACATTTTTGTTCCAACTTCAAGTATTTATATATATATATATATAGGGAGAGGATCATTTGAGAACCAATTTGATTTGAGAACTAAAAAGAACTAATTTGAGCCACATGTTTATTTACATGTATCCCCCCTCCCATGAATTATAGTGGTCCCCCTAAAATTTGTGGTTGAGATTTAGTTCTCAAAAGTTCTTAAAACAAAAAGTTCTCATTTGAACCTAACCCTATATATATATATATATATATATATATATATATATATATATATATATATTTTCGGATTTTTATTAAAATCCAAGGGTTTCATACCCTTATTTCATGTAGATTTATATCATTAACATCATTCCAAGATCAAATACTTAGCATAACATAATCTTAAACACATGAAATCACATAAAATCACATAAAATCACATAAAATCATAGATTTTGTTCATGCATGTATCATCCATGTTACTAGTTTAAGATTTCTTCAAGAACTTGGTGTTTCATCTTTGAACATTAAACAATTACAATTGTTGACACTTGTCAACACTAGAATCATTCTCACACAATTTTTCCCTCCCAAATCTAATCCTTAATGAATTCTTTTTTAGGAAATTATATCCCTTATAATCATGATATATTTTTATTTAATTATATTTATGGAATTATGACAATCATATATCAATTTACATCTAATTTTTTTTTAAAATTCTTTTTTAAACTATTATTATTTTCATTTAATAAATATTTAAAAAACTTATAAAATACCAATAGACATTTATTTACCGTGTTTTTCAAATATAATTGAGCACATCATATTTAATATTAGGAAAATTGGCGCCATTTAATCCCACCTTTTCACTATTGGCAAATAATAATCCAACCTTTTACCTTGGCAACTGGCAGTCCCACATTCACACCTATTTGTTTATAACAGTCCCTCCGTTAAAAATCCTTAACGTCGTTAACCTGTGCTGACGTGGAGGCTGACCTGGATTTTTTTTTTCCTTTTCTATTTTCTTTTAACCGGACAAATATTCAGATTATTAAAAATATTTACCCCCTTTCACTTATTCCCTAATTTCTTCTAACCTAAACCTAAATTCCCAAAATTCCCAAAATCAAACCCACGAAATCAACAGGTAATCGTTCAACGAATCACCCAGATCGATCCAAGCAATTGCCGACATTGGTTCCTCATGAGTGATTTCATATTCATCAATGTTCACTATGGAGGAAAACTCGAACGGAAACCTCAAACCAGGTATGTGGGGGGTGAATCGATGCTGTACGAGTTCAAAATTGAAACAATGTCCTACCTGGATCTCCTTCAAATTGTTATGGGTAAAGTCTCCTGTTCATACAAATGGAAGAAAGACGATGTTCACCTCTACTATCGCCATCCTGATATGAAGGTCGAAGACTATCTTTTTGGATTAAGGGATGACAAAGATATAGCTGAAATGCTTGAAATTTTAGGTGAGTTTACTGGTATTTTAGATTTATATGCATGTATTTGTGATACGACATTGCCCAAGATCTTGTGCTCTCCTCCTGAAAATCAGTCTCAAAACATTGAGTGTGAAGCCCAAGTTAGTGAGTCTGAGGCCCACCACAGTCAATCTGAGGCCCAATCCACTGAATCCAAGGCCCAATCTAGTCATGAAGCCCAACCAATTATGGCTGGAAGCCTTGAACTGAATACTGATAACACTCTTGAATCTGATTATGTGGCTAGTAAGGAAGAGGAAAGTGGTCAAAGTAGGTCAGGATCTGAAAGTGATTCGGGTTCAGATAACCAACTTAATGAAGATCCAGAGGAAGTAAAAAGGGATGTGGTACTTGGATCTGATTCAGACTCAGATGATGAGGAATGGAAGCAATCTGCAGTTGCTATACACACTGTAAACAACAAAGAACAACAACAAGAGGAAGTGTTTTTTGCAAAGTTCAAGACATGGTCAGAATCTACACCTGGCATTTTAATTGACAATGAAGTGGTTGAAGGTGGCTATAGCAGCTATGAAGATTCAGAAGCTGAAATTAACTCACCAGGAGAATCTGAAGATGATGATATAAGAGGTAAAAAGCATAAGTTAGTGGTACCTGTTGTCACCGAATCAACTGACTGGGAGAAATGGGATTGGCAACCTGGAACTAGATTTCCTACAAGGAATAAATTCAAAGAAGCCATTAAAAAATATGCAGTCTGTAATGGCAGAAACTTGACACTAAGTTGTAGTAACAAGAACAGAGGTGGTAGGGTTGGTGTAAGTTGTGTAAAAGGCTGTCCATTCAAGATATATTGTTCATGGCATGATTCAAAGTTTTGCTACATGGTCAAGAGTGTAGTCAAAGAGCATACTTGTCAGAGAGATATGAGTAAAAACAGGCAATTAAGTGCTAGGTACATAGCCCAGGAAATGTTACCAGCCTTCAAACTAAGGCCACATTGGCCTGCTAAGGAGATCCAAGATGCAGTTCGGGAGAAGTACAAAGTATTCATCAGTAATTGGATGGCTTACAGGGCAAAGCAACATGCACATAAGTCATTGCATGGTTCTATGAAGGAGCACTACAGTCAGATTGGGTCCTATTTGGCAGCCTTGAAAAAAGAGAATCCAACTTCCATTTTTCAACTAGAAACAGTTCAACCAGGTTACCTAGGTGTGGAAGGAAACAATGAAGTTTTTCATAGGTTATTTGTTTGTTTTGATGGTGTTAGGAGAGGATTTCTGGAAGGGTGTAGAAAGCTATTGTGCCTTGATGGATGCTTTTTGAAGACATTTTTAGGAGGGATGCTATTGGCTGCTATAGGTAGGGATGCCAATGATCAAATGTATCCTGTTGCATGGGCTGTTGTTGAGGGAGAGAACAATGATAGCTGGCAGTGGTTTATGTATCAATTGAAGTTAGCTTTGGAAGTCAGTGAAGATGGAAATGGATGGACACTCATATCAGACCAACAAAAGGTATTCATTTTCATATTTGCTATCTTCTAATGACTTGTTTAGTAGGCTTAATAGATGTTTGTTAACAGGGGTTGTTAAATGGAGTTGCCATGTACTGGGAAAGAGCTGAACATAGAAACTGTGCCAGGCACATATATGCAAATTGGAACAAGAAGCATAAAGGTGCGGATCTAAAAGAAGCATTTTGGAAGGCTGTGAGAGCATATAATGAAGCAGATTTCAGGGTTGCAATTGAAGAAATGAGGACACATTCTGAGGATGCCACTAATGCATTTTTGGCCCAACCTACAAAGGCTTTCTGTAGGTGCTATCTTCAAACTGGAAGCAATGCAGATGTTGTGGTTAATAACATGGCTGAAACCTTTAATGGTTTCATCATCCAGTCTAGATCCAAGCACATCATCAACATGCTAGAAGACATTAGGGTGGCCATCATGACTAGATTGTTGAATAAACATGAAGAGATGGTTAGCAAAACTGTTAATGTATGCCCAAGGATTCAACAAAAATTAGATAGAGAGAAAGGGAAGGCTCATCACTGTCAAATTTTTCCTTCAACAACAACACTATTTCAGGTAAAAGATTTGGAAGATGTATCTGTGGACTTAGAGAAGAACACATGCACATGTAGGAGATGGGACTTGACTGGTATACCATGCCACCATGTATGTGCTGTGTTGGGTTTTCTGAAAAGGCCTGCAGAGGATTATGTAGCCAACTGCTACAAGAAGGACATGTACTTAACTGCATATGATAAATGCATACCCCCATTGCCAAGTGCTAAGTATTGGCCATTTGTGGAGTTTACTTTGGATCCACCACCAATCAAGATAGCTCCAGGAAGGCCAAAGAAGAACAGGCGGAGAGACCCACATGAGGATCCCAAAAAAAAAGGAAAATTGACAAAACATGGTCAACAATCTACTTGTGGCAACTGCAAGGCAAGGGGTCATAACAAGAGAACATGTAAGGAAAAAGGAACTGCAGCAGAATCAAGTACACCAGCCAAGAGGCCAAGAGGGAGACCTCCTAAGACTGCACCAGCTAGCCAACCTGCAAGTCAGCCATCACAACCATCTAGTCAACCCAAAACAGTCTCCAAATTACCTGTTAAAAGACCAAGAAAGTCAACAGCTGCCAAGTCTTGAAGTTTCTACTTTGTTTAAATCAGTCCATGTCTTTTGAATGTGTTTTGATCATGTTTTGAATCTATTTTGATCCTTTGTGTGCAACTGTGGCAAATGGATATGTTTGGATGTGTTTGAATATGATATGAAGTATTTTGAATCAACTGTGATGGAATTGGTCTTTGTATTTGTACTTACTTGTTTGTTTTTTTAAGCAATTGTTATGGCATGTAGTTTTAAAATAGACAACTGTTATGGCATGTTTTTTAAGCAACTGTTATGGCATGAATGCAGTCAACTATTTTTTGAGCCAACTGTTATGGCCTGATTGTTTTTCAGCCAACTGTTATGGCCTGATTGAATTTTTGTGGTCAATTGTTTTTTATAATCAACAAGTTTAATCATGCATATTCCTTATGGCATTGGTACAAGATTTTGGCTTGAGTGTCTCAAATGGCCATAAAAGACCATTCATTCCATTATGCAAAGTCAGAACATTCCCTTCCATTATGCAAAGTCAACTGACAATACCATTCATTCAATTACAAAAGGATCATTCAATTACAAAAGCATTCAAGTAAACTGCATATACTAAAGCATCATTCAATTAGAAAATCATCATTCAATTACAAAATCATGGTCAAAAAAACCATTACAAGTAGTAAAAACACAACTAAAAACACAGTCACATTGCAATACATCCTTGAGTTTTTTCTTTCAACCATCATCTTCAAGTTCTTCTTCTCTTGCAATAAAATCATATTCTCTGCTTCAAGTGCTTTAATCTTCATATCCATTTCATGAGTGTTGAAATTATCATCTTGTGCCTGTACCAGTACATGCTCAACGTCTTCTCGCCACAAAAAAAAACCACAGCCGGCCCCCTGCAAGATGTATGTAACCATAAATTCCACTTGCAAAAATAAAATTCACATAATTGAAAACAAATACTACTAACCGGCCACATTGAGCATCCATAAAAGTCTCGCCCTGGCCTTGTGGTTCCAATTCCGGCGGTGCGTCTGACTGCAGGCAACTCATGGAGGCAATAGACATTGCCATCCAACCCAACTTTGATAAGTCTGGGCCTTCGACGGGAAACAGAGTTTGATGATGTTGAAGAACTCATCGCCTCGACTTGGTGTGGAATTCCGATCAGAAAAGGAGAGATGCTCGCCGGTTAGCTCAAGAGAATTAGGGCTCTTCAATTTGGGGATTTAGGGTTATAAAAGGGGGGAAAGGGGGTAAATATTTTTAATAATCTGAATATTTGTCCGGTTAAAAGAAAATAGAAAAGGAAAAAAAAAATCCAGGTCAGCCTCCACGTCAGCACAGGTTAACGACGTTAAGGATTTTTAACGGAGGGACTGTTATAAACAAATAGGTGTGAATGTGGGACTGCCAGTTGCCAAGGTAAAAGGTTGGATTATTATTTGCCAATAGTGAAAAGGTGGGATTAAATGGCGCCAATTTTCCTTAATATTATAACTAATGAATAACTAATATTGTTTTACAAATCTAATAAACATTGTGGATGATACTATTTATAGAGAAATCCGTAAACAATAAAATTTATGTTCATAATATCCAATATTAAATAGTTTTTCTATCATATCAAATGATCCATGTTCATTAAAATTGGAAATTTTAAACATCATGACTAATACAATTGTACGTTATCTAATATATACCAAGATAATTTTTTTTTATTGATTTAACATTATAATATTCTAATTATACTTTAGACTTTATACTCAACAATTAAAAAATGTTCATTATAATTTTGATGAAATTTTATACTCACCTAACTTTCTATCGAGACTTAAATTCTCAAGTTTGTCAAATCATAAGTTAGTGTTAGTCGCTATTCAAGGTTGGATTGTTTTTCTAACAACCATTTTTAAAGATGATCATGTTTATGTTGTATTTTTTCCAAATATACAAGTAGAGACATGCTCTAAATATTTTTTTTATGAAGAAGATAAAGTCACCAATACCATATTATGAATTATAACTTTATTAAATATAATGTAATACGTTATTCGGGTAATAAAATGAGTATGCATGAATTATCATTTATATATATTTTCTAATGATTTAACCCGTATAACCCTTTACCAAAAAAAAATGATTTAACCCGTATAACATACGGGTTCTATTCTAGTATATATATATATATATATATATATATATATATATATATTTTCGGATTTTTATTAAAATCCAAGGGTTTCATACCCTTATTTCATGTAGATTTATATCATTAACATCATTCCAAGATCAAATACTTAGCATAACATAATCTTAAACACATGAAATCACATAAAATCACATAAAATCACATAAAATCATAGATTTTGTTCATGCATGTATCATCCATGTTACTAGTTTAAGATTTCTTCAAGAACTTGGTGTTTCATCTTTGAACATTCATTAAATCTTTCACAAAACTCAAGTTTTAGGTTTAGATTTAACATGCATGTGGGTTTTTAGATGATCAAACCCTAACCCTAAGCTCAACACACACTAACACACACTTCACGATTTTTGTGTGTGTGTAAGTGGGGTTTTTCACACAAATCTTTATGTGTTGAAGCTTTTATCATTCAAATCCACCATAACTTATCAATATTTGATGTTGGTTCTTGGATTTGAAGGTGGGTTTCGAGACTTTGAAGAAACTAGATGAAGTTTCTTACCTTGAATCTAGAGAAAGAAAGTAAGTGTTCTTGAGTTTTCTTGAGTTTGGATGAAGATTGATCTTGAGTTTTCTTGAGTTTGAAGGAAATGGATGAAGATTTGAAGATTGTGTGTGTGTTTTAGTGAGAGAGAGAGAGAGATCAAGTGAAATGAGAGTGAGAGAGGGGGGAGGGGGCTACGGCCGAAAATATAGAGGGAGAGGGAGGAGAAATGTTTTGTTTTAAGTGATGGTGTGTAGGTTTAGTTTTTTTTTTAAAAAAATGATTACCTACACTACATAAATCCCATGCAATAATCCATCATCACTTCCCATTAATATTACTTGTAAACACACTTCACTCTACCATATATATATATATATATATATAGGGAAGGGAACAATTATTAACCCTTCCTTAGAGGATTAACCAAATAACCACATTTTAGTGGCTTGATGAAAAAACAGGTGCTATGGATTAGTGACATGTGGCACTCCTTATTTTTTTTATTTTTTTTTAAAGAAAGGATATAAGGGTATTTTACCCAAAAGAAGTACCCCTCTCATTTTTAAAACGCTTATAACTTTTTTATCCGAAGTCGTTTTTTTATAAAAATTACACCACTGGACTCGTCGCTTTTTTATCTTTAATTCGGATGTGGTCCCGACTTTTTTCGAAGGTTTTTTTTTAAACGTCCTTATTAATATCAATGCTACAGAAAAAAGGCACTAGTGCTACCCAAAAATGAATCAGCGCTACTTTTTGTAACATTACATGTCGGTACGGACATTTGGAAAAAAGTGTCAAAAAATGTCGGGACCACATCTGAATTAAAGATAAAAATGCGACGAGTCCAATGGTATTTTTTTTATAAAAAACCGACATCGAATAAAAAAGTTATAGCCGTTTTAAAATGGAGGGGGTTCTTTATTGATTGAGTTAAATGACTAAAATACCCTTTCAGGAAAAAGGAATGAGATAGACACTTGTCATAATTTTGGTGGTTTAAATGGGTTATTTGGTTATTGCTCCAAGCAAGGGTTATTAATAGTTCCACACCCTATATATATATATATATATATATATATATATATATATATATTTACGACTCACATGTATGCACACACACATTTTCTTCCAATTTTTATAACATTGTAGTTAATACACAGTGTATGTCGTGTTTTACGGGTATTTTTCCGAATCCAATAAATTCAAACCATTATATCAAAATTCATAATTTTAAATTACGCTCAGAACCGTATGATTATTTTTCAGTTTCGTCGTACTTGGTCGGAGACCAAAAGTAGTGACGTTTTTACACGGTTCAAATTCATTATTGGCGTAATTTTCTTTAATTTATCACCAACCGAATGTATAACCTTTTCTAAAGGCTCTAACTCATATACATTCATAATTTAAAACCAAACCAATTATTTTATTCGTTTCGTTAGCCGGTTCACATTTACGAGACTTTATCTAATATTATAATGGGTTAGGTTCAAATGAGAACTTTTTTTTTGAGAACTTTTGAGAACCAATTTGGGCCACTAATTTTCAAGGGGGAGCATTCAAATTCATGGGGGGGTTTTCCATATATATAAACTAGTGGCTAAGATTAGTTCTTTTTAGTTCTCAAACCCAATTAGTTCTCAAATGATCCTCTCCCATATTATAATACTCAAATAATTCACATAATCATAATCAATTCTAAATAAGCCTTAATAAATTCTAGATTATCATTTTTAATCTAAAATTAAAGTGACGGGTGTCACAATATCAACACTATTGCACAAGTTTTAAATTAATAAAAACATGATAACTTAACAATCACCAAAAACCACACATAGGGCAAGTGCACCCATCGTTTGTGTAATATAGTGATGGCAAGATACCGAGGTCGTCCAAGGATACACGTGTAACAACTCTTGATAATAAACCTGCATCAACGTCTAACCAAACCAAAAGTTGATAGCTTTTAAGAAATAATAAAATAAAATAAAAATAAGATAAAAGTAAGTTAAGCTTAATTCTAATCAAAAGATAGTATCACTTGGGAGGACTTGCCAATGGTAAATTAGTAATTATATTGTCAGTAAACTTTTCCAAAAGATTATTATACTATGGTAGAAAGGACCATCTCTCAGCCTCAAATCCAATCATACGATCCTCCTGTTGTTCACCAGCAGAGATGCTCCCGAAAGGATCGTTCGGTTAATAATACACTTTCAATATAAGAGTTTAGACGCAAAGTCATTGTTACACACCTTAAGGATGATTTAAAGACTCAAATTACTAACCCACCGATGGTTTGTTTCCCCCAAGTGAGTATAAGATTTAGCCAATCATCGCTTTAGAAATTTGCTCAAAAGATGATGAGGAGTTAATAGAAAAACTTTAAACAAAATCTATTTGAGTTGAATGCTCACAATCGTAGATTAGAAACAACCAAAGCTTGAAAACAATGGCTCAAAAGAAAAATAAACTAAGGATTACAAAGAAGAAGAGAAGAATTGAGCAAGGCATTATGGTAGAGAAGAGCTGGTATTTATAGGCCAATTTCGTACGGTTGACACGGGTCGTGCCAAGCAGAGCACGGGCCATGTCAAACATAAGATCAACTCATATCATAGATGTACTTAACACAGGGTGTGTTGGTCAGGAGGATGAGTCGTGTCTGTCAGTTGGCACATGTCATGTTGGTCAGGAGCACGGGTCATGCTTGTCAGGTGCAAAAGTCAACTTTCTCGAAAGTGCTGTAGAATGACACGTGTCGTGTCCAACTAGGGCACGACCATGTCCAAGGCAAAAAAATCACCAAGTCTTCATTTTTCTTCTATTTTCAGCATTTTTTATGTCTTTTGGGATTTTAGCTTGGATTAAACTGAAAAACTAAAAAATGAAGCAATATTATACTATTTCAAGAATAGTTAATTAGAAATAACCCAAAAGTGAGGAAAAATGGTATAAAATATATATAATTCGGTGCATAGCAAAAAAACATAATTGAAAAGCTCATATACAACCCCAAAAATATAAAACTTGAAAACAGGTTAAAGCGACGAACTCATTGGAATTGACAGATGCAAATATGCATATGTAGCTAGCTGTTCCCAATGCAAGTTATAGGTAATATATATAAGCTTTTGATTCTATTGATTATAATATAATAAACGTAACCTAACTTCTCAGATGAAAATCTCAACACCCGAATGCTTCATTTGAACTAATTGACACACATGAATCATTAGTTTTATCAAAATGTTCGGTTATAAGAAATATAATGTGAACATTCTTTCCCGAGACCCCAAAACTAATCTTTTTATTAAAACGCGGGTTCAAAACATAAAACTTCAAAAAATGTGTTTCTGCTAAGGCAGTCGATGCGGAACGTCAGAATTTTCTCCATCTAGACGGTTCTTCCAACATACATTCTCTGTCTTGTCAGGCGGCGTCTGCGGACCGTCGACGCCTGCTTAAAAGCGGACGATCCACATCAATGGTTTGGTCAGTTTGTGCATATTTGTACAAAAAATAGATCTAAGCTTATCATAGTCGATTCTTTTCACTTGTACCAGTTTTCTTTAAGTCCAAAAAACACAATACCATGCTTCTCTGATAATTGATTATTGATTAACAAAGGCTTCTATAATTGGAAAGTTTCATCTTATGCACAAATGCTTAACCAAGACTTTTAATCCCTACTTCTAGCCCAAATCTTGCCGACCAAAGTTTCCAGTTGCTTAATCCTACTGAAAACTCCATGCATACATGATCAAAATGTGAATTTAGAGGATAATCTTCACCTTTTTCCTTTAAAATAACTTTTAAGCAAAAATATATGGAATCACCATACATTACTTGCTCTAACTTCCTTCTAGCACTCCTGTTATAGCCTCTTTATCTCTTGATCATGATGATTAAGTCCTACATGTGATGATCCAAGGCCAAATCAAAGGTTAATTACCTTAACCAACCTTAAAACAAGCATAATACCTCATAGTCAAGTATTTCTACTTTGATTATGTATTTGGTGGCCTCAACACTCTTCAAATCACTTTTAATCATCCATGCACCATCCTTGTGAACATCAACTTCAACTGAGAAGGAATAATCTATGCTCAAAATCATGATACACAGTTGTATATGATGATTAGGAGCTTACCATTACTTGATTAGGCTTCAATACATCATGTGCAACTTCAAGAACACTTAGAGGTATCTCTGGGACGTGGAGGGGCAGATAGAATTGAGAGATTCATGGTACACCCAAGTTGAATGACAAAAAAGAGTTACACCTTGTTCTTATTGTTCGTCGGTCGATGCGAACCGTCTAAGGGTCCTATAGGAGCCGACAGTCTGCATCCCTTAAGAAAAACACGCGAACCTGACCCGGCGCGTGCCGCATCTGATCCGAAAACCCATAGGATATGCAGAGCGTCTGAGTCCAGAAACACTCTGGAGGGCATGCTTCGACATCTTATGGGATTTCTAACTCCTTTTATTTGCTCAATTTCACTCGTCTGGGGCATACTTTTTAAGATGTTACATATGAGGGGACAAACTTTCTATCGGGTATTGAAGTTCAATGTTTTAGAAAATTTGACTTGTTGGCTTGGTGGAAAGGAAAAGAAAGTGTAACAGCCCAGACCCGTCGCAACCAAGATATTGTCTGCTTTGGCAGCCGGCATGCCCTCAGGCATCCGCCCCTCACGGTTTTAAAACGCGTCTTGGTGGGGGAGGTATCCACACCCTTATAAAGGAGTGTTTAGTTCACCTCCCCACCAATGTGGGATGTTACAATCCTCCCCCCTTAGGGGACCAGCGTCCTCGCTGGCACATTGGCCGACGACTGGCTCTGATACCATCTGTAACAGCCCAGACCCGTCGCAACCAAGATATTGTCCGCTTTGGCAGCCGGCATGCCCTCAGGCATCCGCCCCTCACGGTTTTAAAACGCGTCTTGGTGGGGGAGGTATCCACACCCTTATAAAGGAGTGTTTAGTTCACCTCCCCACCAATGTGGGATGTTACAGAAAGGAAGATAGTTTCCCGGTCCAATCCGGTATGGCCCGAGATTTACTAACGGTCCAAGCTTTCATGGTAGCTTCGGAATATGTTTTTTCTGTTAGTGGCAAGGTTATTTAACTTAGGAGAACAAGACTAACTCCAGCTTCGGTAGAGATATCGATATGCTTGAAGGACTATTTGAATGCAGTAGAACGGATTCAAACGTATCACCACTTGAAGGAGAATTCTATATATATACAATAGACAGTTGATCTTATGGAACTGTGCCACTTTCTTCTAGAAGAAAAGAAAAAATTTTGATGTTAAATAAATTAAAGTTGAGAGTAGTTACCCAAAGTCTTTCTGGATCAACCGGCTGAACTCTACACTCTCTTAACACAGGTTGCAAGGTCGAACCTTCTACTTGGTTTTCTTTTTCCAAAAACTCTCACATTAACCCTAGGAGCTCAATTTCACGTGAGCCACAAATTCCAATACTTACTATATTATATATTCTTTCCTCCCTCTTTTTCTTTCATATTCTTTTAACTATTTATTAAATTAGAAACCGAAATATCACGATTTTAAATATTTAGTAAGCATCATACAATTTTAAATACCTGCCTCATAAATTGAAAACTTTGATTTATTTAATTTAGTTTTAACGTTCATCATTTTGGAACAGAAGCATGTGTTTTAATTCCATGTGTTTTAATAATTTTCATGTAGACATGTATTATTTCTCATTTGAAAATAGAAGCAACGATTAATTTTCCCTTTAAGAGTTTTACTAATACAGGTATATCTAACAATTATATTACCTGCTTCCGTGTCTTCAAATACTTTTTTCAGGTTTGTTTAAATGGAGATGATTAATGTTGCTGACATTACTAAGTTTACGCGAGGAACGCCTATTGAAGTACGTGTTATAAGAAGATTATCAACACAGCTTCAGCCAAATGAAACCTCATATTTTAGTTGACAAATATGTATGTCTTCTTCATTGTTATTATAATTTCCCCTATCTTATCTAACATTAATTCTTACCTAAATTTCTTAGGGTGATGCTATCCAGGGTCATGCTGTATCGTCTTACACAACCTATTGTTATTCCACGATATTTAGGAGTAGTTATTATATTCCATACTTTGTTAATATACATTGATTCTAAAAAGAGAATGTCGATAACTTATATACTTCGGTTTACTCATTTTTATTACCAATAAAATCTTTACGACCGTAGCAACGCACGATTGATCTCTGTTATATTTTTATATACAAAACTCATAAAATTAAAATTATATTTAACCTCAAATACCGCAACAACGCGCGGTCGATCTCTAGTTGGAATACAAAGCCGAATTGTACGAAGACGAGATTGTAGGTGAAGCCGAATAGGACAATGAATTTTGTTTCGGTTCTTCAAGTTCAGGTGGCGAGTATGCGAGTATGCGACGGATGAAAACAACGCTCACGAGACCACAAATAACGATTTACGATGAATAATCAAGAAAAATCAAAATATATTAGTTTTTTAATGTTTTTCTTCCATGTTTTTAACTTATATCTCTTTTGTATGTTTACTGTGTTTTATGATTGAAGTATTCAATAAAAGTGAAACTTTTTAATGTTTTTATTAGAAGTTGGTATTGATATTTTTTTATATAAAAAAAAAACACATTTTTCGTTTAGCTAGTTTCTAACCGAAAAAATCGGTTTTTAAAACTGGTCTGGCCCAATCGATCATAAACTAACATTTTTCTTTTTATCAATAACCGGTCTCTAAACCGGTTTCTAATCTTCTATCTTTACCGATTTTGACCGACATGTTGCTAACCAAAACCGATTAGAAAAAAGTCGGTTTTTACACCTTTAATAATAAATGATATGAAAGTGTGAAACTTAAAAGAAAAGTTTGACATATGTTGACAAATAGTCAAAATTCTACATTAATTCAATTGGCACACACATAATGACACCCAACCCCACCATCACATTTATCTCTGTTAGCTATCACAATAAAAGATAATTCCTTTCTCAACAACCAAATTTACTGAACATAGAACCCTATTGCTTTAAAACAAGTACAACATGCATTAAAACTTGTACATCACTCAGGATTTAAAGAATTTGGAATAAAAAGGAGCCAACTCAATAAAATCACCACCTACTCCTCTCTGATGAACAACATGTTTGGGGGGCATTTATTCACTAAAATACAGAAAACAACATGTAAACTTCTATCCTCACAAGTTACATATACAACACAAAGCTTTTATTACTTTTGTGGTATCTTTCACACTTTGTAACCCCTGTTTTTCTTGTTGGTTTTCTGCTCATTTTTCATTTCCATCTCTGGATTTCGTGCACATCTTTCTATCTTTCTCTGTTTCTTGCAAGGAACCCACATGGTTTCTGCTAGTTTGCTAGCTGTTTGATCCATAATATACCCTTCTGAACAGAAGAAATTAGACACATTCTGCTTGCAAGGTAATACATCTCACACTTCTTGTGGTTTTTGGTTCTTGATTGTGATCAAAATCTGGTTTTTTGTTGCTTGATTTGAATGGAAATGAGGAAAAATGGTTGAATATCTCAACCGGGTATATATCTTTTTTGCTTTGTTTGTAAATCTTGTCATCTTGATTTGATTTTGAATTGGGTTTCATCTGGATTTGGTTTTTGTTGTTTGAAGAACATATGTTAGAGATTTTGGATGGGTCTGACACAGGGGATGGAAATGTCATTTCACTTGCCTTCAGTTGATTCAAGATTTTTTCCTGATATGAAATTGATTTAACAAGGAATGTTATTAAGCATGAAACCCCACTTTTTGTCTTTAATTAAGTAAAATAAAAATTTGTTCTTTATCATCTTTCAAGATCTCAATTGTGAATCTCTTCATTCATTCCCTTCCTAAAGATGGGATTTTTTTCTAATTAATACTGAAAGAAATCTTTAATTGGTTAATTTAATAAAAAATTCATGAAATTTATGCTAGCCTCACATGTGGAGTTTTGATTAGTAATATTTAATCTGGCTCCCAACCACTATTGGATTCAAGATCTCTGTGAAAAGTTGAAAACAGTGGTCAAGTTTTGACCTTTTTGACTCTTTTGCAATCAAGAATGCTTGTGACATACTTTAATACACATGATTCCACACAATAGATGCCAATGAAAGCTATAGCTTACTGGTTTTGTCTTTTTAAGGTCAAATTTCAAAATCACTTCCAAGTTTGAACTACTAAAATGGTATCACAATGCAGAACAATTCATCCAAAAAGCTAAAAACTTGAATGGGAAGCATTTAAATAACTGATTTCTGTTTTTATATTAGAAATTAAATGGAAGGAGGGGTGAATTTGAGGAACTGGGCAGATCTGTTACCTGATGCACTTGGGTTAATCTTTAGCAATTTATCTCTTCAAGAAACACTCACAGTTGTCCCAAGAGTCTGCAAATCATGGAACCAAGCGGTTTCGGGTCCTTACTGTTGGCAACAAATCAACATTCTTGACTGGAGTTATCGGTCGAACCCAGATCACATTGATCATATGCTGCGGCTCCTTGTTACCAGAAGTGGTGGAGCACTCCGGGAGGTCACTGTCTCGGGCATTTTGAATGATCTCACTTTCTCATTTCTTGCAGACCAGTAAGCCACATAAACTCTCTTTTTATTGTTCAATGTTTAGGGATTTTGTTTGGATGTGTGATTTTAGAGTAACTCATATTTTACAGTTGAACTCTTTAAGTCTTTCAGTGTTTGGGTAATCTAACTGATCTGCTTATAAACTGTATTATAGGGGTGTTCATGGTCTGGTTTTTTACTGTTTTTAGGTCAAACCATGAGCCAACCTAAAAACCAAACCGTTATAAATCTTTACTAAGGTTTGGTTTTATTTTAGTTTCACAGTTTGCGCTTATTGGACCTTTATAATAAAGAAAAGCATAAAATGCGATCAAAATAAAGAAGGGATAATGTTCTCAAAGTTTAAACTTCAAAGACCAAGGTTACATAGCCCAAAATTCTACGGTCCAGTTCAGTTTTTTCAAATGGGGTTCGATTATAAACCGTAAACCAAACGAATTACCAGTTTGGACAGTTTCACTATTACAAACCAAACCTTAAACACCCCTTTTATAGTCAATTAAGCATTTTTTTTACTTTTGATTATCATTTTTTTATCCTTGTTTTATCTTATACTGCTTTCATAAGCACAATCATGTTTTATGGAAGTTGATTGTTTCATTTTGATTTGTCTAATATACTGTTCTTAATGTTTTGGTTGATTTTTGGGCACTACTTCGCTATATTAGTGCCCGATCGCTACGAACATTGCAGATTCCAAGATGTAACATCACCGATTCAATAGTGGAACAAGTATCAAGCAAGCTCTCGGCTGTCACATTTATGGACCTAAGCTACTGCTGCAAGATCAGTGCTCGTTCACTCTCCGCAATCGGAGAATCTTGCAAGGCACTTGTCGGTTTCCGTCGCAATATGCACCCTATAGACTTAAAAGAGCGGTGGCCACAGGTGGAGGAGGCGGTGGCCATCGCCACCACCATGTCCAAGTTGAAGCACCTTGAATTGGCATATAACTGTATAGACACCGAATGCGTGGTGGAGATCATAAGCAGGTGTAATGAGCTTGAGTTCTTGGATGTTAGAGGGTGTTGGGATGTGAAATTGGATCAAGATTGGCTCGAGAAGCGGGCCCTAACGATCAAGGTGTTGGGCCCACATGTCGTGGACCAATTCGAGGGTCATAGTTGCTCGGATTATTCGGATTCGGACTCGTTTTATGATTATGAAAGCTTGGATGATGGATTGTGGGATGACGATGATGACGATGATGATGAAGATAGGGTTGGAGGGAGGTTGGAACTTAGGTTTTATGAAGGGTTTGGTGAGAACTATGGGAATGGTTGGGTTTGAGGGATTTTGGGAGAAGAGAGATTGTATCATCCTAAACTTCCTAAAAAACATCCTCCAAAGTCCAAACTTATATTTGGCAAAACTTAGAAGGATATGATATTTACTTTTTTGGAAACTACTTGTTTCTAAAGACATGGAAGAGCTTCAAACTTCTATACTATGTGATATATTATGGTTGTTTGAAGGGTTTGTTTGTGTCATCCTGGATTTTTAGGTGTGCAGATACTTTTTTTCTAGGGCTATATAAGTGAGGTAAAAGTCATGGTTTGAAACCCACTATTTTTTCTGTATGGAAGTTGAGTTAAGAGTTTTATAACTTTATTTTTTGTGTTTTTTATTGGAAAATTATAGTAGCCTATAAACACCCTTATTTCCTAGTGCTGGAAGAAGTTGTACATTGTGTGTGTGAAGTTTCTATTTTTAAATATTATTATACAAATATTTTAATGATTTCACTATTTTAAACAAACATTTTAAAAATATCTTAGCTATCAATGTCAATTTTGGGAAATCTTAGTCTTCATTATATATAGTCATGTATAACAAGCATAACTTGTTAAAGTCCTTAAATATAACATTAATCTGAGGATCATGGTCCTCAAATACAAGCTTGTGAGAATCAAAATTCTAAATATGAAACAATTAAGGATCTAAGTTCCAATTGTGTGAATTAAGTTCCCAACACTAAAATACTTGGTAGGTTTTAAACAAATTTAATCATGAAAACTCAACTTATTTTAGTTAGAACTAGTAGGTTATTAGCTTAGCCACATAATTGAACTACCAGATAGTTCAACTACATATGATTCAAGGAAATGGCTGATTAAAGTATCCTAAAAATTATCATATAAATAAAATATAAGTTGTTAGCTTAATAAATTTAAAGATAATATTGTTTGTAAATAAACTTGAATATAATATTGATTAAGGAAATGGCTGATTATAGTATCCTAAAAATTATCATATAAATAAAATATAAGATGTTAGCTTAATAAGTTTGAATATAATATTGTTTGTAAATAAACTTGAATATACTATTGGTTGATGATTAAAAATAATTATAATATTAGTTTGGTTATTAAATTAGAATATAATATTCTGTATATTTTATAATTATTCTTTTTAGGGTTTTTTTTTTGTTGTTTTTTATTCGAGCGTAACGAGTTTAGTAAAGGAGTTGGTTATGTAATAAGTAAATTTTTAAGTTAAATATCATTTTTGACTATGATTTTATATAAGTTTTGCTTGTTATATGTCTTTTTTTTATTTTCGTTTTCTTTATGTAGCATTATAAACTTATATGCAACGATTTTGTGTGTTCGTGGAATCGTGTTATCCCCACGTCACACGGGTTGCGAAATCTTGTTAAAACAATTTTTTTGTATACCCTGTTTTGGAAAGCTCTAACTGCTCACTTTAGGAGCATAGTTGCCAATACGCTCACTGTTACCTAATTTAACTTGAATATATTAGATAAGATTAACATCTAGATTTTCTAGAATAAACCATCAAACCTGCACTACACGCCATTTGAACCTTACTAACAACTTGTTATTTCTCTTCGTTTTCAAATACAACAGATTTTGTGCCTCTTCTGTTTGACCTTGGTTTTATTCCAACTCCCCTGTGATTTCTTGCAACCTTGGGATATCAGTTTCACGGGAACTGCGAAAGCTAAGGAGGGCGACATTTTCCACATCCAACTAGTGGATCACTATAGTTCAGATACCACTTAATCAAATGGCGATCAAGAACAAACGAAACAACCAAAAACTTTATTTATATGCTTCCATCCATCATGTTTGGATCAAAAGTTCATAAAAATAATATTCATAAAAGAAGTTCGATCAACGAAAACAACAACCGTTAGGATTGTAAACCTCGATCTGTTTATTGATAAACACCCCTGTATATAGTTACAGTATTTACCACTAATATCCTTATACAAACGGACATTTACATAATGATCTAAGTTATTCTAATATACCCCTTTAGTATAAGGAGGAGGAAGCCAAATGCTTAGAGTGGATCTGAAATATTCAAAGAGTACCCGAGGCAATCCTTTTGTAAAGATATTCGCAAATTGGTACCAAGACGGGTGATGGAGAATGCACACGTTCCCACGTTGAACATGTTCTCGAACAAAATGTAAATCCACTTCAATGTGCTTGGTGCATTGATGATTAATGGGATTTCAGACACGAAGATGGTACAGACGTTGTCACAATATACTATAGAGGTGCGGCTTGGGGAATGACCCAATTCCATCAGAAGATTGTGAATCGAGCATAACTTAGCAACTACATGAGCCACTCCCCAATACTTAGCGTCATCACTAGAGCGAGAGATGGTGGCTTAACGTTTAGAAGACCATGATATTAAATTGTCACCCAGAAGTAGAACTACGTGTGTCGGGACAACTTGCCCAATCAGCATTGGTGTAAGATGTAATGGTTGACAAAGCACCCCATTGCATGTGAAGTCCCATAGATAGTGTTCCTTTAAGATAGCACAGAATGCGCTTTAAGGCAAAAAAGTGATCCTCCCACGGATCATGCATATGCATACAGACCTGTAGAACTGCGTTAGAGATGTCAGGCCTGGTAAATGTGAGATACTGGAGAGCCCCAACAAGGCTCCTATAGGTCTTGGGGTCAGAGACAGGGGCACCAGCATTAGCTACAAGTTTACTTGCGGTGTCTACTGGTGTGGGAACTGGATTACAGTCGTTCATCTTTGCCCGGGATCGAGGTGATGTTTGAAGCATATTTGTGCTGAGAAAGAAAGAGACCTCCTACCCCTAAATCTCGTGTAACAGAAATGCTAAGAAAATAGGATAAAGCTCCAAGATCCTTCATGGAAAACTCTTTTGACGGATGCGCCATAATCATCCGCTTGAGTTAAGGAGACGAAGTGAGTGAGAATAATGTCATCAACATACAACAATATATAAGTTGTATCCCGCTGATTGTGATAAATGAAGAGAGTAGTCACATAAGCTTTGATGAAAACCAATAGTAGCCACGAAGTTGGTAAACCACTGGTACAATGCATGTGGCGCCTGCCTTAGCCCATAGAGAGACTTCTTAAACTTGTAGACATGTTTAGGGGAAATATGGTGCCTGAATCCCATAAGTTGGTGCATAAAAATAGTCGTTGATAGATGCCCATGGATAAATGCATTCCTAAAATCAAGTTAGCTAATATCCCAGTCATGATGAAGAGTAATGCTAAGAAACGTTCTAATGGTGTTGGGTTAAACTACTAGGCTGAATTTGTCATAGCAATCCACTCCAACCTGTTGAGACTTGTCATCACAAACTGAAGGCGCTTTATAGCGCTTAAGTGAACCGTCAGATTTAGTTTCATCATGCGTGTTGGCGGTGGGGGCCGAGGAGGTGGGGGGAGTGGGGACGAATACAGGGACAGGAACCGAGGAAGGAGTAGCGGTTTCAAGGCCTGAGATGGTTTGGGTATCTTAGATTTGCGATTGTATTGATAGATAGGGATAGGGCGTTTAGAGAAGAGAGGAGCATGACGACCGCTAGGAGGTGGGCAGTGAGCTGTGTAAAGGAGTTGGGGAGGTGAAGATGGGCCATGACTCATGAGTAAGGCTAGGTGAGGAAGTCTCGGCTGAAGTGGAGGCCGATTTTCCTGGGCTAGATTGAGGGTTGGTCATAGGGGGTTGGGCCGTAGCAGACGGAGCAGGGGATGTGGTTTGTGGATATGTATAAAGGGAAGGGTGATGTGACAACCGTTAGAATTTCAGGTCATTTCCTGCTCCCGATACATCCAACGTACATGCATTACATATCTTATAGACTTAATTTGCATGATTAACGTCCTGCATGTTGTCACACCTCGACCGACGTCTAGAAGACGTCGGGGCACGATGATTGTCCAGTTGCACATAACAATATTAAATATTGCTATATTCTTAATTATCCATTCATAAATACAAATGATACATAATTCAGTCGTGAATAATACAACTATGAATAAAACGTTAACTCTTTTCAATTAGGTCTCACTATGCATCCTAAGGTGTCATAAATCATGAAATCATCATCTTGCAATAAAACCTACAACATGTACAAAATAAATGTCAACTAGGAATACTTGGTGAGTAAAACATAGGTTTGGTATACCAATAAAGATTAAAACATGTGATCCAATGAGTTAAGTGCAATCAAATATGATAAATAAGTAATGAACCAAAGCTACATAAGAGCGACACACTCAAGCCTTCGGCATTTAGGCTTTCAATCATATGGCGCCAAAACCAGACATGCCAAGTGGGGTGCCACACCAATAGATCCATTATTGTGACCCTGGCTCAATGAGTTAATGAGATATGTCTATAGTTCGAGTCAGTTCGAGAAACACATCCACCGCAATAAGCCATGCCAATTTAACATACCAGAACACACATAACATTCATAGAGTCGCATATAGATTTAGAGAATATTATATAGAGAACATTAGCTTGATAACGGTACATGTTGCACCCCAAAACGTTAAAAGAAAACGGGCTATGAATACTCACCTGATATGGAGACACAAATGAAGGAAAGAAACCACGAAAATGAAATGGTTGGACCCAAAGAGGACCTTGACGACTAAACGAGATAGGAAATAATAAATAAGTAAAAATACACAAATCATTCCACGCCACAATCGACTCGACGACTCGTTGATGATTTGTTATAGTGATATCGTACGTATAATTCTTATCATGTAAAATAAACACAACACTAGATCTTGCCATGGCACAAAAGATTATTAACATGAATATTTACTTTATGACGACGTAAATATATTTTTCATGCAATAACCTATCATCTGAGAATGATCACATTATAAAGCATTCTAAGCATTAAAACATACATGTTCGTCATATATTTATTCATGCTTTGACAAACCTACTATTCTCCATGATATATTTCATACAAGTATTTATTTACCACCCATGATTATTTATTATTTTTATAAACCCTAATTTTATATGCATACAAAGAAGAAATCCAAACAAGATTATAACTTAGCCACCTTATTTACATCTAAAACTCATGCTTTACACCAATACATGCAAGATCTATGGATTACCTAAACATATTGCTAACACATCGTCACATTTATTCATTTTCATGCATATATATTTATTAAAAATAATTCTTTTATGATCCTACAACTTCAAGCAACAATCTTTAACCTTCCAAACTCTAGATCTAACATAAAAATTGTACCTTTAACAATATTCATGCACCAAAACACCATCTTTAACATGTATCAAGAAAGATCCATCATCAAACTCATAAAAATCAAATCTTTGATCATAAAACCTGATCGTTATCCATAAAGATCACATTTTTAACATAAATATCACTAGATCTCTACATAACAAGCATGCATGGCCAAGATCTAACTTAGATCTATCATAAAAATCAAATTTTAATGGATGCAAACAAGTAACACAAGGAATGAAGCTTACCGAACCGAAAATGATAAGAATGATCTAAGCTTGGATTCACATTAAACACCCAAAAATCTTCAAGGAATGAAGGTGGTGGTGATGATGAGATAGCTCTAGTGACGGCTAGGATTGATTAATTAGAAGATGTGAGATGGAGGGTTGAGGCGTTAAGGATGCTTAAATAGGTGAAAATAGGGTTTTTGCCTGTCAGGTGACTTTCGTGGACCGCCAAATGTCACTAGGGAAGTCTCATGGTCCACGAGTTTCCCGGACTGACCACCTTTGGTCGGTTTTACCTGGTTTCTTCGTTATTCGTTGTTTTCGAGTCCCGTTTTCTAGATTTTTCATCCTCCATCATAACAACCACATTAAAGCCAATAAAATTAAATATAAACATGCCATATATGATATATTGAATTATGATCAAACAACTAAATTACATAACATATTTTTGGCGGGTTTGACGCACGTGTCACTTTTAGGTTAATCACCAACGTTTTGTGACTCGCCTTGGTGTGTGATGACTCATCATATGATTTGTATCATTAGACTCATAAACATACTAACTTTGACATACAATACCAAAAAACGAGATTTCCCGATAAATGACGAATTGCAAACCGAAATCATGTAAAAATCGCAGATTGCTCTATGGTTCAATTCGAGGAACCCAATTTGAATCCAGATGTTTTTAATTAAATATTTTATTTTGAAAAACGATTATGAATCATTTAAAAACATTATTTGGGATATAAATACCCAATAATTCTCTTGGTACTTAATAATTCGCAAACCGAGAAAACGTTAAATTTCAAAATGGGTCGGGTTTTATAACCGGGAAAATGCAAATGTTACAGTCTCCCTTACTTTAGTGAATTTCGTCCTGAAATTAGTAGAGACTTTATAATTCACAGAAAAGAATAGTAAAAAAAGTTTTATTAATAACCAACACATTTTGACGTTTGAAACTAATCATAGAGACGATATAAAAGATTCACTACGAATAGGAATATATTCTCGATTACTGAACCAATTACGTCAGTGTCAAACTTTACCAAACCGCAAGGGTTAGGTTAGGAACGACGACAAGGAAAAATGGATTTGCGATACAACCAACCACCGAAGACATACCTTCACACACACACACACACACACACACATAGTTCTCGGTCCGACTCCCAGTGCACCCTAAATACATTACCGATGGTTATATATAGGGTGAACCACAGCTAACTCACCACATCTTTAATACTTTTAAGAGAGCACTGTTTGTATTCGGAGAACAACCTATTTTACACCCCGACAACGAAGAAAAATGGATTTTGATATAATCAACCATCAGAGATACCGCACCCCCAACCCCCCCTACACACACTGTTCTCGGTCTAATTTTCTAAAATAATAATACATTATTTATTCGTTCCTAATATTAATGTGATATCCATTAATTTTCACCCACCATACAAACCTTTGATGCGTGTAGTGTACATATGTTTTATGCTTGTATCTTATAGCCGCCACGTGTCCATTGTATTTCTCTCCCACCGCTTTTTTTTTTTCTCTCTAGAATTTTATTATAAGAGAAATGAGTCTTCTCTAAATCCTAAACCCTTCCCATCTCTTTCTCTCATCTCCCTACCGCTGGTATACTATTAAATCGTAGGGAATTTTTTTTTCTTTTTCACATGTCTCAAAATTCAAAAACGAATTAATAAATTTAGATGGTAATATGTTAATTAAAGATGTGTACGCTACATGATATCTGGTTTAGAAGTCACATGATCACGTGTGACTCAAGCTTTTGAATTTTGAACATTTTTGTTATTTGTGTTTGTCTACTCGAATAAAGATGTGGGACCCATTCTGGTGGTGGAGAAAACATTAGTACCAGATTGATAAATTTTGTTCCTTAATTGTTGGATTTGGTTATAAAGTTTCCTATGTTTGAATAAAAAGGTTTATGCAAAATGTTCTTGTCTTAAACTGTCTATGCTTATGATGTTTAGTCTTTTTTCCTCTTTATTTTCTTTAAACACAATTTCCATTTTAATTTTTATGCAATTTCATAAAAATAAGTGGGAATGGGGATTTGATTTCTTTTTAGAAGTGATATATGGATTAATGATTTTAAATTAGAGTGGGAATTTGATAATCAAACGGAAGTTTATGTTAAGTAGCCAAGTGGGTGAGGAAAGCTATAGAATACAAAATGCTTTTGGAGGCGAATATACCTATAAGGTGGAACAAAGACCTGTTAAAAAGATAAATAATTGTATTTGGAGAATGCTAATGGATAGATTACTTACTCGGTTAATTTGTGTAAACATATGATTTGATATTTCTTTCATTACGTGCCCTTTCTGTTCATTTTAAGTGAAAAGTATCGACCATGTGTTTGGGGGTTATAAAGTGGTGGTCCAAACTTGGAGAAAAGTGACAATTTGGTTAAAATTTAACGGCGCCGATTTCAGTGAAACCGATTGACATTTTGGCTTGGATTGATTCGTTACATCATATGAAAAGGAACAAGATATTGGTGGAAGGTATTAGAGTCTCTTTGGTGGGTCATTTGAAAAATAAGAAATGGGGCCATCTTTAAAGCTACCGACTTGAAGAAAGACACCATCTTCGAATCCAGTTTTTAGTTTTGTGGATGGTTAGTAGAAGTAACAAAATAAAGATTAATTAGACAAAGTTGTTAATAAAAATAATAAAATAAAATAAAAAATAAAAAATAAAAATAATAAAAAAATAAATAAAATAAAAAAATAAATAAAAAAATAAATAAATAAAAAAATAAATAAATAAAAAAATAAATAAATTAAAAAAAAAGTTGTTACAAAACCCGCTCATTGTCATGTAATTGTTTGTTGATGTTGGATTAGTTAATTTTTTCTAACCCTCATCTTGTCTATAAAATCTTTTGTCGTTTGAAAAAAAATAATTAAAAATATTCAAAATCAGAGCTATGAACCTATGAGCAAAATGAAACACTAATATTTACTTAAGTCGAATAATAAAGGACAATTTAAATTAGGGAGTGTAATGGATTTGGGACAAGCTTAGGGTTTCTGGTCGGATTTGGGTTTTCTGTCACCACTATCTGAAATTATTTTAGTATCAATTTCTTCTGGCACATTTGGTAGGAAGAAATTCACTTGAAAATGATGAAGAAATCAATTCTTATACATGATATTATGATAATACCTAAAATAAAAATAAAAATAAAAATAAAAATAAAAATTAAACCAGAAGGTAATTAGTATAGCAATGTTCCATTCTTTTGCGACTTAATAACAACCAAAATACACTTGAAAACATGGTGCACAGGGTGAACACCTTTAGGTTGCAATCTCACCTATCTTGGTCAATATTTAAAAAGGGTCATAGTATCTAGGTGATAGCTTTCACCCATATATGAAACCCATAGAATAATAAAGGCAAATCTTATCTATGATGGGTTAGGGTCAGGTTGCTATATGTTACGAACCAAAACCATTGTAAGTTATGAGATTTGTCTCACGTAAGTGTATGGACAACCAATGTGATTTTATAGACTAAATGAACTCTCTCACTCACTAGAATGTTTTTTTGGGATGTGTTTTACTGTTTGAACTGTAACAATGATATAAAAATCAACTTGAAATGGTGGCCTAAATGAAGAAAGATTTTAGTCGCAACAATATAAACCGGGATACAGTAACACCATGTTCAAGTTTGACAAGTGTGCTTTACAACTTCTAATGAACTCAAGAGAGAGAGGATAAAAGGTGTTAATACAAAGAAAACAATCTTAAAACAAAGAATGTGATGAAATATATTAACTTAGAAAAGAATTAAAAATGACACCTCATTTAATCAAGATGGTGTTTTTAAGATGATGGTTCGATGATAAATTGATATTCTCCAATCAACAAGTTATGAATTTAAATTAA
Source organism: Deinandra increscens subsp. villosa (assembly GCA_039602395.1). NCBI lineage: Eukaryota > Viridiplantae > Streptophyta > Magnoliopsida > Asterales > Asteraceae > Deinandra > Deinandra increscens. Next base: position 2,423,259 of record JBCNJP010000009.1, on the reverse strand, counting down.
CCAAGTATACGTGTAATGGCTTATTTGTTTGAAAACAACTAATAAAGGGGTAATTACTTTAATAACATGATTTACAAATAAAAATAAGAATGATAGCTTGTAGTTTGCGCAACTTGATCTCTTGCTTCAAAATCTTGAGATTTGAAATAATAATATATTAAGATAATCATTCAAGAGTATTTTAAAGCTTTGTATATATCTTTCGGTGAGGTTGTTATGAGAAGTTTAGTTTAGATAAAGAAGATAAGAACGAATCATAGTCATTAAATCTTCAATTAAATGAAGATTTATGGCCCAAAGTTTTCATGTATAGAATTAGAGAGAAAACAAAAGATGGAATGACATTTTTGACTTTTTATCAAATTTCCCTCATTGTTTAAACCTTCATAACTCTTAGATACGACATTATTTTTTTTTAAAAAAAATTACACCATAAAAACGAGTGTTTTTCTATCTTTAAAACGCGAATCGTGTTGTGATATATAAAATTAAAAAAATTTTACTATTTCCATTGTATCAAAATGTTCAGATCATTGTGTCATATTGTGTCAAAAATGTTAAGATCATTGTCATTGTGTCAAAATGTTCAGATAATTGTGTCATAGGGTGTCAGAAACTGAAAAAGTATTTTTTTTAATTTTATATATAGCAACACTATATATACTTTTAACACAATGAGACAAATGATATGAATATTTTAACACAATTACACAATGATTTGAACATTGTGTCTTTCAAAGAGAGGATGTCGGATTATTCACATTTCATTTGATGATCAGAGGCGAATTGAAAAGTCGAAAGAGTAATTTCTTTATATTTTTATATAGCAACACTATACGCGTTTTAAAGATAAAAACATTTGTTATTATAGTTTAATCTTTTTTAAAATAATGACGTATATGAAAGTTATGAATGTTTAAAAAAATGGGGGAAGTAGATAAAAAATCAACAAAAATGACCAAGACTAAAATACTCATATTTTCATTTTTTATTAGATCAATATCTAATGGCTAAATTAAATTCCTACTTATCCTTTTTAATCAAATCAAATTTCTAATTTGAACTTCTCTAGGTATCTTTCAAGCAAAAAATGTTTTTTTCTCATAAAAGGAGTATTTGGAAGAAGAATTCCTTAAATATTATTAATGTGATAGAAAGATATTAAAATATGTTAATGGGCTAAACGGTCAACCTAAATCGATCGTGGGTTTGATGTTGAACTGTAACAATGGTCTTTGATAAAACTTTAGTCGTGACAATAAGGCATGTGGTATACTTATACCATGTTAAACTTTAACACGCGCTGTGTAGGCGATAACTGAATATTTAACATCACATAACACACGTGGGGTATACTCCATTGGTGTGGTGTTAAACATTATTTTATTATTTTTTTTAATTTTGAAATAAATAATTAAAAAACATTAATCTTACAATTTAAATTAAAAAAAAAACACTACAAATACATTTCTTAAAAAAAATCTACCAATACTTGATAAATTTAAAAAAAAAAATACATAAAACATAGAATAAATCAATGTGACCGATCGTAGATATCCTCGATCAAGTCGGCCTTTAGTTGATTATGGATATCTCGATTTCTTATTTCTTAACGAATAGCCTGTTTTCGATCCTCGTCGATTTCCTCATACGTCGTATCCAACTCCTCCTCGTGGGAATTGGCAAATTGCAGCCCCCTGATCCTCGAGGATCATATTGTGTAAAATTATACAATCACGCATAACGTTAGCTATTTTGTTTCGATGCCACATACGTGCGGGTGAGCTATGATATGCCATTTTGCCTTTCGCCAATGGGAGCCGTAATCCCTTCGACAATCGTAGAGTATTCGGGATAAATCCCGTCTCTCAAATAATATCATCGCTTGTATGTCTTGCCTCGCAGCTCAAATGAGGAATCAGGCTCACGTCCCTCGATGATATCATCCCAAATTGGTGATCGTTCCAACACATTGATATCGTTGTTCGACCCAGCGACACCAAAATATTGATGCCAAATCCACATGTCGTATCGTATGAAGCAGCGGCTTCAAGCATTATGGTTGGATGCCCATGATCACCATGCATAAACTGACCAGCCAAGCGTTGAGACAATTCTTCCACTCCCAATGTGTGCAGTCGATGCTACCAAGCATCCCACGAAAACCCCATTTCTCCTCGTGAAATTCGTACAACTGTCTAATATCGCTAGCAGTAGGTCATCGTAAATATTTTCTTCCGTACAAGTTGTAAAGACCTAATTTTAAAAACTATGTATAGAGAATCAAACATGGTATTTAAGTTTATTTTTGAAACAAATGTTGTAGGAGAATATTACCTTTACAAAACTTTTGAATGCATGATCTAATAGTCCGATCGGACATCCTCAGATACTCGTCGAAGGAATCACCCCTAACACCGTACGACATCACTCGAATTGATGTCGTGCACTTTTGCAATGGAGTGAAACCAATCCTTCCTCGCGCGTCGCTCCTTTGCGAGAACCATGGATCATCTCGTTCTAAATCGTTCACAATTCTTAAAAATAGTGAACGTCACATTCGAAAACGTTGTTCAAACGCTTCTGCCAGGTAGACGCAAGGGTCGTTGAAATAATCTCTAAGAAGACTCGTCTGCCCCATTTCACGGTTTCGATTGAGATGAGCTCTTCGGGTAAGTGTTTGTTGCGCTCGTCTATTTAGCCGACGTTGCTGATAATTCACCACCATTTGGAAAAACATATCCGCAGCTTCGTCGGACGACGAGTCGGATGAATCGTTTGACGATAGAAAATCCATAATTTTTTTGTGTAGAGATTTGAGAGAGTTTGTTTAACAAAAAATTGTAGTGTTGTGAAGTATATAGAAAAAAAGGTTGGTTTAAATAGAGGAAGAAAAAGAAATATTTTTAAATGTGGCTAACGGTCACATATTTTACCGTTAAACGGTCGTCACCCACAATCAACCGGCGCTGAAGATATGGCGGATGGGCTTGGCGCCGCTACATGGCGCAAGGGCGGGGCGGTATTGGCGTCGTTTAGCGCCAAAAAAGTGGAGAATGGCGTCGGTTAACACATGTATACCGGGTGCCCTAAGTTGAAATTTCCATGACATTTTACCTCGCAGGGCATGAGGTATACCTCTAGCAATGTTAAAGTTTAACACCGCCACATCATTGTTGACTAGATTTTAACACCACATAACACCACACGGGTATACTCCATGTCATGTGGTGTTGTGTTATCACTATTATATTATTATTTTTTTTCTTTTTAATTTTGAGATATATAATGTGACGCCCACTCCCAGACTTGGCACCAGGAGGGGTCACTCATCGGATTTACTCATGAACACGTGGCACAACAGAGATAAGCAGCGGAAAATTTAAAACTTTTATTTATTATAAAGCCAAGTACGTAAAGTAATTGAGATAATTTACAATCTAACTATATAGCGACTAACTATATCCGTCTTTATTTATCTACAACTAGCCAGCACGCTCATCAGCTTCCTCTATAGCTTGCCCGATCAGTCTCTTATCACGAGGGCTCCGCCCTTGCTCCCAGACGTCTCTCCTAAACCTGACATACATATGGTTTTGGGAAAAGGTCAGCTTACGCTGGTGAGTTCTACATTTTAAAAACATTACCTCGTTCGTGAGGTTAAAACCTTTGAACCTGCAAAATCCCTTTTCACAACATTTATCAAGTATAACACATAACAAGTCATACATAACATAACATCATAACAATACACGTTTCTCTAGAAAACATCTACCTCCATAACCTTTAACTCCTATGACCTGAATTCCATACACCTCTATACCTTCTGGTCTCGAATACTGCTCAGGTGACTTTATCGGAAGCCCCCAACCTCAGTACCGACAACCGTTTCATTTATTCTATACCTTCCCGGTCTCGAAGACTGCTCAGGTGACTTCATCTGGAAGCCCCCAACCATTCAGCAACGACAACCGTCCTACTTTTTCTATACCTTCCCGGTCTCGAAGACTGCTCAGGTAACTTCATCTGGAAGCCCCCAACCATTCAGCAACGACAACCGTTCACGTAACCTTGACCCTCTTTAGACGTTCCATTCTATCGAACATCTCCTTAACCACCACAGTACTACTACCCGCCCCTAGTTAGATATCCGACTGACTCAGGTGTGCTAATAAACATGATAATGTACTCATATACTGCAACAAGTGAACATCCCCCAATTTACCTAGGTGTATGTATATAGGATGTACCAGCGGCGTATCCTCCACACTTTCAATATACCGGGTAACTATACTACCATGCTTGTATACAGGATGTACCAGCGGCGTATCCACCACATAATAATATAGCAAGTGCACCACCTGTTCTCATATAATCATACATTCTCACTTGTGCGTTTATTAACAAACCCTTATCATTTGGATACCTAGTTTCAAAGCAAATATAGCACATAAGTCTAACAATCATTTCATATGCATTATTCTATCATCATCATTTCATATACAATACTAACACGTATAATGATTCATAAGCATTTTCATAACATAACACGTATCACTTTAACAGTTCATCAATTCATCAGTTAAGATAATCAAACTTTCAGATAAAAGCATTTCAAATACTTTTTAAGTAACCAGTTGAACATTGTATGTATATCAGCCCGAAAACATTAAAGCTTTTAAAACATTTAAAAGTGGGCTCGCAGAACTCACCTTATCTCTTTACTCGTTAAACTCGGACAGAACCTCCGACAGAATCCTTCGGTTAACCTAATTCGCGTATCGTATGGCATTAACGCAAGGTTTAACATTATAAACATATCCTATGTTTATTTATCTCTTACATTATCTTAATAATATCTAATTATTAAGGTTTACTTCTATTAAGGTCAAAATGACCAAAATACCCCTATAGGTATATTATCTTCTTTTTATTGATAATTATGAAGACGCGCATTCCTATAAGTAGACACTCACTCCGGGATCGCCCAGTGTTGGGATGCCATTGCCCAGATGGGATGGCGACACCCCCGCTATTGCCAGAAACCCCAGTGTACAGGTGTCTACCCTTCCGGTCCGCACGAACTTCTAAATATCCGATTAACTCGGTATCTTATATACTTTATCATTTATCCATTTTAACCCCATATATACTTATTATATATATAAACATAGTTCCATACCAAAATTCAAGTACCCATACCCTCCGGATTATTTTATATTAAATAATCATAGTTCAAAACCCTAATTTCACATTTTTCTCGTTTTATTATCAAAACTCATTTTCTTTCAAAACCAAATTAGGGAATTATCCATTATAACATTTTATAATATCCTTTAAAATAGCAAAGCTTAATTCAAAACCGTTTGCTCAATTTGGGCAGAGTAACGTTATGAAAACCCTAATTTTGACCCGTTAACAAAACCTTCACCAAACCTTTTCCAATTGTGAAATAAACTTAGGGCTTTCTTAAAACACATTAAATTAGGATTACCTACAAAAATTTAGACCCTAATTCCCACCCGATCTCCCGATTTGAGCAGAATAACATTAAGAACCCTAATTTTACATCATTTTTAGAAAGCATACTTAGAGACCGAATTAGACAAAACTGAAAGAGGTTATTGTTAAGCATACCAAATAAGGGGTGACTGCAGAAATTCGGCTCCTAACTCCTTCCGGTTTGAGAGAATTGCTCCGTTGAAGTTTCTGGTTCGAATGAGGGTTTTTGGGTGGATTTTCAGTGAATTGGTGCATTGTTTGGATGAATTAAGGGTGCTATTTATAGCATTTTGATGCGTCTCAGGCTTCTAACACGTCTTAAGGTGACTCACGATCAAAATCGACGCGTATGGAGCTCAAACTTGGCCTCCAAGTTCACTAACGTGGCAAAAAAACGAGCTGGTAGATATTTCTGCAGATCTGGACTCTAGGCGTATCGCGCCGGACTTGGTGGTGGCCTAGGCGATACGCGAGAGAGTGGGTTTCCGGCCAGAATTCACTTTTTGGCATATTTAGCCCTTCTACTTAGGTTTAATGCATTTCTAGCCCCTAAACTTCTAACCTTTTATCATTTTATGTACCAAAACATTAGGGGACATATTTCTAACAATTTATAAGGTTTCTAAGGCTCGGGATTCGTATGATAACATATATATACATATATATATATATATTTTCTTTATTAATTGCTAAATTACGTTTTAGCCCCTCAAACTCTACAATACTTATCATTTCACCTTATAAATCATATTAGGATATATTTTTACCACATTCTAAGCCTCGGGATACTTATATACGTATAATATCCGCATACATTTATAACTTTACAATAATTACACTTTTAGTCCTTTTACTTTTCCGTTAACTATTAACACACGTAATTATACTTATATATCCATCAATTCACACATGTCTCATTATGTTATTCATATAAACATATATCCATCTCATACTTTACCTTCGTTAGCATTTAAGACATCCGATTATGCACATTTCATCATATAGGCCATTAAACACGTATTTCTAACACATGCAACTTATCTAAAGCATAGTCTTACCACATTTATCAATTAAGCTCACGTATTTATAATATAAACACGTATTTACTATACATATAATGTATCTGTGAATTTTGGGGTGTTACAACTCTACCCCCCTTTAACAGGGTTTCGTCCTCGAAACCTGTTCCATTCCCATCTTAATTTCCAACTTTGCCATTCATCCGCATAACATAACCATTCATAACTCATTTCATAACTCGGTAACATTTACTTTCGCGTCTCTGCATCTATCCTAAGGAAAACGTAAACCTAAGCTATCTACGGTAGCTTGTTTACGGGATCCTTGATAATGCTTTCACATTTTCGGCTACTTTCTAGAACATAAGTTCTAATGGTTCTAATATCTAAGCATACTGCAGCAAGCAACGGTACACATAACGTATTAAAGCAAACGAATAACTATTATCTATGATTTCTAACTACTCGAATTACCTGACGAGGTCTGAGGATCTCCTTCTATCATTTCCAACATACCATATGCCCTTGCAGGAGCCGTTCTCGGACCCGTAGCATTCCCTGGGATGGCTCGGAGTGGTTTAGGGTTTAACACTAACTTGGGACAGTTCATCCTAAGGTGCCCCGCTTCCCCGCATTCGTAACAGTTCTTACGCTCCGGGCAATTTCCCGAGAAGTGACCTTCCTTACCGCACGTATAACACGTAGATGTTCCCGACCTGCATTCTCCAAAATGATTCTTCTTGCATTTGTGGCACCTCGGCTTGTCGTCTTTCGAATCATTCTTCAACTTCTTGTGGTGACTCCCGTTGTCCTTCTTTGAAAACTCCGACTCCTTCCTCTTTGCTCCTTCCGGTCTACCGTTTGCACCGAACATCTCGCTGTAGAGATTGGAACTCAAATTCACAGTCGCCTTGAATGTCTTTGGTTCAGTCGCCTTGATCAACACCCTAATTCTACTTGGAAATCCTTGAACGTAACGTTTCACCCTTTCAGCTTCGGGAGTAACTAAGGTAGGTAGCAGTCTCGCCATCGCGTTGAACTTTGAAGTGTATTCCCGGTGCGTCATGTTCCCAGCTTCTAACGTCAGAAAACTCCTTTCCAGTTGCTCCAGCTCACCTTTAGGGCAGAAATCTTCTAAGGCTAACTTCTTCAGATCGTTCCACTTCATTGCAGCAATAGCTCCTTCTTCTTCCGTCTGTTTGATCATCCCCCACCAGTGCAACGCTTCTGAGACAAACGAGTGGGCAGCATACTTCACAGCTTGGTTCTCACTACACTCACTAATCTCTATGACCGCTTCCATCTCATGAATCCACTGGAACGTAGCTAACGCATCTTGATTTCCGTCGAATAAAGGAGGTCTGCAACCGCTAAACGATTTAAACGAACATCCTACTCTAGGTTGTGCTGCTCCGGCACCTCTTCCCGCAGCCCCACCAGCTCCACGGGCTCCACTAGCACCAACTCTCGCAGCTCCTTGAAGTTGAACTAATAAACCAGGTAGTGTCGTCTGCATTAAGCGTGTCATTTCTGCCACCATAGCCGCTCTCTGCTCGTTAGTGAATGCATTAGCTCCGTCGTTATTGTTCTCGGGTTCCGCACTCGCACGAGCGCCTCTTGCAGCCATTTCCAGATCCTAATTTAAGATGGATGACATTTCAGAATTTGTGTGACGTAGAGTTTCTAAATTTTGAATTCATGATAAGTATATAAGTGCAGGATCCGATACAATTATATATTTACGATGCGTTTAAAACCCAGTTACTTCTAGCACACAATTCCCTAATGTCCACATCTCGCCTCTCTATCTTCATCCGCGACTCAAACCGATTCCTAAATTATCTTTCTGAACGTTCTTCTTCTCCTTGCACTTGGCCACACAACGGTTAGTACTTATGGTCTATTTACATGGAAAATGCCAAATTGCAGTAGCTAATTGCACTCGTGTATTTTCCATATACGCATACCGCAAGTCCCACCTATTATGTTCCTTATGCATATTCGTCCTTACGGGCACAAGCTATCCTGGCTGGCATCTACATTCTTATCTCAACTTACTCTACCTGGAGTCCTAGTTTAAGTTTAGATACCGCGCTTGTACCTAAATCTCTTAAACCAAGGCTCTGATACCAACTTGTGACGCCCACTCCCAGACTTGGCACCAGGAGGGGTCACTCATCGGATTTACTCATGAACACGTGGCACAACAGAGATAAGCAGCGGAAAATTTAAAACTTTTATTTATTATAAAGCCAAGTACGTAAAGTAATTGAGATAATTTACAATCTAACTATATAGCGACTAACTATATCCGTCTTTATTTATCTACAACTAGCCAGCACGCTCATCAGCTTCCTCTATAGCTTGCCCGATCAGTCTCTTATCACGAGGGCTCCGCCCTTGCTCCCAGACGTCTCTCCTAAACCTGACATACATATGGTTTTGGGAAAAGGTCAGCTTACGCTGGTGAGTTCTACATTTTAAAAACATTACCTCGTTCGTGAGGTTAAAACCTTTGAACCTGCAAAATCCCTTTTCACAACATTTATCAAGTATAACACATAACAAGTCATACATAACATAACATCATAACAATACACGTTTCTCTAGAAAACATCTACCTCCATAACCTTTAACTCCTATGACCTGAATTCCATACACCTCTATACCTTCTGGTCTCGAATACTGCTCAGGTGACTTTATCGGAAGCCCCCAACCTCAGTACCGACAACCGTTTCATTTATTCTATACCTTCCCGGTCTCGAAGACTGCTCAGGTGACTTCATCTGGAAGCCCCCAACCATTCAGCAACGACAACCGTCCTACTTTTTCTATACCTTCCCGGTCTCGAAGACTGCTCAGGTAACTTCATCTGGAAGCCCCCAACCATTCAGCAACGACAACCGTTCACGTAACCTTGACCCTCTTTAGACGTTCCATTCTATCGAACATCTCCTTAACCACCACAGTACTACTACCCGCCCCTAGTTAGATATCCGACTGACTCAGGTGTGCTAATAAACATGATAATGTACTCATATACTGCAACAAGTGAACATCCCCCAATTTACCTAGGTGTATGTATACAGGATGTACCAGCGGCGTATCCTCCACACTTTCAATATACCGGGTAACTATACTACCATGCTTGTATACAGGATGTACCAGCGGCGTATCCACCACATAATAATATAGCAAGTGCACCACCTGTTCTCATATAATCATACATTCTCACTTGTGCGTTTATTAACAAACCCTTATCATTTGGATACCTAGTTTCAAAGCAAATATAGCACATAAGTCTAACAATCATTTCATATGCATTATTCTATCATCATCATTTCATATACAATACTAACACGTATAATGATTCATAAGCATTTTCATAACATAACACGTATCACTTTAACAGTTCATCAATTCATCAGTTAAGATAATCAAACTTTCAGATAAAAGCATTTCAAATACTTTTTAAGTAACCAGTTGAACATTGTATGTATATCAGCCCGAAAACATTAAAGCTTTTAAAACATTTAAAAGTGGGCTCGCAGAACTCACCTTATCTCTTTACTCGTTAAACTCGGACAGAACCTCCGACAGAATCCTTCGGTTAACCTAATTCGCGTATCGTATGGCATTAACGCAAGGTTTAACATTATAAACATATCCTATGTTTATTTATCTCTTACATTATCTTAACAATATCTAATTATTAAGGTTTACTTCTATTAAGGTCAAAATGACCAAAATACCCCTATAGGTATATTATCTTCTTTTTATTGATAATTATGAAGACGCACATTCCTATAAGTAGACACTCACTCCGGGATCGCCCAGTGTTGGGATGCCATTGCCCAGATGGGATGGCGACACCCCCGCTATTGCCAGAAACCCCAGTGTACAGGTGTCTACCCTTCCGGTCCGCACGAACTTCTAAATATCCGATTAACTCGGTATCTTATATACTTTATCATTTATCCATTTTAACCCTATATATACTTATTATATATAAAAACATAGTTCCATACCAAAATTCAAGTACCCATACCCTCCGGATTATTTTATATTAAATAATCATAGTTCAAAACCCTAATTTCACATTTTTCTCGTTTTATTATCAAAACTCATTTTCTTTCAAAACCAAATTAGGGAATTATCCATTATAACATTTTATAATATCCTTTAAAATAGCAAAGCTTAATTCAAAACCGTTTGCTCAATTTGGGCAGAGTAACGTTATGAAAACCCTAATTTTGACCCGTTAACAAAACCTTCACCAAACCTTTTCCAATTGTGAAATAAACTTAGGGCTTTCTTAAAACACATTAAATTAGGATTACCTACAAAAATTTAGACCCTAATTCCCACCCGATCTCCCGATTTGAGCAGAATAACATTAAGAACCCTAATTTTACATCATTTTTAGAAAGCATACTTAGAGACCGAATTAGACAAAACTGAAAGAGGTTATTGTTAAGCATACCAAATAAGGGGTGACTGCAGAAATTCGGCTCCTAACTCCTTCCGGTTTGAGAGAATTGCTCCGATGAAGTTTCTGGTTCGAATGAGGGTTTTTGGGTGGATTTTCAGTGAATTGGTGCATTGTTTGGATGAATTAAGGGTGCTATTTATAGCATTTTGATGCGTCTCAGGCTTCTAACACGTCTTAAGGTGACTCACGATCAAAATCGACGCGTATGGAGCTCAAACTTGGCCTCCAAGTTCACTAACGTGGCAAAAAAACGAGCTGGTAGATATTTCTGCAGATCTGGACTCTAGGTGTATCGCGCCGGACTTGGTGGTGGCCTAGGCGATACGCGAGAGAGTGGGTTTCCGGCCAGAATTCACTTTTTGGCATATTTAGCCCTTCTACTTAGGTTTAATGCATTTCTAGCCCCTAAACTTCTAACCTTTTATCATTTTATGTACCAAAACATTAGGGGACATATTTCTAACAATTTATAAGGTTTCTAAGGCTCGGGATTCGTATGATAACATATATATACATATATATATATATATTTTCTTTATTAATTGCTAAATTACGTTTTAGCCCCTCAAACTCTACAATACTTATCATTTCACCTTATAAATCATATTAGGATATATTTTTACCACATTCTAAGCCTCGGGATACTTATATACGTATAATATCCGCATACATTTATAACTTTACAATAATTACACTTTTAGTCCTTTTACTTTTCCGTGAACTATTAACACACGTAATTATACTTATATATCCATCAATTCACACATGTCTCATTATGTTATTCATATAAACATATATCCATCTCATACTTTACCTTCGTTAGCATTTAAGACATCCGATTATGCACATTTCATCATATAGGCCATTAAACACGTATTTCTAACACATGCAACTTATCTAAAGCATAGTCTTACCACATTTATCAATTAAGCTCACGTATTTATAATATAAACACGTATTTACTATACATATAATGTATCTGTGAATTTTGGGGTGTTACAACTCTACCCCCCTTTAACAGGGTTTCGTCCTCGAAACCTGTTCCATTCCCATCTTAATTTCCAACTTTGCCATTCATCCGCATAACATAACCATTCATAACTCATTTCATAACTCGGTAACATTTACTTTCGCGTCTCTGCATCTATCCTAAGGAAAACGTAAACCTAAGCTATCTACGGTAGCTTGTTTACGGGATCCTTGATAATGCTTTCACATTTTCGGCTACTTTCTAGAACATAAGTTCTAATGGTTCTAATATCTAAGCATACTGCAGCAAGCAACGGTACACATAACGTATTAAAGCAAACGAATAACTATTATCTATGATTTCTAACTACTCGAATTACCTGACGAGGTCTGAGGATCTCCTTCTATCATTTCCAACATACCATATGCCCTTGCAGGAGCCGTTCTCGGACCCGTAGCATTCCCTGGGATGGCTCGGAGTGGTTTAGGGTTTAACACTAACTTGGGACAGTTCATCCTAAGGTGCCCCGCTTCCCCGCATTCGTAACAGTTCTTACGCTCCGGGCAATTTCCCGAGAAGTGACCTTCCTTACCGCACGTATAACACGTAGATGTTCCCGACCTGCATTCTCCAAAATGATTCTTCTTGCATTTGTGGCACCTCGGCTTGTCGTCTTTCGAATCATTCTTCAACTTCTTGTGGTGACTCCCGTTGTCCTTCTTTGAAAACTCCGACTCCTTCCTCTTTGCTCCTTCCGGTCTACCGTTTGCACCGAACATCTCGCTGTAGAGATTGGAACTCAAATTCACAGTCGCCTTGAATGTCTTTGGTTCAGTCGCCTTGATCAACACCCTAACTCTACTTGGAAATCCTTGAACGTAACGTTTCACCCTTTCAGCTTCGGGAGTAACTAAGGTAGGTAGCAGTCTCGCCATCGCGTTGAACTTTGAAGTGTATTCCCGGTGCGTCATGTTCCCAGCTTCTAACGTCAGAAAACTCCTTTCCAGTTGCTCCAGCTCACCTTTAGGGCAGAAATCTTCTAAGACTAACTTCTTCAGATCGTTCCACTTCATTGCAGCAATAGCTCCTTCTTCTTCCGTCTGTTTGATCATCCCCCACCAGTGCAACGCTTCTGAGACAAACGAGTGGGCAGCATACTTCACAGCTTGGTTCTCACTACACTCACTAATCTCTATGACCGCTTCCATCTCATGAATCCACTGGAACGTAGCTAACGCATCTTGATTTCCGTCGAATAAAGGAGGTCTGCAACCGCTAAACGATTTAAACGAACATCCTACTCTAGGTTGTGCTGCTCCGGCACCTCTTCCCGCAGCCCCACCAGCTCCACGGGCTCCACTAGCACCAACTCTCGCAGCTCCTTGAAGTTGAACTAATAAACCAGGTAGTGTCGTCTGCATTAAGCGTGTCATTTCTGCCACCATAGCCGCTCTCTGCTCGTTAGTGAATGCATTAGCTCCGTCGTTATTGTTCTCGGGTTCCGCACTCGCACGAGCGCCTCTTGCAGCCATTTCCAGATCCTAATTTAAGATGGATGACATTTCAGAATTTGTGTGACGTAGAGTTTCTAAATTTTGAATTCATGATAAGTATATAAGTGCAGGATCCGATACAATTATATATTTACGATGCGTTCAAAACCCAGTTACTTCTAGCACACAATTCCCTAATGTCCACATCTCGCCTCTCTATCTTCATCCGCGACTCAAACCGATTCCTAAATTATCTTTCTGAAATTTCTTCTTCTCCTTGCACTTGGCCACACAACGGTTAGTACTTATGGTCTATTTACATGGAAAATGCCAAATTGCAGTAGCTAATTGCACTCGTGTATTTTCCATATACGCATACCGCAAGTCCCACCTATTATGTTCCTTATGCATATTCGTCCTTACGGGCACAAGCTATCCTGGCTGGCATCTACATTCTTATCTCAACTTACTCTACCTGGAGTCCTAGTTTAAGTTTAGATACCGCGCTTGTACCTAAATCTCTTAAACCAAGGCTCTGATACCAACTTGTGACGCCCACTCCCAGACTTGGCACCAGGAGGGGTCACTCATCGGATTTACTCATGAACACGTGGCACAACAGAGATAAGCAGCGGAAAATTTAAAACTTTTATTTATTATAAAGCCAAGTACATAAAGTAATTGAGATAATTTACAATCTAACTATATAGCGACTAACTATATCCGTCTTTATTTATCTACAACTAGCCAGCACGCTCATCAGCTTCCTCTATAGCTTGCCCGATCAGTCTCTTATCACGAGGGCTCCGCCCTTGCTCCCAGACGTCTCTCCTAAACCTGACATACATATGGTTTTGGGAAAAGGTCAGCTTACGCTGGTGAGTTCTACATTTTAAAAACATTACCTCGTTCGTGAGGTTAAAACCTTTGAACCTGCAAAATCCCTTTTCACAACATTTATCAAGTATAACACATAACAAGTCATACATAACATAACATCATAACAATACACGTTTCTCTAGAAAACATCTACCTCCATAACCTTTAACTCCTATGACCTGAATTCCATACACCTCTATACCTTCTGGTCTCGAATACTGCTCAGGTGACTTTATCGGAAGCCCCCAACCTCAGTACCGACAACCGTTTCATTTATTCTATACCTTCCCGGTCTCGAAGACTGCTCAGGTGACTTCATCTGGAAGCCCCCAACCATTCAGCAACGACAACCGTCCTACTTTTTCTATACCTTCCCGGTCTCGAAGACTGCTCAGGTAACTTCATCTGGAAGCCCCCAACCATTCAGCAACGACAACCGTTCACGTAACCTTGACCCTCTTTAGACGTTCCATTCTATCGAACATCTCCTTAACCACCACAGTACTACTACCCGCCCCTAGTTAGATATCCGACTGACTCAGGTGTGCTAATAAACATGATAATGTACTCATATACTGCAACAAGTGAACATCCCCCAATTTACCTAGGTGTATGTATATAGGATGTACCAGCGGCGTATCCTCCACACTTTCAATATACCGGGTAACTATACTACCATGCTTGTATACAGGATGTACCAGCGGCGTATCCACCACATAATAATATAGCAAGTGCACCACCTGTTCTCATATAATCATACATTCTCACTTGTGCGTTTATTAACAAACCCTTATCATTTGGATACCTAGTTTCAAAGCAAATATAGCACATAAGTCTAACAATCATTTCATATGCATTATTCTATCATCATCATTTCATATACAATACTAACACGTATAATGATTCATAAGCATTTTCATAACATAACACGTATCACTTTAACAGTTCATCAATTCATCAGTTAAGATAATCAAACTTTCAGATAAAAGCATTTCAAATACTTTTTAAGTAACCAGTTGAACATTGTATGTATATCAGCCCGAAAACATTAAAGCTTTTAAAACATTTAAAAGTGGGCTCGCAGAACTCACCTTATCTCTTTACTCGTTAAACTCGGACAGAACCTCCGACAGAATCCTTCGGTTAACCTAATTCGCGTATCGTATGGCATTAACGCAAGGTTTAACATTATAAACATATCCTATGTTTATTTATCTCTTACATTATCTTAATAATATCTAATTATTAAGGTTTACTTCTATTAAGGTCAAAATGACCAAAATACCCCTATAGGTATATTATCTTCTTTTTATTGATAATTATGAAGACGCGCATTCCTATAAGTAGACACTCACTCCGGGATCGCCCAGTGTTGGGATGCCATTGCCCAGATGGGATGGCGACACCCCCGCTATTGCCAGAAACCCCAGTGTACAGGTGTCTACCCTTCCGGTCCGCACGAACTTCTAAATATCCGATTAACTCGGTATCTTATATACTTTATCATTTATCCATTTTAACCCCATATATACTTATTATATATATAAACATAGTTCCATACCAAAATTCAAGTACCCATACCCTCCGGATTATTTTATATTAAATAATCATAGTTCAAAACCCTAATTTCACATTTTTCTCGTTTTATTATCAAAACTCATTTTCTTTCAAAACCAAATTAGGGAATTATCCATTATAACATTTTATAATATCCTTTAAAATAGCAAAGCTTAATTCAAAACCGTTTGCTCAATTTGGGCAGAGTAACGTTATGAAAACCCTAATTTTGACCCGTTAACAAAACCTTCACCAAACCTTTTCCAATTGTGAAATAAACTTAGGGCTTTCTTAAAACACATTAAATTAGGATTACCTACAAAAATTTAGACCCTAATTCCCACCCGATCTCCCGATTTGAGCAGAATAACATTAAGAACCCTAATTTTACATCATTTTTAGAAAGCATACTTAGAGACCGAATTAGACAAAACTGAAAGAGGTTATATAAACATATATCCATCTCATACTTTACCTTCGTTAGCATTTAAGACATCCGATTATGCACATTTCATCATATAGGCCATTAAACACGTATTTCTAACACATGCAACTTATCTAAAGCATAGTCTTACCACATTTATCAATTAAGCTCACGTATTTATAATATAAACACGTATTTACTATACATATAATGTATCTGTGAATTTTGGGGTGTTACATATAAATAGCACATTAATCTTAAAATATAAATAAAAAAACAACACTACAAATAGTAGATTAAAAAAAAACTACAAATACTTGATTAAAATAAAAAAAACTACAAATGCTTCACTTAAAAAAAACTACATATACTAGATAAAAAAAAAAACTAATCGTCACGTAACTCCCTCATGATTTTTTCCTTGTCTTTCTCAATCATTTCTCTTTGCTCCAGAGTCAAGTTCGATGTATCCATGCCGAGAACACGAAATTTTTGAAGACGATATTTTTTCTCTCACAATTAGGTTCTTTTTTCATGTTTCGGGGTTGTATATATTTGAAGGTATGTGACCCGTGTACAACGGGTTTGGTTGGTCCCTCCACATAGGCATATGCCACGGTTGAAGATTAGGGTTGTTTGAGGGGTTGTTGCTAGAAGATTCTTGGTTGGGTTGGTCGGGATTCATGATGATTTTTTTAAACTTAAAGAAAGAAAGAAGATGAAATAGAGAGGAGATGTGTAAACAAGTTTGATAAAAAAGGTGTATTTGTGGTGTAAAAGTGGAGTAAAAATGATAAATAATTTTTTTTTAATGGGCCAACGTTCACATTTTAACGGTTCAAAATTGGACTGTTACATCCTCCACGCCAACTTCACAAGCGCCGAAGATATGGCGCATCTTCACCACGCCGCCACTTCACAAACTTGCGGTGACCGACGGTGACTAGGGGTGTTCAAAACCGGATACCCGAAATTTCGGATATCCGAATTTCGGGTATCCGAAAATTTCGGATATCAGTTTTCGTTGTCCAAGTCCAAGTCCGAAATTTCGGATATCCGAAATTTCGGATATCCGAAATTTTGGACTGGACTCGGATAGTTAAAACGGATATCCGAAAATCCAGTTTTTTTTTTAAAAATCATAATTTAACAAAAAAAACGACAAAACGACAAAGCAAATAAACATAGTCTAAGTCTTCAAATACAAATAAACATAAGTTCGACATAAAAAATGACAAAACAAATAAACATAGTCCAAGTATTCAATAATTCCTTATTTCTTTAATATAAAATTTATTTAAATTTATTTAAATTTTCGGATACCGGGTATCCGAAACTTCCGAAATTTTGTAAATTCTTGTCCAAGTCCAAGTCCGAATTTTCGGATATCCGAGTTTCGGATACCCGAAATTCCGGATATCCGAAATTTTCGGATAATTCGGATACAGAATTTCGGATAATTCGGATACGGATTCGGACTCGGATATTTTTGAACACCCCTAACGGTGACTGGAGCATGATAAACACGACCGGAGATGGTGTGGGTTATCGTTTTCTTTACGGTGGTTAGTCGAAGGTTCGCATCTGAGAGGTTTTGAGAGGGTTCAAATGATCGCAAGTGACGAATTATTATTATGAGATGGCGATCGATTGCTTGTAAATGAAGTGAATTAAATTGTGAATTGAAGGAGTCGGTTGCCGTCACGGGTAGTATCGTCTACGACAGTTTCATCAAGTCTCCAAATCGACTTTGATAGAATAGCAGAAACAGTCCCTATAGTTTTTACACTATGAGCAATCGGGTTTGGCCAATGACATGATCAGTCCCTGAGTATAATTAAATAGTATACAAGTTTCTGAAATGACTAAACAAGTCCTTCAAAGTTTAGAAGACGTTAACAAAGTTAACGTGGTTAACGGAGAATATATAAACGATGGCTACGTGTGCATGGAAGGATATATAAAACGTGTAACGTTTATAAGATATAAACCCTAAAAGTTCACATAAAATCATGGATATAAAACCATATATATATATATATATATATATATATATATATATATATATATATATATATAGTGAAAAGTTCATTGTAGACACCCCCATAAGTGTAGACAGGTAGACACCCTTTTTCACCATTAGATCTCTTGATTTAATGGTTGTGATTAATTTTCTTTTTTCTTTTTTTCTTTTTTCTCATTAATTAGAAACTTTCACATGTGAAAAAGAGCTATTTCACATGCGAAAGTGTCTACAATGAACCTCACCCTATATATATATATATATATATATATATATATATATATATATATATATTTAGAAGTTCACATACATGATGAACATGAAATCATAACAACACAAGTATAACTCACATAAATTTATAAAAACGTTAGGCATAATTACGTGACACCTTGTCACGTAAAATAATAGAATATAATGTGTTTATATATACATATATCACATAAAGTTATAAGTTTAATTGTCACATTAAATGGCAAGCTGATCACATAAAATCATAGAATATGATTTACACAAAATTATAGAATATAAACGTCTAGACTCAAGTGCATGCTCGTATAGTGATGGTTACACAAACCCTAGTTGATATGGTCAACATAAGTCAAATCACATAAATATTCACATAACATTTATAACAGTTTACAATAAATGTTCACACCACATTTATATAAGTTTAGGTTAAATCAAGAAAATACCTGAAAATACGGATTGTCACAGTATCCTATTGTTTAAGAATTTTCATCCTGAAAATTACACGATGTGGCTAGCGAGCTGGTCAAAAGAAAAGAAAAAAAGTTTGGGTCGTCACAGTTCGGTTAACGGAAATGAAAATATTTTGGGTTTGAACAAGAATGAGATGAGATGGATTTTGGTTAAGACGAATGAATTTGGTACAAGTCTTGAGTTACTAACATGGTTTGATGATTAATGTACTTTGATGTTTTTGTTGTTTGAATTGAATGTTACACAAAATGACGTTTACCAAAGTTTAATAAACGTTAGAATTATTATTTAGGATATCATTGTCACACTTCAAAGAATTTTAGATAAAGAAACATAAAATAATAATAGGTTATGAAATGTCAAACGTAAATTATTTCAAGTAAGAAACCATTGGTTTAACAAAATTTGATGTTTAACGTAATTGACGGGTTGAATGGGTTAGGGCATAACACAAATGATTTTGAAAAATATAAAGTGAATAACTTATATTCTTGTTAAAATTCAATCTTTAAAATATACAGAATTTTCTTATTGTTAAAATTCCACTTTGAATATTTATGGACCTTCATTATTTACAAAACTGATTATTGTCGCGGGTCAGTAAAACTTAGATTATCTATGTTCACACGCAAGATCATCTAATTTGTTTAAATTAAGTCTAATGTAAACGGATAAACAGATATTTATATAATTAAAGTTAACATGAGAATTTCTAGATTGTTGTGGTAGCTAAATCTTAGCCAGCGTCAGTCAATAGTCAATAAAAACTCAAAGTTAAAGATACGATGATTTTGGTGATTTAACCAATAATTAACATGCCTACACTTACTTTATTCTCTAAGGCCTTTGATTCAGTTAATTGGAATTTTTTGAATGACGTTCTTGGTCATATGAATTTTCCCTATACATGGAGAAGATGGATCCGTGGCATTCTTTCCTCGACAAGGGCATCGGTTCCTATTAATGGATCTCCATCGAAGTTTTTCAATGTTATTCGGGGGTTCGTGTTGGGAATTCCCGAGTTCGACGAGTTCGAGATTTGGTTAGATGAAACTCAACGTACCACTTACCGTTTGACCGTTTGCACAACATGCGGTGAAGTTCATGACTCGAGACTCTCATTAACCGAAGACATGGCAAAGTGACTTTATTATTTATTGTAACATTATGTATTTGTCACTAGTTACTAGTTGTTGGTTATTTACTAGTTTGCCCTTGGTCTTAGTTAGGTTAATATATATGTCTTTCTCATGTGAAAGACAAGCATGAGTGAATGTATGAGTGAGAGAGCTTAGGACATGAATCTTTGAAGTTGTGTGGGTTCATGAACTCTTGTTCATGAACCTATAGCATGTGTGGGATAGGTAAACATGTAATCATTCGACTCCATATATGATTTCACTTATCTTCATCTTGTTTATCACTACTTCTATATTTTATCCTCATCATCATCATCACATCTCACAACACCATTGTTGAAGATCCGGTTCATTATATTCTTCTTGGTGTTTATATTTGTTCTACAAAGACGAAGCTCACAAAGTCTCCGATCCGCTTCCGCTGTGCCATCGGGGTTTGGCTCGGCTCACCGACCCCGGTTTCTACAATTGGCATCAGAGCCATGGTCGAAGAAAACGCAACAAATCGGTTGGTTTCTTCAACTTTATGTTAGTTTGCTTATCTTTGTAACAAATAGAGATGTTTATATTTTTGAACTTTGGATTTTTGTGTTGGAAATGGTCACACAAAAAGGAAAAAGGATGTATGAATTGATGGTAATTCATCTCAAAGTTCTTAAATTTCTCATTTTCCAGATCTTCATCGGATGAAGATTATTATGTTAGTCATTTATTTGATTGATTTAATTGGAAAATAAAACCCATAAAGGTGAATAGGATAAGTTAGTAGCTATACTGACTTTAGCCACACTATTTCACCTTTTTGCCAACCACCCTAATCTTTTTCTCTCTCCTCTTACACACATCACCTAAACACTCAACCTCTCTAATCAATTTAGCAGCTTTTTTATTGATTATTATTAGTGTTTATGTTAATTTATTTTAACAAGTGATGAAGAACAAAAATCACGAGACTGCAGCTCGTAATACAGATTTTTACGGGTTCTTATTTGAGAGAGAAAATGTGATTAATTATGCTGACAACCGGGTTTATTAACAAGTTCAAGAATCGGGTTGCCGTAAAGCATTTGACGAGGGTGACGGAATTATGGTTTGACGATGCATGTATCTGGGTTTACATGAAGTTCATTGATGGTTATGGTTTAATAAAGTTCGCCGCGCAAAGATAATTCTCTTCGATGATTGGAACTGGTCGGATATTAATGTTTTGGACAAAGACATTTGTTTCTTTGAAATTTGTTTTTATTTTGTCGTGACATGCAAAAAAAAAAGTAAGAAAAGAAGCAAAGGTGCAGTGCAGCCACGTCCGACAAAACCATCATTCCGATACATCCATCTACCGGAAAAGCTATGTTCCGGTTCATCATATTTCTGTCTCTGTGAGAAGTCTCGACAACCGGAAGAACACTTAAGCTCCGGCCGAAGTTGTTCCATGAAAACTCGAAATGCCGAGGGAACTTCTCTGTTTCATGAAATAGCCACAAGTCCAACAGAAGCAGACCTCCGAGGGAACTGCAATTTGTTCCGAGGTAACTTCTTGTACAAACAGAAACGAAGTTCCGAGAAATATGGAAGTTCCGAGGGAACTTTTTTTTTTAAGTAGTTTGTTCCGAGGGAACTTAGTTTTTCCGAGGTAACTCGATTTTTCGAAGTTTACCAAGCTACCGGAAGAAGCCTGCTCAGATGTTCCGAGGGAATGTCTCGGGATGAAGTTCCGAGGTAACCTCCTGTTCCGAGGGAACCGAAAGTTTTTCCGAGGGAACTTGAAAAATCTTCCGAGGGAATGAGTTTGTGGTGAAGAAGAAAGTTCCGAGGGAACTAATTCGGGTTACTCCGAAACAATCCAATTTACTCCGGAACTTGAAAGTTACTCCGGAATTCTCAAGTTAGTCCGGAACTCAGCACTCCGAACCAGAACTGGGTTGGGGTTGATGCTCGAACCTTGCTAGCTGCTTGTTTTCAGGTCGCCGGAAAACGACTCAGGTGGGCCGCCGGCTAAGAGAGTGGCTGCTGCTGCTCTTGTGCTTTGGTTAGGGCACAAAAGGAGTCTCATTTTCTTTTGGCAGAAGATGAGCTAGGCTGCAATAACTTCCGCTTTGGGCCATGCATATTTCGAATTGGGCCTGCTTATTATTAATTCGATTTGGGCCTGGTTATCTGCTCTTCTGGGCTGCTGCTTTATTTAATTCTGTTTGGGCTAGATCAGAACTCAAGACAGAAGTGGGCTATGGCAGAAAATTAACAGGAACTACTGTTTTATTGCAGAAAATTACTACAAGTCTAACGGGGTGTAAGCCGTTAAATCCACTGCAACAAATTGGTGTACAACCAAGGTACACTTGTAGAATCAAACTTAATTTTCTTTTTGATACTTGCTTCGTTATAAGCAGACGTGTTTAGAAGCCGGTTCAAAATTGAAGAAAATGTGCAAGTTTGGGAGTTTTTCTACATTGAAGATATTTGTTTGCGAAAGTTGGATTAAGTTCTAATTTTTGAAGAGTCCTTGAGCCATCGTTGATATGGTAAAAACAAAGGCAAAGTTGGAGCTTATGACTTGTTGAGGTAATTTATTTGAAGTGGTACTATCTTTGAAGTGAAGCATCGGTTTGGTATTCACAAGACGGTTGAATTATGGAATTGAATCTCAAATTTATCCTTGATCCTTTATCTTATTTACCTTTAACCACACTTAGGATGATGGTGCCATCCTTAAACGTAGTGTATTTCGTTAAATTTTGGTAAACACCCTATGGGCTTTGCGGAAAAGGCTAGAAGAAGAACAATTCTTTATCTTAGGGGGAGCTTCACAAAGGAGAATGGTTAAATGAAAGACTTGAAACCGTATGAAGATTTTCTTGAAGTCAAGTTGCAAGAATACAAGAGAACCGATTGTCACAAGAGTTGAGTTGTTTATCCGCTTGTTCATCAACCAAATAGGGGGAGATTGTTGGGAATTCCCGAGTTCGACGAGTTCGAGATTTGGTTAGATGAAACTCAACGTACCACTTACCGTTTGACCGTTTGCACAACATGCGGTGAAGTTCATGACTCGAGACTCTCATTAACCGAAGACATGGCAAAGTGACTTTATTATTTATTGTAACATTATGTATTTGTCACTAGTTACTAGTTGTTGGTTATTTACTAGTTTGCCCTTGGTCTTAGTTAGGTTAATATATATGTCTTTCTCATGTGAAAGACAAGCATGAGTGAATGTATGAGTGAGAGAGCTTAGGACATGAATCTTTGAAGTTGTGTGGGTTCATGAACTCTTGTTCATGAACCTATAGCATGTGTGGGATAGGTAAACATGTAATCATTCGACTCCATATATGATTTCACTTATCTTCATCTTGTTTATCACTACTTCTATATTTTATCCTCATCATCATCATCACATCTCACAACACCATTGTTGAAGATCCGGTTCATTATATTTTTCTTGGTGTTTATATTTGTTCTACAAAGACGAAGCTCACAAAGTCTCCGATCCGCTTCCGCTGTGCCATCGGGGTTTGGCTCGGCTCACCGACCCCGGTTTCTACAGTTCGTCAAAGTGACCCCCTCTCACCGTACCTTTTCTTGGTTGTTATGCAAGCCCTAGATTGGATGATTGTGAAAGCTAGGAGCACAGGCATATTCGAAGGAATCCAACTCCCAAACGGCGGCGCCGTTGTATCACATCTCTTCTTTGCAGACGATGCCATTGTCGTGGGAAAGTGGACACAAGCTAATCACTCTAACCTTTTACGTTTGTTTCGGTGTTTTTTTCTTGTTTCAGGTCTCAAGCTTAATTTATCCAAATGTGCATTGTACGGTATTAATCTGGAGGATGAAGAGATCCGTGACAAGGCTCTATCTATTGGATGTAGAGACGGACAGTTTCCGATGCCATATTTAGGGATGCATGTTGGTGCTAACATGGACAGGATCTCGAACTGGCAAGGGATTGTGGAGATTTTTGAAAAGAGGCTATCTAGATGGAAAGCTAAGTCCATTTCTCTTGCAGATCGTTTGGTCCTTGTCAAAAGTGTCATGGAGAGCCTTCCTTCCTATTACTTTACGCTTTACAAAGCCCCGAAGAAGATCATAAGCATGTTAGAGAGGATACGATTCAAATGTCTTTGAGGAGGATAGGAGAAAAAAAGGAAAATTCATTGGATGAAGCGGGAAGACGTATGTAAATCTAAAGAAAAAGGTGGTTTGGGTTTGTGCAATCTCGTTGATGTTAAATAAGTTTATTATGCAAATGGCTATGGAAGTTCAAAAATGAGGAATCTCGTCTTTGGAGAAACGTGGTTCATAGTATTCACGCAAAAATTGATATTGGGTGCTTGAGTAAATTTTGGTTAAACAATATATGTAAGAATGTCATAGACTGGAATAACTTTTCCTTCATGTAATTTTAGGGCCCCTTGGTGTTAGGCCGTCGTGTGCCTTGTTGAGGTGGTCGTTTAGTGATTAATTCAATTTCTAGCGTTCAAAAAAAAAATCCACACCTCCGTATGTGGGAAATTATATTAAAATAACCAAAATAACAATGTGTAGATTATATATAATTTAAAGCATGAATCGATTTTTTTCCCTCAAACGTTACGCACAGAAATTTAAAATCACACGTACATAATATAAAATCAAGAAATCTTTATTACATTTTCTTTTCTTTATTACATCATGTGTCAAAGAACTTGACATTTTTTTTCTCCGTAATAAACCAAATATCTTAAAAGACAATGGGCCACCTTCCAAATATATGGAACATATTATGATTGCTCATTATATATTAAGATATGAACTCATATAACGATAGCATTCACGACAAGAGACTTGATGTGATTTATGAGTTCTTCATCAACATGTGTGTATAGCTGTTCGAAAAAAAATAAAATCAACATGTGTGTAATGGTCCTTATTTTTATAGAGAACATCCATAGCACGTGCCAAATTGATTACCCTCATAATGACTGACCTTTCAACATCTTTACACCTCAGGGATTCTTGGTTCATTTCTTTCCAAGCTTCTTCAACTTTCTCATTGAATAAATCATAGACATGTTGCTCTGGAACATCATATTCCTTCATATAGCATTTAACGGCTGAGGCAACATGCATTCTTTCTTCCTCCTCCTACTAAGTATTTTTCCAAATATTAATTAAAAGAATGAGTAATTTCTAGAAGGGCAAATATCATAAAAACCAACAAATTTTCTGTTTTTTTATTTATTTATAGAAGTCCCTTAACAATTTTATGCATATAAAAAACCAATATACTTTTTGTTTTGTAGTACAAAAGTCCCTTAACAATTTTTTACATATAAAAGTCCCTTGATATGTTAAATTTGAATGAAATTATATTTTTTCTATTTGTTAATATAAACATACTAGTAGAGACTTTATATTGTTAATATATATTTACAAATCAATAATCATTCTTTCATATATATAGGTCTACCTTTTTTATGAACAAAATAAGTAATTATTTTTCTTTTCCAAATTGGTAGTAGAACTTTAAAATATATATACGAGAGTCGTCCTAAATTAACTACAGCATCTAATATATTTGTATATGTATGAATATGTATTTTATGTGGAAAAAACCATATTTATGTGGAAATTGAATCCTAAATTAGAGCGTAAAAGTTACATAAGATTTAAATTTAGAATTTTTTTTAGTAAATTGTTCATTTTTCAACAAAAATTATGTTTTAAAAATAAATAGATTAATAGAATGTAACAAATAAGTTGAACCATAGAAAGCTCAAATTATAATTTCATTCAAATCTAACATGTGAAGGGACTTTTATATGTAAAAAAAATTGTTAAGGGACTTTTGTGAGACAAAAAGAACGTATGTTGGTTTTTTACATGCAAAAAATTGTTAAGGGACTTATATGAGAAAATACAAAAAGTATATTTGTTTTTTATGGTATTTTAACTTCTAATTAATACAATAAAGGCCAAAAGCAACGCCTCGACATCACATAATAGCGACAAGACAACATACTTTTTGATGGACGTTTATCAACAGTTGTGTTGAAATAGCAAATAGTCACATGTAACCACATCAGCTAAGATATGAGTTGGATGTACCTTGTGGGTGACAATATCATCCATGAGCCTACAAAGGACACAACAAGATCTCGCAAGGGGAGGCATACTGAGCGCCCATTTAAATGTTTCGTGTGTGATCACATCACCCATGGCAGCAAAACTTGCTATTAGACCCTCCGCATCGGAGGTATTTGGGGTGGTACGTACGGCCACGTACGTACGTGAACCGTTGTGGCGTACGTACGTGCGCTCGTACGTACGTATATACATACATCGACGTACCACCCTTTTGTGGGCCCCCCGAGAATCCCTTTTCTTTTTCTTTTTTTATAACGGCTATTTTTTAAAAAACTCAAATTTTTTTGTTTTATTTTAAACATTTATTAATTTAAATAAAATATAAATAAATTTCAAAAAAATCTGAAAAAAATTCTAAAATTCATAATTAATTAAAACCTTAATTTTAATATTTTTTTTAAAAAATAACGGCTATTTTTGTATTTGTCTTATTATAACGGCTAGTTTTTTAATATAAAATATTAATAACGGCTAGTTTTTTTTGTATTTTTTCTAACGGCTAGTTTTTCATCACTACTATAAATACACTCAGTATTTTCATTTCATTTCACACATCTCTCACAAAACCCTCTCAATATCAAATCTCTCTCAAACTCAAAACTCTAAAAAATGAATCATGGTTTCCCTGGTATCCCTGATCTCAACATTCCCGACCACCTTCCCGAGCACATCAAAATAGCACTAGACATGAGTGATATTGTCCAACTGGCGGAAGAGTACGAAGCGATGGAAGCTTCAATTGCTGCCAGCGAAGCTGGTCCATCCCAACCAAGGAAGAAGCGAAGAGACATAAACAGAGAACGTGAAAAAGGTGATGTGGGTTTGTTCAATGACTATTTTGCTGAGAAACCTGTGTATCATGAAGGCCTCTTTAGAAGGCGATACAGAATGACCCGTCGCCTTTATAACCGCATTGCTGCCGATATTACCACATAAGGTATGTCTGTTAACTGGCGATACTTTACACAACGTCGTGATGCTGCTGGCAGACTAGGCCTTTCAACAAACCAAAAAATCACATGTGCCCTTCGCCAGCTAGCATATGGTGCTTCAGCTGATCAATGCGATGAATACATACGCATTGGTGAGAGTACTGCCATCAAATGTCTACACAACTTTTGTAGATCTATTGTGGAGATCTATAGGGACAAGTACCTAAGAAGGCCAACCCAAGAAGATGTTGATCGATTAACAGCCTTCCATGAGGAGAAGCATGGCTTCCCAGGGATGCTTGGTAGCATTGATTGTATGCATTGGGGTTGGAGGAATTGTCCAACTGCTTGGAAGGGGCACTATACTCGTGGTGACCATGGTTATCCAACAATCATGCTTGAGGCTGTTGCTTCACAAGACTTGTGGATATGGCATGCTTTCTTTGGTGTTGCCGGATCAAACAATGACATCAATGTGATCAACCAATCTCCGTTGTTTAACGAGATTTTGCAGGGGCAAGCACCTAGATGTGACTTCCATGTGAATGGGAATGTCTATAGGAAAGGTTACTATCTTGCAGATGGTATCTATCCTGCATGGTCAACACTTGTGAAGAGTTTCACATATCCCCCTGAGAACAACTTGAAGATGAGGTACTTTAAGCGTCGACAAGAGTCTGCCAGGAAAGATGTTGAGAGGGCATTTGGTGTTCTCCAGTCTAGGTGGGGAATAATTAGAGGACCATCAAGGTCAATGGATCTACCAAATATTGGTGATATTATGTTGGCTTGCATCATCCTACACAATATGATTGTGGAAGACGAAGGACGTGATGTGTTGAATTGGACTCCTGAGGATGGTACACCTCCTCCACCTCCATATAATCATGGGGCACCTCAAGCATTTGTCCATAACCTTGAGAGGTTCATAGACTTGCGTGCTAGGGATCAGCATACGGCTCTAAGAAACGATTTAGTCGAGCATCTTTGGACAAACAAGCCGGTGTGGGATGAAGATTAGTGCTCAAGGCCTTACTTTGAATCTGTTTGTGTTTCCTTTCAATTATTGAATAAGTTGTGTTTCCTTTCGGTAGTTGAATAAGTTGTATTTCCTTTTAGTAATCTTTTATTTCGTTTAGTGGTTTGAAATTTATGTACTTCAGTTTAATATGTTATTGAGTTCTCAATTAAAACATAATTAGATTAAACAGACAACCTAAGATACTTATTCAAACTGAAAAACAACCTAAGCTACTTATTCAAACTAAAAAACAACCTAAGCTACTTATTCAAACTGAAAAACAAACATTAAACAGACAACCTAACCATTACACACACACGTAGATTATTAACCATTAAACGAGTTATCAGACGAGTAGCCGTTGTATCCATCTGAGACGTAGTTCTCTGGATAGTGTACTTGTCCATAGTACCAAGTCTCAAAATCATCAACGTTGTGAACATCTTCAATGTTCATCCCAGCTTCTGCTTCCCGTTCCAACTCAAAGAGTGCTTCCCACTCTTCAGCATGGTCATCATCAACAAATGGTGGGGATGGTGTACGACCAACACAACGTTGTCGTACTCTTCTTGCAGCAGCATTGCTTGACTCGCCGCAATGAAGGTTGTTCATTTGGGTGATTGGTGGAGGTGGTGGTGGTTGGTAAGGTGGAGGTGGTGGTGGTTGGTAAGGTGGAGGTGGTGGTGGTTGGTAAGGTGGAGGTGGTGGTGGTTGGTGATGATGGTGGTGGTGGTGGTGGTGCTGGTGCTGGTGGAGGTGATTGTGGATGTGGTTGAACTGGTTGGGTACTTGAGCTTGAGGTGGTGGTGGTGGTGGTGGAAGTTGTTGTTCATAGCGGGTTAACCACAACATCCGGTAGTGCTCTGAGACATCTTCAGGAGGTGTGCTAGACATGGTGGTGGTAGAGGTTGGTTGATGGTGGTGAAATGAGACTAGATGTGTGAATCTGAGTTCTATTTATAACCTTTTGAAAACTAACCGTTGGCTAAAATATCTAAGTTTGAAAAACTAGCCGTTGGCTATTAAATATTATTATTTTAAATGATTTAATATTCAAATAATAATGAATGAAAATTTAAATAAATATTTATTTATTTATTTATTTTATAAAAAAAATATTATTTTAATTATGTCGATAAGTTTTTTTAAATAATTAAAATATACGTTTTAAATAAAAGAATTAATTTGTTAACTAGTTTTTAAAATAAAGATTAAATAAAATGGTGATGTGGAAATAAAAGGTGGTATGTGGGGAAGTACTTGATGTGGAAAAAAGTGGGTTTTGTGGTATGTGGGAAGTACAACGTGGCATGCTGACTGGACCAAAAAGGTGGTATTTAGTGGTATTTAGTGGTTTATTGATGTAGGTGGTCTTAGACTAAATTTATATCCACTGCTAAGAGTTGTAACTTCTTTATGCTCCTCTATTGTAGGTATGTACCCTTCATTTGCCCATCTAGCTTCTTTCAAGTAGCTTTCAATGAATTCCGTCATCTGTAAATGACAATCCATGATAGCATGCAACCAAATCAATATGTTCATATACGAGAAAGAGTTGATTGAAAGAAAGAAAGTTGAATGGATGAGGTAAAGGAAAAGAAAAGGAGAAAAATCATAGTTTATAATTGTTTATGTTCAAGTTACTACTCAATTCGAGTTTGTTGGAAACTTACTGCTTCTTGGATATAGATGAGATAATCTACTTTTTCCATATTTTTCAAGACTTGTTCCATGTCTCCGTACATATCTAGGAGCATTTGGTATATAAGTTTCATGTTCTTCGGTAGACCATCCAAGCATGTTATTGACCACCTAGAAACAGTTATGTTTAATTACTTGATAAATTTAAGTAGCATCTAGTCAACAAGGCACATGTTGGTGCGTATACCTTTTAATTGCTTCTGTAAAGATCTCAAGTTCTTCCAAAGTACCATATACATCATAAGTGTCATCAAGCAGTGTTTCCATTGATAAAACCTTAGCTAAAACATTCGAGATTGAGAATATTGAGGCTCAGAGAACACACTTAATGACCAAAAGTAGCATTCAACTAATCTATTTCTGGCATAGGGGAGATTAGTTGGGACATCGAAGCTTTTCCACCACCTACATTTGATTAAAAAACATTTTCAGTTGAGGAGTGAAGGAAGATAAACTATATATGTATATATGGTTAGGTTAAATTGAAAACCATTTGATTTTAAGAACTTTTGAGGACCATTCCGAGCCATTAAATTCAGGGGGACCATTCAAATTCATTGGTGGTGGTGGGGGTGGGGTATTCCTTATATATAACTAGTGGCTTATAATGGTTTCAAAATTTTACAAAATCAAAGGGTTCTCAAATGAACCACCCCTATGTATATATTCCATGTTTGATTCTTATGTGCGTACGTGTAAATTTGGCTGAGCTCTTTCTTATGGAGTGATTGAAGTAGGTTAAACCCTAACTTGGCAAGCATTAGTAAAGACTTGTTATGAGAAATTTGTTGATGGTAAAAAGGTATGTAGCGCAACGCCTCGAGCCTTGGCACCCTTTTATGCAAAGGTCGCTTTAGCGCTTCTTGTATTTGTTTAGAGACGATAGAGTTGCTCAAATAATTAGGATCTTTTGAAATGTCATCAAGGCGACCTCTTGTGAAGGCAAGAGCATCATCTAATATGACTTCACCTGGAACCCTTAGATATGATGCCTCATACAAGTCAAGTAAACCCTCAATATCATCCTTTAATGGCTCCTTAAATGCTCCTTCTTTGTTCTTGTAGCTGCTGAAGATATCTGTTTCATTTCATACAACACATCATTAGTTAACTTCTCTTTTGGATCATGATTAATAAACTTAAGTTTTGCACACTAACCACTTGAAACAAAATAGCCATGTTGCCGCATGATTCGAAACCAAACGGACTTAGCGCCACCATTCCAGTGGTTACCATATGCATCATAGAAGTGTTGCAAGACATGATTGATCTCCTCCTCGAAATAGTAGTCTATTCCTAGGCGTTCGATTGCATCCACCAGTTTCAGTAAATTTGTATGTTCAGCAGAAATATTGAAAGATCGCAATATTTCATTCCTCACTTCTTCTTTGAGGTCTTCCACTACTTTTTCAACACCAACTTGATTTTCTTGCTTCATTTACAAACAAAATATTATTAAATATTCTCCTTAATCCCATTAAATTAAGGGTGGGGGGCATGGTTTTGGTTTCATTCATCAGTTTGGTGTGGCTTGCGGTTTTCATTCGGTTACCACATCCACCCATTACAGGGGCGGATCTAGGAAAGAAAATCAGAGGTAGCGGGGACTAATGGGGGTTCCGGGGCAGCGGCCCCAAAAAATTTTTTTAGGTAATTAACGGGCTTTTGATCATATTTTCAAGGGGCTTTTGATCATATATTTAGGTAAAAACCATAAAATTTCTTCCAGGGGTCGCGAAAAATTCGTTTCAGGGGTCGCAAAATACCAAAAACGTAAAACCCCAAAAAAATTTCCTTCTTCGCGTTAACGGTTCAGGGGTCGCGGGGGCTACCCCTACCAATAGGGTAGGTCCGCCCCTGACCCATTAGGCTACTTTCCATCGGCTTCAAATTGGTAGCCGCTAGACTTCATCTTGCTGAGAGTTTGTGGGGAGGATAATTATAATTTGAAACCTAAACCTTCAACCTTTTTTCTCATGTGTCATCATACTATTGGATAAAATGTTTGAAGCCTAAGGTTTCATTTCTAACCATATCCCCACCCTAAGGGGTTAATATTTTAGGGTTTTTTATAAAAATGATCAAAGTTGACAAAGATTTTGCTCAAATGACCCACTTAATTTTGCCTTGCCCAAATGACCCAACCAATAGTTTGGTGACCCCTCGGACCATCCGGAAAAATCTTTTTCTTAGACCGGCTAAAACGTTAACCCTTGATCCCACTCTCTAGCCACTAATTTGACGTCACATATACTAGACGACAAAAAAAGGTAGCCAACGACTAAATTAGCTGGCAAAAAAGGTAGTCAACGACTAAAAAGGTACTTTGACGGGTAAATTAGCCGGCAAAAAGGTAATGAACGGAAAAAAAAGATAGTCAACGACAAAAAAAGTTGTACAACGACAACAAAAATTAATCATTTTCACAAGTTAATTTTAAGAGGGTTATAATATTGACATATTCTATCTACTTTTATCATTTTGATGATTTTTCCTTTTCTATCACAAGCATTCATAGCATATAGAAGGGTCTAAAACATCTATCTATCTATATATTAAACACAAGTTTTTAAAGTACAGGTGACACATTTTAAGGTGTGCCACCTAGGATTCCACTTTTTTAAAAATCAAGCCACATAGGCAAAATCCTATGTGTCAAACTCTCAGCAACTCTCACCAATTTCATTACAAAACCTCCAGTTAAACATCATAAAGTATACGCGGATCTTAGGATCCGATGGACCTATCCGGTTCTAAAAAAACCCGCCATATATAATCATCCTACTCCAGCATAGTCGGTGCAATCTCCCCATTTTTTCCGTTCGGAACCCTAATTTCCAAGAAAAGCTCTTCTTCCAATCGACGCACTGAAGAGTCGCCGCTGCTGCCCTGAGGTTGACGGTTTGCAGAAGTCGGAAGTTGCCTCATCGAAGTATTTGAGGTTGACGGTTTCCAGATTCAGGTAAGTGGTTTCGAATTTGAATCAAAATTGTGGTACGCTTTTTTCATCTTCTCAAGTTCTTTATTTGTGGATGGAGAAAATCAGATGAAAAACATGGATTGCAGGTCACAAGATCAAAGGCTTAAGGGTTTGGATTCAACATCTTTTTTCGCTCAAGGTAGCAGAGCTCTATTTGATTCACGCATTTGATTTGGAGCCCTAATTCTCTCAATTGAAATGGTAATTTATTCTGTTCTTAATTCTTTAATGATCAATCAGCCCTATCTCAATGACCTCTTCTAGGGTTTATAGTCTCGCAGTCACCATCATCCCCCATCATTGTTCATCATTAACACCATTGTTGTTCATCATCACCACCACCCCTTCCATCTCGGTTGCAGGCTATGATTAAAGGTATGTTTTCCATTCATCAATATGCATCTTAGTTTCATCAATTAGTCGATAAAATCGATAAACCCTAATTCCCTCCTATAAACAAATCGCTCATGGTGAAAATTAAACAATTACAAATATGTCCGTCTTCTTCTTTTGAGGTTCACATCAATCCTTTCTTAATTGTACTTTTACATTGAAGTTTTGTTTAATTTATCACATAAGCATTTCTGTACATCAATTAATTTGTTATGAAATCATTCATCTTACTCTAATTCACATCATTCTTTTCTTAAGTATACTTTTATATACAGATGATCCGAGTGGTGTTTTTAATTACTTATTACGAAGATATAAAAACGTGCCTACAAACCCACATGAAAGTTATATTGATTGTTGTGAAGATAAACATAAGGATAGATTTGCTAAGACTGGATGGTGTGTTAAGATTTTTAAAAGTATTTCAATATGTTAATGTGAGTACGAATATGGAACAAAATAATTAATTTACTATTTACTCATTATTATTTCATGGACCTGTAATTGTAAGTAATTTAGCAAAAACTGTCTAATGATTTAGCCTTAAGATGTTTGAGCTTTCATATTATTTTGCCTTTTATACTATCTGAGTGTTTTTTTATTTGTTTTATGCCGTTGTGTTTAAGTTTTAAGTTAATTGATTACATATGTCTCTCTTTGGTTATATTTATGAGTAAAACTTCGCTTTGTTTCTGCTTGGTTTTCCATGAAAATGTCCACTTTGGTGTATCATTTGTTTTATTTAAGGGCCATTAAAATTTTATTACTCTGTGTCTGCAATCTGTGACAATGGCATATGTGTTCTGCCTTTTTCTAATGTTGGTTGTGTGTATAAATAAGGAGCTTCTTCTTTGACCCTCTTAGTTACAACAATGGAATGAATGAGCTATTGGAGCAAAATGTTAGACACAAACTACTTTCCTTCTTTATTAGTTTGTTCATGATTTTTTTTCTCTATAAATTGGCACTAATTCATCTCACTAGCCACTTTATGCAATTTACTCTATAATTAAGGATCTATAAAAATTATGTTACTGGACATTCAGGTTTTAGATGTTGATCTGTCATGGAGGATGCATAGGGTTTTTGATGTTCATCGAAGAAGAGTGCAAATATGCATGGGCCTTCTTAAGGTTTTTGATGTTTAGAGTTTACTTAAAGTTGATGTAATATGTGTTGATGTTTAGAGTTTAATTGGTACATTGTTGAATAGGTGGTTGGGATTGTTGTTTAAAATTGGATTAGAGTGTTTTTTATCAAAACATCTTTCTTTCTAATTAGTCTAACAATCATTTTGTTCTTTTTTTGGACTTACCTTGATATGTTATTGCTTTCTTTTTTATTGCAGGTTTTGCTATTGTTGGGTTGTGGTGTCTAATCTTCAGGTAAATCCTTATTATTGTATCTTTCAAGTTTAAATAAAAGTTACTAAATGTGTTTCATTAGATCCCTTGTTTATATCAGTCCTTTAGATGAGTGTAATTTATCTTTTAATTTTAGAAAGAAGTAATTAGAACTCTTTAGATGAGTGTAATTTATCTTTTAATTTTAGAAAGAAGTAATTAGAACTGTTTGATGCAACAATGTGA
Source organism: Deinandra increscens subsp. villosa (assembly GCA_039602395.1). NCBI lineage: Eukaryota > Viridiplantae > Streptophyta > Magnoliopsida > Asterales > Asteraceae > Deinandra > Deinandra increscens. The sequence continues at coordinate 2,388,296 of JBCNJP010000009.1, read as the reverse complement.
AAGAGAAGGGGAATGGAACCAAACTGATTTGGTCGTGATGAGATGCAACAATGTGAAAGAGAATGGGAAGGAACCAAACTGATTTGGTCTTCTGTTCATAAGGAAGATTATGTCTTTTGGTGAAGCTATCAAATGACCTACTACTAAAGATAGTGGTTATGACTCTATTCTATTAATGCATGTAAAGAAATGCTCAACTGTTTTGGCAATGGTTTCTATAAAACAACTATGTCTAACTGATATGAATTCAATAGATACTACAATTATCTAACATAGATCCATTAGAAGCAGTTGTACATCCATTCGGTTTTTATTTCGAATTTAGTTTCATGTTAAAGTACAGGTGGCACATTTTAAGGTGTGCCACCTAGGATTCCACTTTTTTTAAAATCAAGCCACATAGGCAAAATCCTATGTGTCAAACTCTCAGCAACTCTCACCAATTTCATTACAAAACCTCCAGTTAAACATCATAAAGTATACGCGGATCTTAGGATCCGATGGACCTATCCGGTTCTAAAAAAACCCGCCATATATAATCATCCCACTCCAGCATAGTCGGTGCAATCTCCCCATTTTTTCCGTTCGGAACCCTAATTTCCAAGAAAAGCTCTTCTTCCAATCGACGCACTGAAGAGTCGCCGCTGCTGCCCTGAGGTTGACGGTTTGCAGAAGTCGGAAGTTGCCTCATCGAAGTATTTGAGGTTGACGGTTTCCAGATTCAGGTAAGTGGTTTCGAATTTGAATCAAAATTGTGGTACGCTTTTTTCATCTTCTCAAGTTCTTTATTTGTGGATGGAGAAAATCAGATGAAAAACATGGATTGCAGGTCACAAGATCAAAGGCTTAAGGGTTTGGATTCAACATCTTTTTTCGCTCAAGGTAGCAGAGCTCTATTTGATTCACGCATTTGATTTGGAGCCCTAATTCTCTCAATTGAAATGGTAATTTATTCTGTTCTTAATTCTTTAATGATCAATCAGCCCTATCTCAATGACCTCTTCTAGGGTTTATAGTCTCGCAGTCACCATCATCCCCCATCATTGTTCATCATTAACACCATTGTTGTTCATCATCACCACCACCCCTTCCATCTCGGTTGCATGCTATGATTAAAGGTATGTTTTCCATTCATCAATATGCATCTTAGTTTCATCAATTAGTCGATAAAATCGATAAACCCTAATTCCCTCCTATAAACAAATCGCTCATGGTGAAAATTAAACAATTACAAATATGTCCGTCTTCTTCTTTTGAGGTTCACATCAATCCTTTCTTAATTGTACTTTTACATTGAAGTTTTGTTTAATTTATCACATAAGCATTTCTGTACATCAATTAATTTGTTATGAAATCATTCATCTTACTCTAATTCACATCATTCTTTTCTTAAGTATACTTTTATATACAGATGATCCGAGTGGTGTTTTTAATTACTTATTACGAAGATATAAAAACGTGCCTACAAACCCACATGAAAGTTATATTGATTGTTGTGAAGATAAACATAAGGATAGATTTGCTAAGACTGGATGGTGTGTTAAGATTTTTAAAAGTATTTCAATATGTTAATGTGAGTACGAATATGGAACAAAATAATTAATTTACTATTTACTCATTATTATTTCATGGACCTGTAATTGTAAGTAATTTAGCAAAAACTGTCTAATGATTTAGCCTTAAGATGTTTGAGCTTTCATATTATTTTGCCTTTTATACTATCTGAGTGTTTTTTTATTTGTTTTATGCCGTTGTGTTTAAGTTTTAAGTTAATTGATTACATATGTCTCTCTTTGGTTATATTTATGAGTAAAACTTCGCTTTGTTTCTGCTTGGTTTTCCATGAAAATGTCCACTTTGGTGTATCATTTGTTTTATTTAAGGGCCATTAAAATTTTATTACTCTGTGTCTGCAATCTGTGACAATGGCATATGTGTTCTGCCTTTTTCTAATGTTGGTTGTGTGTATAAATAAGGAGCTTCTTCTTTGACCCTCTTAGTTACAACAATGGAATGAATGAGCTATTGGAGCAAAATGTTAGACACAAACTACTTTCCTTCTTTATTAGTTTGTTCATGATTTTTTTTCTCTATAAATTGGCACTAATTCATCTCACTAGCCACTTTATGCAATTTACTCTATAATTAAGGATCTATAAAAATTATGTTACTGGACATTCAGGTTTTAGATGTTGATCTGTCATGGAGGATGCATAGGGTTTTTGATGTTCATCGAAGAAGAGTGCAAATATGCATGGGCCTTCTTAAGGTTTTTGATGTTTAGAGTTTACTTAAAGTTGATGTAATATGTGTTGATGTTTAGAGTTTAATTGGTACATTGTTGAATAGGTGGTTGGGATTGTTGTTTAAAATTGGATTAGAGTGTTTTTTATCAAAACATCTTTCTTTCTAATTAGTCTAACAATCATTTTGTTCTTTTTTTGGACTTACCTTGATATGTTATTGCTTTCTTTTTTATTGCAGGTTTTGCTATTGTTGGGTTGTGGTGTCTAATCTTCAGGTAAATCCTTATTATTGTATCTTTCAAGTTTAAATAAAAGTTGTAACATCCTGGTTTTTAGATCGGGTACATATGTTAAATAACATGTTAAATTATGTAACATGAAAAGTTAAAAACCCCCAACTTGGTCATATTTAATCGTTATGTGAAACTATGGGGTTTAATGGGTAAATCCAAGTTTTTGGTTGAAATAAAAACAAGAACTAAAATAGAGGGACCAAAATTGCTAATAGCCTAAACTAGAATACAACAAAAAGAAAGGGGAAGAAGGGGAGGTCGTATTTCACGACCAGGAGATCGACCAACTCCCTCTTCATCACCAATCTCGAAAATCCATCAATTGGAGGATCAAAGCTGCGATTTTGTGATTGGAAATCAAGATTTAGAAGCCTAGAACCCTTCTTAACTATTAGAGGCTTTGGTGGAGGTAATCTCTACATACTTGCATGCTTGAAATCCGAATTCTATGGATAGAATACCATGATTGAAGCTGTGATTTAGTGTTGTGATGATTATATAATGATATGCCCATGATATAGACACATAAATGCTTGAAATTGTGACCAAAACATCAAGTTTTGGTGGGGTGAATTCTAGGCTACGAATTTTAAGCCATGGGGGTTAAGGTTTTGGATTTCCATGTTGTTAATTGCTGAAATTGTGTGTGTTTGTTTACTCGTATGAGTTAATTGATGCACGATAAGGTGAAATATTGTTGTAAAACCTTGATATGCAAGTTATGGGAATTAAACCTAAATCAAAGTAGGTTGAAATGATGATATCATGTTGATGCACACCAAGTGCTCGATGAAATGTCCAAATGAGCTAGTGATTAGCAAATGGATGTTTACGAATGCTAAACATGAGGCCTTAATGTATTAAACAAATTAAGTGCCAAATATGTGAGTAGGGACTAATGTGAAATTCATGCTTACATAATGTGTTAAATGGAATGATATAAAACCATAAAAACGATGAAAATCTAGTTATGGGGCTGTTTGAAAGTGTTGTATAAGATCACTCGAATGTCCGTTTGGGATGTATGATATACGGTCGAAAAGCTTGTTGTGAATACTATGTTTCGTGTTTGAACACTAGAAGCTGATTCTGACTTATAATGGGTCAAAACGACACACCAACATGGCCATTTAATTTTCCAGCAAGCTGTTTGGAAATAATTATAGTTGCTGTCCTGTTTTTAGAAAAATCGTATAAAATCATAGAAAAATCTTTAGAAGGTGTACCATATATGGTTGGAAAGGTCTTTGAACCTACTTCAACTCATTTTTATAAATCTGAAGCTGATTCAGTCATTAAGTGGGTCAAAAATAATGATTTCCGCAGCTATGCAGGTTACTCAGCATGCTGTTTGGAATAAATATAGTTGCTGTCCTGTTTTTGTAAAAATTGTATAAAATCATAGGAACATCGTTAGAAGGTGTGCCTTATATGCCTGGAAAGGTATTTCAGTCTACTACATTCCATGTTTGAACATGGAATGCTGGAAAAATTTATAAAATGGTCAAAATGGACTGTTACTGCAGCATTGCTGAAAATGTTGCACAAGAAATTATGTTTCTAAAATGCTAGTAATAGTGAACAAATTGAATTGCTGCTTATATATTGATAATTTGTGTTGTAAACCTAATATGGTTGATAAAATTAGTAGGTAACCAAGTGGAAGGAGCAAAAGGAAACCGGGTAGGAATGATTAAAGCTCTCGAGGTAACATCTATGCTATGTTACATATTTGGTTAATGACTCATATTTGCATTAAAGATATAGAATGCATGATCTTATGAAATGTGATAAACTTTCCCTACGAGGCAAGTTGTTGAATTGCGTATTATTACAAAGTTAAATAATTAGAGTTGAGCTCTAAGAAGGTAATGAGTCAAAGAACAATGCATAATTAAATGGTTCATAGGAACCATGGCTATAAGAATGTATGTCATTAGCGGTAAATGAATTGTAGGATTCATGCTAATGGGTTAAACGGGTCGAACGAATCGGAAGGATTCATCGTAATGGGTCAAAGAATAAAACTTACTAATTGATTCATAGAGACCATAATAATGGCTAAATGAGTAATTGTTTGATAATGGTTTGTAGGAACCAAATGCATGTGTAACATTATTTATGTCACATGAAGTAGTTAAGTAAATGCGTATTTACAATTTAAAAGAATAAACTATGAATTGTGTAAATGGGTGACGAATGGTTCTAGGAACCGTGAAGCCCAAGGCCAAGAGGTTCTCCAATGACAAACTTGACCATAGAAAAGATTCGGATGAATTAATTAACGAAAGAAAGTTACAATGGCAGAAATTGGCTTATAGAGTCTATGCCAAGTAACTAGAGAAAAGGAATCGTAAACGGTTATAGAACCATAGATTCCAAGGCTTATATGTGGTCAAGTTAGGTATTTGGGGTAAACCAAAGGCAAGGACCCGTCTTAACGGGTCAAAGAATGGTACAAGGATCATTTGGACATCAACTAGAATGGTTTAGTGAACCAATGTTATGTAGAGTGATAACCTTTGATGGTTGTCACAAGAAATCCCTTAACGGGTCAAACGGGTACAATAACCCAAATTGGTTGAATGAATTAGATAGTGACTCCCTAAAAGTTAATCGATGCTTAAATAGGTTGTCACATGAGTTTTAGGATCATAATCCTTTATAAAATGATATTATTTCCAATAGTAACAAGCACACGAAGTGCATAGAATCCTTGCAGGTCAAGAGCATGTATTTGACATATGGAATAGAATGATCTATGATGTATGCCAATGGGTTATGGTAAGATCATCTTGTACGTTGGGGCAAAGCATTAGCCATAAGGTAATGGGTGTCCTAACGGGTCAAACGGGTCGATTGAACCCGTTAGAGCAAAACATGAATTTGATTTAGTTGAGGTATGTTCATATGCATGTAAACATGTTTTAAAAGTGTTTTGTGAGTGTTAAAACACTTGAAAAATAATGGAAAACCATTTGGTGAAATCTGGTAGAAAACAGGGGAAAGGAAGCCAAAATTTGGCTAAGTATGGAATTGGCCGAAATTGGCTAAAATTCTGTCAAAAATGACCCACCGCGTACCGCCCAGAAATGATTCATTCTAGGCGGTACGCCCCAGAATGAAAATCAAATTTTTATTGTGTTTCTTCATTATTGATGTTATAACAAATGAATATGCAATAGAAACTCACTATTGAAAGTGAGTATGTTGCAGGTAAGGCGAAGGCTCGAAGGGATGCTCAACAAGTGCAAGATGGACCGATCACATGAAGATTGAACAAACCGATCCCCTTTTTGGTGTAATAAATTTATGTAAAGTTTATGGAACAACACTTGGATGTCAAACTTGGTGGGTATAATTTGTAAATATAAACCACAATGATGGTGTTTATGATTATTAAATCATATGTTTTGTACAAAAAATTTCTGGGACCGAATTTTTTATAAAGTAATGACTTTGTTTGGCATCAAATTGTATACGGGTGTTACAATTTGGTATCAGAGCCATGGTTTGAGAGAATTAAGTACCCGGGGAGTACTTAAACTCAAACCTTGAGCTCAGGGGAACGGGAAAAGTGATCGGTTCAAGCTTGATGAAGTGTCCGGGTAAGGTACATAACCATAAAATTTATTATTGATAATTGTGTTTGATAGGAATAATAACTCCTATATGCCGGTAAAGGCAGATTTATTAGCTATCACTCGGGGAAACGCACGGGGAGGTGTTTTCACAACTGAACCGGGAAGTGCGTGAGTGAAGTGTCCCAGGTAGAAACGGGGTAATGCTAAGGCTAGAAACCTCGTATAAACCTGTGGGGGGATATTGGCCACGACCAATATGTTGTATGTGTGAAAGAAGTGTCCCAGGTAGAAACGGGGTAATGCTACGGCTAGAAACCTCATATAAACCTGTGGGGAAATATTGGCTATGACCAATATGATATATAAAACCTTGCTGCGGTAAGGTAGATAAAAGCTGTTGAGCTAATGAAAATTTCAATTCTGTAGATCAATGACGGGCCATAATGGCGATGATTTTACAGGGAAACAAAGAAAGGAGGCTTTGAGAGCCCAAATATCAATGAGGCAGGTAGAAACGGGGTAAAGCCTAGGCGAGAAACCTCGTATAAACCTGTGGAAAATTATTGGCCATGACCAATAAAACTAGAAAACCTTGTCATGGGCAAGGGAATTTGAAATTGATAAGTACTTTTGAATCCTACTATATTAGGATCATGTTATTGTCTTGTAAGAACCATATAATTGCTAAGCATGATACAACGGGTGAGAAAAAAAAAGGTTCTAGGGAGCCACCACCGTGTATCATGTGGTATTTGATCATCAATGGTTCATCGGAACCATAGGTCATAAATGAGATGAAAATTTCTCAAGGTAAGAAAAACCCTAGAAGTGGTCAAACGTGACATTGATTTTGCAGGAAAATTGTACCCAAGCAAGTGGATGAATGATGACACATACGACTCCAAAATACATTGTGCTAGGACTCGAATGCATAATGGGCATGTGCTAAGGTACAACCAGGTGGGACTACCCAACCTGGATTACATTTTGATAAATGGCAATGCATATAAATGTGTCTAAATTGGGTCGAAATAAGAATCTGGACCTATGAGGTCATAATTTGAAAATGAAATTGAAATATAATGAAATGGTAATTGGTGAAGAACGACTTTGTAGGAGCCGTGAAACCAATATAATTAATGGGGTAATTGGTGAAGAACAACCCAAGAGGGGGGTCGTGAAGCCAATAATTTGAAACAAGGTTACATTTGGGACATCTACGGATGTACAAAGGTTGAATCTTATATTGAAATGGCATAAAAGAAAGATTAACGAATAACCATGGAACTATTGAGTCGAAGTGGTCATATGTTTTAATCGTCAAAACCGTTGAGACGGTCGAATCATGTTTATTATGCGATGTCATAAATAGCTAAAAGATGTCGAATTTGTATAATGCAAATGATTTTAAAGTGACTCGGGATAAAATCCAAGTCTAGAATTGATTTAAAATTTGAAACGAAAAAAAAATAATAGGGAAAAACGGGTTATTGTATATGCTAGAAAACACGTAACCCTATGAAATGACTGGACGCTTAACAAAAGGTGAGAATTAAACTTGTTTAAGCACATGAAAACTCATGATGGGTCAGGTTGATTCCCGTGTAAGTTTTATATAACTAATAGGGAATTGAAGTTGACAGGTGGGTGATCGACCCAACTCTATGGGTGAGGCCCACAAGTAATGAAGGGTATAAAATGCTGGAAGGGTGTCGGGAGCGACCGTTCCTGAATACGTTATGAGGATTCTATGTAAGTATTCTCAAATTCTCTAAATGAAAATTTCAATGCAAGAAACCTTGCGGGTAATATGGGTTCCTAGAAGCCTCAATTAGGGGCAGGGTAAGCGGGCAAAGAGTTCGTGGTACGAACTATTAAATAAAGCCTAATATATAAAACGAACAGTTAAATTGGAGGAAAAACGGCACTCGTGCCATGTTAAATTGGAATGTTGAAATGGTAGAAGGTACCATGACCAGGAGTCATGAACAATACTCTAATAATAAATGAGACGAGCAAACGATTATGAATCATAATATATAATGAATATGCATTTGATTCCCTAAATCATGATTAGAAGAATACAGTATAATCCTAAAAAGGATTATGGGATGGTATAAATGGCTTTTAGAGTCATAGGAACCATCCAGTAAAATGCACTATATTATCGAATGTGAAAGGTAAATGGCAAGTGACATGCTAAACACTTGCAAATATTGTTATACTGCTTAATATGTGTATGTACAGTTAGACTGTGCAAGGACACAACTAGCAGGAAAGCCGCAGGACGAGATTCCGACTACGATTATCGTCAAGGTAAACATGAGCAAGGAAGCTGTATACGCAGTTTGTGATGACACTAAGGTACGAATGTTATTACATTAACGTTAGAACCTCTTACGGAGAGGGTGATTATTTGAAATTTTGATGCTTGATTAACAAGGTTATGACATTAGTCATTAGAACCTCGACCCTAAATGACACGTGGAGTTATAAACTGTGAACTCCTGAACATGTAAAATGGGGAAGATAAAGGATAACAAAAAGTTATCATGCTAGTACTGTCCTATGAGGCAGGTAAGAATAAACAAAGTAAAGAAATTATCGTATGATGACTGATTCGGGTTGATAGTTGTAATAAACTCAAACCCGTTGGTCAAGTTCCCGAAATTAAAAAGGGGACATTGGAAATGACCATAAATGGCCGTAAACTACGGACACTGAGAGGTCCGTAGCGAAGGCCAAATGGAACTAGCGACGTGTTCGATACATATTTACACGTGGGACTAAAAATATATATACACATGGTGGATTGCACGGTAACCACGAAATATAAGGTTATCGGTGCAACCGGAGACTTATTAAAGACTATGGTGATGTCCTTAGGTGACTAAGACCTGGAATAGGTTTCGGGGACGAAACCTTCTTTAAGGGGGGTAGATTTGTAACATCCTGGTTTTTAGATCGGGTACATATGTTAAATAACATGTTAAATTATGTAACATGAAAAGTTAAAAACCCCCAACTTGGTCATATTTAATCGTTATGTGAAACTATGGGGTTTAATGGGTAAATCCAAGTTTTTGGTTGAAATAAAAACAAGAACTAAAATAGAGGGACCAAAATTGCTAATAGCCTAAACTAGAATACAACAAAAAGAAAGGGGAAGAAGGGGAGGTCGTATTTCACGACCAGGAGATCGACCAACTCCCTCTTCATCACCAATCTCGAAAATCCATCAATTGGAGGATCAAAGCTGCGATTTTGTGATTGGAAATCAAGATTTAGAAGCCTAGAACCCTTCTTAACTATTAGAGGCTTTGGTGGAGGTAATCTCTACATACTTGCATGCTTGAAATCCGAATTCTATGGATAGAATACCATGATTGAAGCTGTGATTTAGTGTTGTGATGATTATATAATGATATGCCCATGATATAGACACATAAATGCTTGAAATTGTGACCAAAACATCAAGTTTTGGTGGGGTGAATTCTAGGCTACGAATTTTAAGCCATGGGGGTTAAGGTTTTGGATTTCCATGTTGTTAATTGCTGAAATTGTGTGTGTTTGTTTACTCGTATGAGTTAATTGATGCACGATAAGGTGAAATATTGTTGTAAAACCTTGATATGCAAGTTATGGGAATTAAACCTAAATCAAAGTAGGTTGAAATGATGATATCATGTTGATGCACACCAAGTGCTCGATGAAATGTCCAAATGAGCTAGTGATTAGCAAATGGATGTTTACGAATGCTAAACATGAGGCCTTAATGTATTAAACAAATTAAGTGCCAAATATGTGAGTAGGGACTAATGTGAAATTCATGCTTACATAATGTGTTAAATGGAATGATATAAAACCATAAAAACGATGAAAATCTAGTTATGGGGCTGTTTGAAAGTGTTGTATAAGATCACTCGAATGTCCGTTTGGGATGTATGATATACGGTCGAAAAGCTTGTTGTGAATACTATGTTTCGTGTTTGAACACTAGAAGCTGATTCTGACTTATAATGGGTCAAAACGACACACCAACATGGCCATTTAATTTTCCAGCAAGCTGTTTGGAAATAATTATAGTTGCTGTCCTGTTTTTAGAAAAATCGTATAAAATCATAGAAAAATCTTTAGAAGGTGTACCATATATGGTTGGAAAGGTCTTTGAACCTACTTCAACTCATTTTTATAAATCTGAAGCTGATTCAGTCATTAAGTGGGTCAAAAATAATGATTTCCGCAGCTATGCAGGTTACTCAGCATGCTGTTTGGAATAAATATAGTTGCTGTCCTGTTTTTGTAAAAATTGTATAAAATCATAGGAACATCGTTAGAAGGTGTGCCTTATATGCCTGGAAAGGTATTTCAGTCTACTACATTCCATGTTTGAACATGGAATGCTGGAAAAATTTATAAAATGGTCAAAATGGACTGTTACTGCAGCATTGCTGAAAATGTTGCACAAGAAATTATGTTTCTAAAATGCTAGTAATAGTGAACAAATTGAATTGCTGCTTATATATTGATAATTTGTGTTGTAAACCTAATATGGTTGATAAAATTAGTAGGTAACCAAGTGGAAGGAGCAAAAGGAAACCGGGTAGGAATGATTAAAGCTCTCGAGGTAACATCTATGCTATGTTACATATTTGGTTAATGACTCATATTTGCATTAAAGATATAGAATGCATGATCTTATGAAATGTGATAAACTTTCCCTACGAGGCAAGTTGTTGAATTGCGTATTATTACAAAGTTAAATAATTAGAGTTGAGCTCTAAGAAGGTAATGAGTCAAAGAACAATGCATAATTAAATGGTTCATAGGAACCATGGCTATAAGAATGTATGTCATTAGCGGTAAATGAATTGTAGGATTCATGCTAATGGGTTAAACGGGTCGAACGAATCGGAAGGATTCATCGTAATGGGTCAAAGAATAAAACTTACTAATTGATTCATAGAGACCATAATAATGGCTAAATGAGTAATTGTTTGATAATGGTTTGTAGGAACCAAATGCATGTGTAACATTATTTATGTCACATGAAGTAGTTAAGTAAATGCGTATTTACAATTTAAAAGAATAAACTATGAATTGTGTAAATGGGTGACGAATGGTTCTAGGAACCGTGAAGCCCAAGGCCAAGAGGTTCTCCAATGACAAACTTGACCATAGAAAAGATTCGGATGAATTAATTAACGAAAGAAAGTTACAATGGCAGAAATTGGCTTATAGAGTCTATGCCAAGTAACTAGAGAAAAGGAATCGTAAACGGTTATAGAACCATAGATTCCAAGGCTTATATGTGGTCAAGTTAGGTATTTGGGGTAAACCAAAGGCAAGGACCCGTCTTAACGGGTCAAAGAATGGTACAAGGATCATTTGGACATCAACTAGAATGGTTTAGTGAACCAATGTTATGTAGAGTGATAACCTTTGATGGTTGTCACAAGAAATCCCTTAACGGGTCAAACGGGTACAATAACCCAAATTGGTTGAATGAATTAGATAGTGACTCCCTAAAAGTTAATCGATGCTTAAATAGGTTGTCACATGAGTTTTAGGATCATAATCCTTTATAAAATGATATTATTTCCAATAGTAACAAGCACACGAAGTGCATAGAATCCTTGCAGGTCAAGAGCATGTATTTGACATATGGAATAGAATGATCTATGATGTATGCCAATGGGTTATGGTAAGATCATCTTGTACGTTGGGGCAAAGCATTAGCCATAAGGTAATGGGTGTCCTAACGGGTCAAACGGGTCGATTGAACCCGTTAGAGCAAAACATGAATTTGATTTAGTTGAGGTATGTTCATATGCATGTAAACATGTTTTAAAAGTGTTTTGTGAGTGTTAAAACACTTGAAAAATAATGGAAAACCATTTGGTGAAATCTGGTAGAAAACAGGGGAAAGGAAGCCAAAATTTGGCTAAGTATGGAATTGGCCGAAATTGGCTAAAATTCTGTCAAAAATGACCCACCGCGTACCGCCCAGAAATGATTCATTCTAGGCGGTACGCCCCAGAATGAAAATCAAATTTTTATTGTGTTTCTTCATTATTGATGTTATAACAAATGAATATGCAATAGAAACTCACTATTGAAAGTGAGTATGTTGCAGGTAAGGCGAAGGCTCGAAGGGATGCTCAACAAGTGCAAGATGGACCGATCACATGAAGATTGAACAAACCGATCCCCTTTTTGGTGTAATAAATTTATGTAAAGTTTATGGAACAACACTTGGATGTCAAACTTGGTGGGTATAATTTGTAAATATAAACCACAATGATGGTGTTTATGATTATTAAATCATATGTTTTGTACAAAAAATTTCTGGGACCGAATTTTTTATAAAGTAATGACTTTGTTTGGCATCAAATTGTATACGGGTGTTACAAAAGTTACTAAATGTGTTTCATTAGATCCCTTGTTTATATCAGTCCTTTAGATGAGTGTAATTTATCTTTTAATTTTAGAAAGAAGTAATTAGAACTCTTTAGATGAGTGTAATTTATCTTTTAATTTTAGAAAGAAGTAATTAGAACTGTTTGATGCAACAATGTGAAAGAGAAGGGGAATGGAACCAAACTGATTTGGTCGTGATGAGATGCAACAATGTGAAAGAGAATGGGAAGGAACCAAACTGATTTGGTCTTCTGTTCATAAGGAAGATTATGTCTTTTGGTGAAGCTATCAAATGACCTACTACTAAAGATAGTGGTTATGACTCTATTCTATTAATGCATGTAAAGAAATGCTCAACTGTTTTGGCAATGGTTTCTATAAAACAACTATGTCTAACTGATATGAATTCAATAGATACTATAATTATCTAACATAGATCCATTAGAAGCAGTTGTACATCCATTCGGTTTTTATTTCGAATTTAGTTTCATGTTAAAGTACAGGTGGCACATTTTAAGGTGTGCCACCTAGGATTCCACTTTTTTTAAAATCAAGCCACATAGGCAAAATCCTATGTGTCAAACTCTCAGCAACTCTCACCAATTTCATTACAAAACCTCCAGTTAAACATCATAAAGTATACGCGGATCTTAGGATCCGATGGACCTATCCGGTTCTAAAAAAACCCGCCATATATAATCATCCCACTCCAGCATAGTCGGTGCAATCTCCCCATTTTTTCCGTTCGGAACCCTAATTTCCAAGAAAAGCTCTTCTTCCAATCGACGCACTGAAGAGTCGCCGCTGCTGCCCTGAGGTTGACGGTTTGCAGAAGTCGGAAGTTGCCTCATCGAAGTATTTGAGGTTGACGGTTTCCAGATTCAGGTAAGTGGTTTCGAATTTGAATCAAAATTGTGGTACGCTTTTTTCATCTTCTCAAGTTCTTTATTTGTGGATGGAGAAAATCAGATGAAAAACATGGATTGCAGGTCACAAGATCAAAGGCTTAAGGGTTTGGATTCAACATCTTTTTTCGCTCAAGGTAGCAGAGCTCTATTTGATTCACGCATTTGATTTGGAGCCCTAATTCTCTCAATTGAAATGGTAATTTATTCTGTTCTTAATTCTTTAATGATCAATCAGCCCTATCTCAATGACCTCTTCTAGGGTTTATAGTCTCGCAGTCACCATCATCCCCCATCATTGTTCATCATTAACACCATTGTTGTTCATCATCACCACCACCCCTTCCATCTCGGTTGCAGGCTATGATTAAAGGTATGTTTTCCATTCATCAATATTCATCTTAGTTTCATCAATTAGTCGATAAAATCGATAAACCCTAATTCCCTCCTATAAACAAATCGCTCATGGTGAAAATTAAACAATTACAAATATGTCCGTCTTCTTCTTTTGAGGTTCACATCAATCCTTTCTTAATTGTACTTTTACATTGAAGTTTTGTTTAATTTATCACATAAGCATTTCTGTACATCAATTAATTTGTTATGAAATCATTCATCTTACTCTAATTCACATCATTCTTTTCTTAAGTATACTTTTATATACAGATGATCCGAGTGGTGTTTTTAATTACTTATTACGAAGATATAAAAACGTGCCTACAAACCCACATGAAAGTTATATTGATTGTTGTGAAGATAAACATAAGGATAGATTTGCTAAGACTGGATGGTGTGTTAAGATTTTTAAAAGTATTTCAATATGTTAATGTGAGTACGAATATGGAACAAAATAATTAATTTACTATTTACTCATTATTATTTCATGGACCTGTAATTGTAAGTAATTTAGCAAAAACTGTCTAATGATTTAGCCTTAAGATGTTTGAGCTTTCATATTATTTTGCCTTTTATACTATCTGAGTGTTTTTTTATTTGTTTTATGCCGTTGTGTTTAAGTTTTAAGTTAATTGATTACATATGTCTCTCTTTGGTTATATTTATGAGTAAAACTTCGCTTTGTTTCTGCTTGGTTTTCCATGAAAATGTCCACTTTGGTGTATCATTTGTTTTATTTAAGGGCCATTAAAATTTTATTACTCTGTGTCTGCAATCTGTGACAATGGCATATGTGTTCTGCCTTTTTCTAATGTTGGTTGTGTGTATAAATAAGGAGCTTCTTCTTTGACCCTCTTAGTTACAACAATGGAATGAATGAGCTATTGGAGCAAAATGTTAGACACAAACTACTTTCCTTCTTTATTAGTTTGTTCATGATTTTTTTTCTCTATAAATTGGCACTAATTCATCTCACTAGCCACTTTATGCAATTTACTCTATAATTAAGGATCTATAAAAATTATGTTACTGGACATTCAGGTTTTAGATGTTGATCTGTCATGGAGGATGCATAGGGTTTTTGATGTTCATCGAAGAAGAGTGCAAATATGCATGGGCCTTCTTAAGGTTTTTGATGTTTAGAGTTTACTTAAAGTTGATGTAATATGTGTTGATGTTTAGAGTTTAATTGGTACATTGTTGAATAGGTGGTTGGGATTGTTGTTTAAAATTGGATTAGAGTGTTTTTTATCAAAACATCTTTCTTTCTAATTAGTCTAACAATCATTTTGTTCTTTTTTTGGACTTACCTTGATATGTTATTGCTTTCTTTTTTATTGCAGGTTTTGCTATTGTTGGGTTGTGGTGTCTAATCTTCAGGTAAATCCTTATTATTGTATCTTTCAAGTTTAAATAAAAGTTACTAAATGTGTTTCATTAGATCCCTTGTTTATATCAGTCCTTTAGATGAGTGTAATTTATCTTTTAATTTTAGAAAGAAGTAATTAGAACTCTTTAGATGAGTGTAATTTATCTTTTAATTTTAGAAAGAAGTAATTAGAACTGTTTGATGCAACAATGTGAAAGAGAAGGGGAATGGAACCAAACTGATTTGGTCGTGATGAGATGCAACAATGTGAAAGAGAATGGGAAGGAACCAAACTGATTTGGTCTTCTGTTCATAAGGAAGATTATGTCTTTTGGTGAAGCTATCAAATGACCTACTACTAAAGATAGTGGTTATGACTCTATTCTATTAATGCATGTAAAGAAATGCTCAACTGTTTTGGCAATGGTTTCTATAAAACAACTATGTCTAACTGATATGAATTCAATAGATACTACAATTATCTAACATAGATCCATTAGAAGCAGTTGTACATCCATTCGGTTTTTATTTCGAATTTAGTTTCATGTTAAAGTACAGGTGGCACATTTTAAGGTGTGCCACCTAGGATTCCACTTTTTTTAAAATCAAGCCACATAGGCAAAATCCTATGTGTCAAACTCTCAGCAACTCTCACCAATTTCATTACAAAACCTCCAGTTAAACATCATAAAGTATACGCGGATCTTAGGATCCGATGGACCTATCCGGTTCTAAAAAAACCCGCCATATATAATCATCCCACTCCAGCATAGTCGGTGCAATCTCCCCATTTTTTCCGTTCGGAACCCTAATTTCCAAGAAAAGCTCTTCTTCCAATCGACGCACTGAAGAGTCGCCGCTGCTGCCCTGAGGTTGACGGTTTGCAGAAGTCGGAAGTTGCCTCATCGAAGTATTTGAGGTTGACGGTTTCCAGATTCAGGTAAGTGGTTTCGAATTTGAATCAAAATTGTGGTACGCTTTTTTCATCTTCTCAAGTTCTTTATTTGTGGATGGAGAAAATCAGATGAAAAACATGGATTGCAGGTCACAAGATCAAAGGCTTAAGGGTTTGGATTCAACATCTTTTTTCGCTCAAGGTAGCAGAGCTCTATTTGATTCACGCATTTGATTTGGAGCCCTAATTCTCTCAATTGAAATGGTAATTTATTCTGTTCTTAATTCTTTAATGATCAATCAGCCCTATCTCAATGACCTCTTCTAGGGTTTATAGTCTCGCAGTCACCATCATCCCCCATCATTGTTCATCATTAACACCATTGTTGTTCATCATCACCACCACCCCTTCCATCTCGGTTGCATGCTATGATTAAAGGTATGTTTTCCATTCATCAATATGCATCTTAGTTTCATCAATTAGTCGATAAAATCGATAAACCCTAATTCCCTCCTATAAACAAATCGCTCATGGTGAAAATTAAACAATTACAAATATGTCCGTCTTCTTCTTTTGAGGTTCACATCAATCCTTTCTTAATTGTACTTTTACATTGAAGTTTTGTTTAATTTATCACATAAGCATTTCTGTACATCAATTAATTTGTTATGAAATCATTCATCTTACTCTAATTCACATCATTCTTTTCTTAAGTATACTTTTATATACAGATGATCCGAGTGGTGTTTTTAATTACTTATTACGAAGATATAAAAACGTGCCTACAAACCCACATGAAAGTTATATTGATTGTTGTGAAGATAAACATAAGGATAGATTTGCTAAGACTGGATGGTGTGTTAAGATTTTTAAAAGTATTTCAATATGTTAATGTGAGTACGAATATGGAACAAAATAATTAATTTACTATTTACTCATTATTATTTCATGGACCTGTAATTGTAAGTAATTTAGCAAAAACTGTCTAATGATTTAGCCTTAAGATGTTTGAGCTTTCATATTATTTTGCCTTTTATACTATCTGAGTGTTTTTTTATTTGTTTTATGCCGTTGTGTTTAAGTTTTAAGTTAATTGATTACATATGTCTCTCTTTGGTTATATTTATGAGTAAAACTTCGCTTTGTTTCTGCTTGGTTTTCCATGAAAATGTCCACTTTGGTGTATCATTTGTTTTATTTAAGGGCCATTAAAATTTTATTACTCTGTGTCTGCAATCTGTGACAATGGCATATGTGTTCTGCCTTTTTCTAATGTTGGTTGTGTGTATAAATAAGGAGCTTCTTCTTTGACCCTCTTAGTTACAACAATGGAATGAATGAGCTATTGGAGCAAAATGTTAGACACAAACTACTTTCCTTCTTTATTAGTTTGTTCATGATTTTTTTTCTCTATAAATTGGCACTAATTCATCTCACTAGCCACTTTATGCAATTTACTCTATAATTAAGGATCTATAAAAATTATGTTACTGGACATTCAGGTTTTAGATGTTGATCTGTCATGGAGGATGCATAGGGTTTTTGATGTTCATCGAAGAAGAGTGCAAATATGCATGGGCCTTCTTAAGGTTTTTGATGTTTAGAGTTTACTTA
The DNA here is from genome assembly GCA_039602395.1 of Deinandra increscens subsp. villosa. Lineage (NCBI taxonomy): Eukaryota > Viridiplantae > Streptophyta > Magnoliopsida > Asterales > Asteraceae > Deinandra > Deinandra increscens. The sequence goes on along the minus strand of JBCNJP010000009.1, from coordinate 2,370,574 downwards.
AAGTTGATGTAATATGTGTTGATGTTTAGAGTTTAATTGGTACATTGTTGAATAGGTGGTTGGGATTGTTGTTTAAAATTGGATTAGAGTGTTTTTTATCAAAACATCTTTCTTTCTAATTAGTCTAACAATCATTTTGTTCTTTTTTTGGACTTACCTTGATATGTTATTGCTTTCTTTTTTATTGCAGGTTTTGCTATTGTTGGGTTGTGGTGTCTAATCTTCAGGTAAATCCTTATTATTGTATCTTTCAAGTTTAAATAAAAGTTACTAAATGTGTTTCATTAGATCCCTTGTTTATATCAGTCCTTTAGATGAGTGTAATTTATCTTTTAATTTTAGAAAGAAGTAATTAGAACTCTTTAGATGAGTGTAATTTATCTTTTAATTTTAGAAAGAAGTAATTAGAACTGTTTGATGCAACAATGTGAAAGAGAAGGGGAATGGAACCAAACTGATTTGGTCGTGATGAGATGCAACAATGTGAAAGAGAATGGGAAGGAACCAAACTGATTTGGTCTTCTGTTCATAAGGAAGATTATGTCTTTTGGTGAAGCTATCAAATGACCTACTACTAAAGATAGTGGTTATGACTCTATTCTATTAATGCATGTAAAGAAATGCTCAACTGTTTTGGCAATGGTTTCTATAAAACAACTATGTCTAACTGATATGAATTCAATAGATACTACAATTATCTAACACAGATCCATTAGAAGCAGTTGTACATCCATTCGGTTTTTATTTCGAATTTAGTTTCATGTTATATTTCATTTCATGGTTTTATATTACAACCTCGGGTATTTACCCGGGTCACTGACTAGTATATTGATATATATAAGCTTGAATAAAAATATCGTTGTTGATGATTTGCTTTATGTTTTTCTCAACCTTAATCACTTATATTTAAAACAATTTTTTCTTAACCTTAATCCTTTTATAAAGTTACATACCTGATTATAGACAAGAAACTGATCTCCCCAAACACTTGGAGGAAACTTAGCAATTGGACGCTTAACATCCTCTAGTTTGGTTGACATATTTTTTGAGACGACACTTAATAGAGACATGTCGATTAAATTGCATGAATTTGAAGTAGAGCTAAAAGGTATATATAGAGGGTGGTTATGATGTCTTCATAATACATTTCAATTCGGGAAACGATTATTATACATCACGCTATTAATTATGAATATTCAACTAGTGTGTGCTTGCAACTCCCAACCTATCACGTGCAGTGGTGAAAGTAGGAATTTTTTTTATGGGGTTCGGAACTTTTCAATGGTCGATTATTTATCACTAAATAATATTTTTTTATCGGTTTGATTGGGGTCGGGTCGGGTTGGATCGACTCATATTAACATATTTAAATCCAAATCAAGTAATTGACCGGCAAACTAATATAAAATTAATATAATATTTGACCAACAATCTAGTATTCCGGCAAAAAACCAACATTCTAACATTCTAGAAATTTAGCAATTAATCAAATTATCAAAAAATAAATGACAACTTAAAAAAAGTTACCTAAACAAAAGACTTGAGGCTTTTTAGAATCTAATTTGGAAGAGGGGCGACACCGATAGTAAAAGACTTTAAAGTTTTAAATTATCTTTTCTTTGTGTCAGTCTAATCAAAATTTCATTGGGTCGGTCTGAAAATTTCATGGGGGTCGGTATCAAAATTTATTGGGGGTCGGTCGGGATTGAATCGTACATATCCTACTACTAAAAAAATTCATGGGGTGCGGCCGAACCCCAATCCACTAAGGTGAGTATGCCACTGGCGACATGTACCTAATAAATGATTACAAGTTTTGACACTTCTCAACATTACATTCTACCTTATACATTTTTTTCACCATGTGACGTGCACCTGATAAATGATTACAAGTTTTGACATTTAAATTACATTATACATCATAAAAATTCCAACGAACAATTGTCTCAATGGTATCTGGGGGATGATTGAGTTTCTGATTGAGAGGTCAGGGGTTCAATCATCACAGGGGGTTTTCTGATAGTGGTCAGTTTCCATCTAAACTGGTTTCTTGATTGAATACAGGGCTGATGTACGAGCTTCCCCATAGGGGACGTGCCAGTCTCTGTCATCCAGGAATGAAGATGATCGGGTGGATGGTGTAATGCCCCCGTCAGTGATCTGAAATCACCGTTAAAAAAAATCTACCTCATAAATACGTGCACCGAATAAATAATTACAAGTTTTGACACTTGCCTACATTACATTCTACCTCATAAATTTTTCCCGCCTAAAACTCTCTCACCTCAAATGATTTAATTACTATTCAAATTTTTAATTACTACTCAAACTATTTTTATTTTTCAAAACCAAAATTTTAGAAATTTGATTTTCACTCTCTCATCTATATATATATTATGTTTATTCAATAATTGTAAACATCACCAAAAAAAAACTTAGTTATTTAATTTAATATATTAAATTCCAATAATAAAGACTATAAATTATTAGTAACAAGTATTTGACCAAAACGCGCGTTGCTGCTGCGGTACCTTTTATTTGAATATAGCACTTGCTTTTTTAAAATGTTATGATCAATTAAAACTACCTTTTTATTTTTAATAGTAAAAACTCACACTATAAAAATAAAAATAAAGCTCAGATTATGTCATTCATCAAAGCTGCAACGGTAACCGCTTAGAATATATACGGGACTCAAGTAGGGTAAGAACAACAATTTGAATAAACTGTCATGCCAAAACCACATGAGTTTAAAACCGTGAATACTAAATTCATCATAGCCTACATGAAACCAAAATCCATTTTTGAAACTCAAATGTGTTGTCAAAGATAATCTCGAACACTAATGCCTCAAAAACTCTGTGGAGTAAACGTTGTATAGTGAAACTGTGAAAAGAAGAGCAAATTAATTTAGTTTGGCTCAGACCATTAAGGAAGAGAAAATGGGACTTCAAATTAGATGGTTACGAAAATTTTAAAAAAATTGCCATGCCAACATAAACAAAAAGTACCCTTTATATTCTTCATTATTGGATTAACATCATAGCCAAGGAAAACTTTCTATTGAATCACGCTCAGACAATTAATGAACAGAAAACGAGACTTTAAATAATTAGATGGCTACAAAAAATTTAAGAAATTATCATGCCAACATAAATAGAAAGTACCCTTTATATTCTTCATTTTTCGATTAACATCATAGCCAAAAGAAAATTTCTTTCCAATCAGATTGCTATACAATCTAATTTGGCTCAGACCATTAATGAAAAGAAAATGGGACTTCAAATTAGATGGCTGCAAAAAGTTTAAAAAATTGTCACGCCAACATATATAAAAAATCCCCTTTACATTCCTTAAAATTTGAAGATCAATGTAGGGAGGAATTCATCTTTTGTTTAGTTTCATTGTAATAGTTTAGTTTCTTGTAATTGTTAGATTTTGGTAGGCTAGCGAAACTGTAAGCTACCGAGCGAAACTGTAGTTTCGCTCGGTACCTAGATTAGACTGGTTCAGTGACAGTTTCGCTTGGCCAGCGAAACTGCCAGCGAAACTGTTCACTGGACAGTATATATACGCCGTTTTGTGCAGCCATTTGTAACATTCTCTTGGATATTGAACCCTAATACAAGAAATCTTCATTTGGTGAGTTTTGGTGACGGCTAGGAGCTTATTTCAGTATATTGTAGCTTGTTTATCATCATTTATCAATCTATTGGTTCATATTGAGATTGTTCAAGGCTAGAAAACCATTTTAGTCATTGGAAATCCTATTTTGTGTTGTTTATTTGGTTTTCTTCTCAAATACACCTTCATTTGCACTGATAAAGATCAGTGAGGACCAACAATATGGTATCAGAGCCTCTGTGCTCTTGATTTTGGTGTTTTTGAGTGTTTTTGGGTAAACTTTGAAAAATCTATTTGATTCTGAAATCAGCTTGTTTTGGACTGGAAATTGATTGAATATTGTGTGTTTTGGTGTCTTGAACACTAGGCAATCAACCGATCATTAACCCATAGTGATTTGGGTTGATTTCTGATCATTTCTTCTTCAAAAAAGAGGGTTTTCTGTTCTGGGCGAAACTGCTGTTTATTCAGCGAAACTGTGCCTTCAAACAGCGAAACTATCAAGTCGTTTGGCAGTTTCGCCGGATTATCACCGAGCGAAACTACCATCACCGAGCGAAACTATTCTTTCGCCGAACATCGAGAAGCGAAACTATTGTCAGTTTTATTGAACGAAAGTTCAAACCAGTTTCCAGCGAAACTAGCTAGCGAAACTGTGTGTCATCGGGTATTTCCGAGCGAAACTACTGCCCGTGCATACAGCGAAACTAGTTGGCGAAATTGCTGATCTGGTTTTGTATTGTCAAGCGAAATTGCTGGCGAAATTATAAAATCCAGCGAAATTGTTCACCTGTTCAGGATTTCCGAGCGAAATTGCTGGCGAAACTACATCTCCCAGCGAAACTAATCACTTTGTCTTGTTCTTGGTTTGTTCCTTGTCTTTCTTATTTCAGGCTGCTTTAAGATGGCGTCAGGCACAAATGCTGGTGACACTGAGAGTATTGCTCCAAACAGACCTCCAAGGCTGATCAATGGCGACAATTTTGAGGATTGGAAACGATGCCTCAAATCGTTCTTCTTGTACACCGACTATAATCAATGGTTGTCAATTGTCGACGGACCTCACGTGCCTACAACTACTACCGGTGAAGTTACACAGATCAACCATACTCCGTCTTCATTCACTGAGAAGGACTTGAAACTCATCGATCGTGATCAAAAGGCTCTCGGTGCCCTTTCTCTATGCCTGTCACAAGAAATATACAACCGTTTTGCCGAGTACACTGACGCAAAAAGCTTGTTTGACGCTCTCTGTGAGTTCTATGATGGCAATGAAGATCTGGTGAAGGACAAGGAAGCCCAAGCCACCAAAGAATTCAACTCATTCACAAGCATGAAGAACGAAAAGCTAGTGGATTTGACCAATCGCTTCCTAACTGTATCAAGCAATCTGAAGAAATATGATACGAAACTCACAAACTCAGAACAAATCAAGAAGCTGCTGGATGCTCTTCCTCCCGAGTGGAGCATTCAGGTTCGCATGCTGAAGCAAGAAAGAAGTTTTCCCGACTACAAGCTCATGGATGTTATTAACAAGCTCAAATCCTTTGAGTTAGATGTGCAAAGGAGAGAATACAATCAAAGCATGGGTCCAACTAAAGTTTACTCTCAAAATTCTGCTTTCATCTCCACCGTCACACCCAAAGGAGCTTTCTCTCAACTTCAATCTTCACATCCTGGATCTGGGTCATCCTCAACTGCATCTGCTTCCGCCACCAATCAGCAAACATCCCAGATTTCACCTGAATACATGGGACTGTTCTCGTTGTTTACTAACAGCTATCAAGCTTTCGCTGCTGGAGAACTTCAAGGTTCAACTCTGACTGCTGAGGACATGTACCAAGTTGATCCGGATGATTTAGAAGAAACTGACCTGAAATGGCAAATGGCCATGTTAACTGTTCGAGCTAGAAAATTCTTCGAACGCACTGGGAGAAACACATTCAAGAATCAAAATGGACGAGTTGGTTTCGACAAGGCTAAGCTTAGATGCTATAACTGTAAGCAACTCGGCCATTTCAAAAGGGAGTGCCCAAGTCCAATTGTGACTGAACCAACCTCCGAGCCTGCAACTCGCGTCATTCCTATCACTGACAAAGCAGAAGCCAAGCCAACCAAAGAAGTGGCTCTTCTGACAAACTTTGACTGGAGTGCAGAAGCCTCTGAAGCTGAGGAGGCCATCAATCAAGCTCTTGCAGCTCAAATTCAGGAACAAAGCAATGAGCACACGGTTAACAGCAGTGAGAAGAAAGAAGAAGTAAAGAAGGTGAATGAGTCAAAGGCAAGCACACCAGCATGCACTTGTGAGAAAGCCCTTGCTGCCGAAAAGGTAATACTGGATCTATCATATGAATCTGTTCAAGACATGTGCTCTCATCCTTGTAGAATTCGTTTATTCGGCATCTACAAGGCCAATCGATTGTTGATTGATACCAACAACGAATTAAAAACGATGAACACTCAATTAAAAGAAAATGAAGCAAAATATTTTGTGAAATTAAATGAAGCAATGCATGAAAATGAACATTTAAAACAAACTCTTCTTGCAAAAAATGTTGAAATAAACATGCTTTCTGAAAGAGTCACATTAGCTCAATTTGAAACCTCTCAACTTCAGACCAAGTTAGATAGATGGACCGTTTCACAAATGAAAGTTGAAGAGATGCTCGTTAAACAACGAGGAGCCAAAATAAAAACCGGAATAGGCATGGAGAACAATGGGAATGTATTTCCTAAGGTTTATCCTCCTCCTAGCACGCATTGTTATTCACCAACTCCGAAACCCCATCCCTTAAATGATTTAATTCCTAGTGATGCTAACAGTCTGCATGCAGGTCTAGAAGGAGTGAACCATAAGGAGATCAGGGAGGATTATGATAATGGATACGGTAACACAAGTGGGCTTGGATGCGGTAGTTTAAATTCTAAGGAGTCTGTTTCAAGTAGTAGTTCAAATTCAAAGAAGTCTAGTTCAGACAGTAGCATAGCTAGCAGTAGTTCTACTTTAGATAGCAATAGTGAAGAGTCCGTGTCTGTTAGTCATGAAAGATTTGTTTCAAATGAAAATGTTCCTTGTCATGCTAGTACATCTCAAAATCGATTCAACAAATTTCTTTCTAATCCAATTCCTTCTTTTACACCAATACGAATTTCAGAACCTACAGAAAAACATATTTCTCGAAAGAAGGAATCATTTTTGAAAAACAATAATCCAAGGATTTCAAAAGATAAAACAAAAGTGGATTTTGAAACAAACAGCGACTCTGATTATAAAACATCAGATTCTGAGGAGGAAAGTACTTCAGATACCTCCTCTTGCTCAAGTCACAGATCACACTGTTTCAGATGTGGTAAGGATGATCATGTTGTTAAAAATTGTAAAGAAAAATTAAATCGAACAAACCATGATAGATCCTTTGGCCACAAGGTAACTAGTTTTGTAAAAGAATTCTTTGGGGGAAAACAGAAAGTCACAAATCCCGGAATTGCAAAAGTCTGGGTACCAGTTATTAAGTAATTTTTCGTTTTGTATTGCCAGGCACTCCCGAAGAACAGTTACTGGCATATTGATTCGGGATGCTCTCGGCACATGACAGGGATGAAAGACCTGCTCACAAATTATAGAATTTTGGATGGTGGATTCGTGTCTTTTGCAGGAAATAAAAGGGGTGGTAAGATGGTTGGTCAAGGAGACGTGTCTGCTGGGTCTCTTACTCTGGAACACGTCAATCATGTACCCGAGTTAAAGTTCAATCTTCTGAGCGTGTCACAAATCTGTGACAAGAATATTCCAGTATTGTTCAAAGCAAATGAATGCCTGTTTCTCAAGCCTGAATTTTCCGTGCCCGAAGAGATGGTGGCAATGCGTGCGCCACGCATCAATGACACATATTTGCTGAATTTGACCTCAACTGCAACTCTCAACTCTTCCATGACTTGTTTATTGTCAAAGGCATCTGTTTCTGAGTGCTTCTTGTGGCATAGACGTCTAGGACACATAAATTTCAAAATTCTAAACAACCTTGTTAAAAACAATTTGGTCCGAGGTCTTCCATACAAAGATTTTTCTGTTGTTGAAAAATGTCTTTCATGTGCTAAAGGAAAACAACACAAGAAGCCACATAAGCCTAAATTGGAGAATTCTATTTCAAGTCCCTTAGAATTGCTCCACACTGATTTATTTGGACCTATTAGTGTACCAAGTTTGGGAAAGAGAACTTACTGTCTTGTTGTGACTGATGATTTTTCCAGGTACTCTTGGGTCAGATTCTTGAAGCACAAGAGTGAAACGTCTGAAGCTCTACAAAATATCATTCTGTCAGTGGAAAGCTCAAGAAGCAAGAAGGTCAAAGCAATCAGGAGTGACAACGGAACTGAGTTTCGCAATCAGATCTTTGACTCATTCTGTGCAAACAAGGGGATTCTTCGACAATACAGCGCAGCAAGAACTCCGCAACAAAATGGTGTTGCTGAAAGGAAGAATCGCACTCTTGTGGAAGCAGCTCGTACCATGCTGATTGAATCAAAGCTCCCGATCATTTTCTGGGCCGAAGCAGTAAATTGTGCGTCCTACATACTGAACCGTGTCCTGATCGTGAAAGACAAAATGAAGACATCATATGAACTGTATCATGGAAGGAAGCCACTGATCGACTTCTTTAGGCCATTTGGATGTTCGTGCACGTTGTTGAATACCGAAGCTCAAATTACAAAATTTGGAGCTGTCTCCGATGAATGTTTCTTCATGGGGTATTCTTCATCACAAAAAGCTTATCGTGTTTATAACAAACGTACTCGTGTTGTGCAGGAATCTTACTACGTGGACTGGCAAGAATCTAACTCTCCCAACACTGGAACTGGACCCGAATGGTTTTATGATTCAGACACATTGTTCAAGTCATTCAATCTTCCTATCCTAGCTGATGCAGAAGATACTCCTCCTCTCGTAACTATCACCCCTCAACCTGAAATTCCACAACCTATCCAATCTTCATCCCCACAACCCACTCAGCAACCCGATCTTCCATCTTCCTCTCATGAACTACCACAAACCACCGAACCCGCTCCCGCCCACCTTGACTCAAATTTCAAAACCCTAAAAGACCATCCGCATGACCTCGTCATTGGATCGATTACGGATGGAGTGAGGACTCGTCATCAGTCTGGTTTGATTAATGAATGTTTGTTTGCATGTTTTCTGTCTCAGATTGTTCCCAAGAATATAGATGAAGCCTTAGCTGATCCAAGTTGGGTAGATTCCATGCAGGCCGAGCTTCAACAATTCAGAAAGCTAAAGGTGTGGAAATTGGTGGATCTTCCAGAAAATAAAGTTCCTATTGGCACGAAGTGGGTTTTCCGGAACAAAATGGATGATAGAGGTATTGTTATAAGAAACAAATCAAGACTGGTGGTTCAAGGTTTTTATCAGGAAGAAGGCATCGACTATACAGACGTGTTTGCACCGGTTGCACGCATTGAGGCGATCCGAATTTTTCTAGCTCATGCTGCATACAAGGACTTCAAGGTGTTCCAAATGGACGTCAAGTGTGCATTCTTGTACGGGGATATTGATGAAGATATTTATGTGCTTCAACCTCCTGGCTTCGAAGATCATGAATTTCCTGACAAAGTCTACAAGCTGGATAAATCTCTGTACGGTCTTCATCAGGCACCCAGAATATGGTATGAAACGTTGACTCAGTACCTATTGGGAAAAGGTTTTACTCGTGGGTCTATCGATATGACGCTGTTCAAGAAAGAGGTGAATGGAGAAATGCTGATGGTTCAAGTGTATGTGGACGATATCATCTTCGGCTCAACCAATGAGAAGATGTGTCGAGAATTTGAGGAATTGATGAAGGAGCATTTTGAAATGAGCATGATGGGGGAGATGAATTTCTTTCTAGGTTTGCAAGTGGAACAGAAGCCAGATGGTATCCTCATCCATCAAGAAAAATACATTCTGGAGATTCTGAAGAAATTCAAGATGAATGACGCCTCAGCCGAACTCACTCCCTTCACATCTCAGACATGTTTGACTCCCGACAGTGAAGGAAAACGGGTTGACCAGAAACTGTATCGATCAATGATTGGGTCCCTCATGTATCTCACAGCCAGTCGCCCAGATATCACCTTTGCTGTGTGCTACTGTGCTCGTTATCAAGCTGATCCAAGGGAATCTCATGAAAAGGCGGTCAAACGTATCTTCCGTTATTTGAAAGGATCATCCAGATTGGGATTATGGTATCCTAAAGGTGGAAGTTTTGAGCTTAATTCTTACTCAGACAGTGATCACGGAGGATGCAAACTCGATAGAAAGTCTGTTTCTGGGGGATGCCAGTTTTTGGGGGAATGCTTGGTTTCGTGGCAAAGCAAGAAGCAAACAACAGTCTCATTATCTACAGGCGAAGCCGAATACATTGCTGCCTCTAGTTGCTGCTGCCAAGTGCTGTGGATTCAACATCAGATGATGGATTACGGGATCAATTTTCTTCATACACCGTTGTTCTGCGACAACGAAGCTGCCGTCGGAATTTCCAAGAATCCAATTCATCATTCCCGAACCAAACATATTGAAACACGGATTCATGCAATCCGTGATGCTCAGGAAAAAGGGTTTATTGATGTTGTCCCCATCGAAACCAAAGCTCAAAAAGCGGATATTTTTACTAAAACCTTTGATAAACCCCGCTTTTATGAGCTTATTAAAATGCTGGGCATGATAACCTTTTAAAATTTTTGGTAAATAAAAAAAAAAAAAAAAAAAAAGGGGATTAAATAAACCTTTTTGTAAATACTTCTTTAAATTTCACTTCATCTTGTTTGTTATGGTCTATACCTGAATGTCAATTTCATTTTGTCAATGAATCAGGTGATGGTCGGAACAGAATTTGGATATCAAGAAATCAATGATCATGCAGTTCTCCACAAATGATTTCTGGCCTTTCAATCATCAGAAAATGATCAGGGGAGTATTTTAGTTTCATTTACCTTGCAATTCTCTTTTATCTGCTTTGTGATGTCCTTACTGTTAGTTTGTGGGGGAATCGGGGGTAAATCACACTAAAATACCTAATTTTCATGAATTCGAAGCGGATGTCCTGTCAAACTTTTCTTCAATTGTGTGCCTCCTTTCTAGTGTCTGTCTTTCCGTTTGTGTCAAGTATCGATCGAATCATTTCATTTTGTTTTATTTACTTTATTGAAAATCCAAAAATAGAGTATTTATGGATTTTGGGGGAAAATTGAAGTCCCTCAGAAAATTTTGATACATAAATAAAATTTCAAAAATGAAAAATGAAAATGAGAAATTGATCCGACCCTGTGAGAAATGATTGTTTATCAACCTGCGTTATCTGCCATGGATAGAGTAAAAATAAAGGCTGCATTGTGCTTGTATGATCTTTGAGTGTGTATGCCTAATATGATATCTATGAGTAGGATATAAACATAACGCTTGCCTGATTTTGCTCTAGTTTTCATTTCTTGATAAGTGTTGCAATGATTCTGTCAATTAAGAGATGTTCTGATGTACGCATGCTTTGCAAATAAGGCTTTATGCCATTTTTACACTCGACTCAGTGGGTCTTCTTTGCGTGCCTAGGCGGCCGACCTGATCACCTGCTGATTGAGTTTTCTGCTTTATTTTCTTGGTGTTTAGTGTATATCATCGGACTTTCTCTGCGTGCCCACAAGCCGACCTGATTGTTGTTGATATACACGATTTCTGCTTTATTTTTCTTTTTTATTTTCCTAAGTGTATCGGGCTTTCTCTGCGTGCTTTGCGGCCGACCTGATTGCTGTTCTCTTAGGGTTCTGCTTTATTTTTTGCATGAAACATCATGAACGTATATCTCATTTGAAAAAGAATTAAAAGAAAAATAATGATAAATATGATGACTTGTTAACATCTTTGATAGAGTGAGGCTGGGTAATCAGTGCTTGATTAATATACCTTAAGCATATCCAAAAATGTTAAATACTATTAGTGCATGCTTAATATCAATGTGATGCATTCGGGATCTGCTTGACGTGCATGCTGATTAAAATTGAAATTGAAATGTGTATGATGCGTATCGGTTGATGTGATCTCACGTCTGGATCTTTCTCACAAATTAATTTAGTATCTGCTTGTATAGTTGTTTTAATTTACATTTGAAAAAGCTCAAAAAGATTTTCTGTCTGCGTTATTTTTGATAAGATCGATACTTTGTAAATAATTTGTCGTTTTGTGTGTGTTTGTCGGTTTTCCTAAAGTCAAAATCAAAATTTAGTCAAAATTGGATTTTTAGGGTTTCCAGCGAAACTGAGTTTCGCTCCGTTAGTTTCGCCGTGTGGTTCACAGCGAATCTGTTTGTTTCGTTACCGGCGAAACTGTTTTGTCGATCTTGTCTCGAGCGAATCTGCTCTTTCGCTCTGGCGAAACTATTGTTTCGCCGAGCGAAATTACGAGCGAAACTGCCCTCATATATATTCATCCATCGTGAATCTCGGTCAAAATCACCGAAACCCTAACCACCCAAAACCTGCAACCTCGCCTCGCGAAACTCTTTTTCGCCAAACTGTTTCATCATCGTGTTTATTCCAAGAGTTAACGTTAAAGGTGTGTGTAGTTTGGTCATATCTTTCGTGTACTGCATCCGCAACAACAAATCGCATCTGTTTTCAATTTTTTTGGGGTTTTTGGACCGAACGGTCATCAAGAAATTTTCGTGCCTTAAACTGTTGTTAATCTCTATTTTGGACCCGCATTATACTCGTGTGGTTGTGTTTATAGTGTGTGTTGGTTTGGATTGCAAAAACTGAGCTTAAAACGAGTTTCGGAAATTTAAATTTCAAAAAATCGCGTCTAGCGAAACTAAGTATTCATTCAGCGAAATTGAACGAAAGTTCACTAGTTACGAGCGAAACTGTCTAGCCGTCATGCCCAAACTTCGCTGACAGTTTCGCCGTGACACGCAGCGAAACTGCTGTTTCGCCTTCAGCGAAATTACAGTTTCGCAGCGAAACTACAGTTTCTCGGCGAAACTGACCTAGTCAATGTCGCCGAGACCAATGTCGCGAAACTGGTTATTTCGCCGTGTGCGACTTTGTGGCATGTCAGCGAAACTATACTTTCGCAGCGAAATTATCAAATTTTTCAAAAAAATTCAATTTAATTCATTTTAAATTCTTTTGAACTCACAAGATCTCTGTTTCGTGTGCAGACAATGTCCAATCTTAAACACGATCCTCGGAGCAATGTGACTGCTTGGCTGAATGATAACCTTGACAAATCTACCGGTTTCCGAGACTGTATAAAGTGGCTAAAACAATCTTGCATTCATTATGCCATCTCACACTCTACAATCATTGACGAAAGACACATCAAAGAATTCTGGCTGTCTGCAGAATATGATGTCAAAGCCACTCCTGAATGCATTCGTGCTCGGGTCATGCAGAAAAATATTGTCATTACCATGAAAACCATTGCTGAAGCACTTAAACTAGAAGAAGATGTTGGTGATGCACCCAAGTTAAATGACATGGACGTATTGAAGGGTTTTGAAAAGCACATGGGTTATGAAGGAGGTCATTTGTGGAAGAATAAGAAAGAGATTAAAAAGTCTTACATGTCTAAAGAATGGAGATTCATTGCTCACGTCATCATCTCCTGCATTGATGACAGAAAGGGTGGATCAGATGGATTGAATTTAAACTGGGCTGAAGCTATGTTGCTGTTGTGTAAGGGAAAGAAGGCTAACATCCCCCAGAGAATATTTGAAGCTATGGTTGCAAATATTCAAGCTCTGAAGAAATCAAGATGGCTTCTGTATCCGAGATTCCTGGAGATAATTATAGAATATCTAGAACCTGAGCTGCCGAAGCAAAGCACAGCACTTGTTATAAATCCTATGCACTCAAGGATTCTATCTGATTGTTGTGCTGTAAGAGAAGATTTTTCTGGGCATACCACCTATTTAATGAAGCATATGTATTCTGCAGAAAGATATGAATACATCAAGAAGCTAATCGAAGACGAAAACAAAAGAAAAACTCAAGGAAAGGCTGGTGAGAATGTAAAGGGGAAAAGGAAACAATATGTGAGGAGTTCGGGGAAAGAAGCTGAAGATGAAATTGAAGATGAGCTCGAAAATCTATCTCGTAAAGGAAAGAACATCTCTCAAAAACAAAGTGTTCCGACTGAAGATGAGCTGAGAGCTTCAAAGAAAAGAAGAATTGATCCAAGAGCTGAATTAGACGAAGACATCATCAGAGGTGTAAATACCTCTTTGTCAAATGAATTGGGAATGATTAAAACCAAGCTGGTTAACTCTGAAATTCGGGAGAAGGAGAAAGATGATCAGATCAAACAAATGAATGAGATTATAGCCAAACAATCTTCCATGATCAAATTTTTGATGGTAGAATTGAACGATATCAAGAAGCATCTGAACCTGCCCGGTATAATGAGTGATGCTGAGATTGAATCTGTGAATGACATCTTGAAAGACACATCCGGAGCAGCAGGTGGAAGTGGTTCTGGTGATGCTGATAAAGCAGGAGGAAGTGGATCGGGTGGAGCTGGAGGAAGTGGTACGGGTTTGAACGATGCTGATGACAGTGGAGCTCCCAATGCTGAAGACTTGGAGGCTATCAATGTCAGTGACGCTAATCTATTTAGTACTGAAACAGAACAACCACAACCAGAGATTGTTCAAGCCAAATTCGTGTTGATCGATGAAGATGAGGAAGAAGCTGAAATAGATGATCATTCTGAACCAGAAAGATATGATTGGAAAGAGCATGGTCTTACGTATCTTGCAAAGATAAGCTCGGTCAGTGAAGAGGTTCTAGAGTTCAAGAGAGATGAATGGTTTAAGAAACCAGAACTCGAAGATCAGACGCCTTTGTTTCAAAACATGGCCCAACCAAAGAGAAAGGAGTCTGATCGACACATTATCAGCTGGAAGTACAGTGAAGCAGTTCATGGATTCATGATCAAGCGAAGAGGGGGGAGTATCACTTACATCCGCAAACGAGAAAACTTCAATACCCTGCCAAGATGGGATCTAAGAAGACTGGCAGAGCTCCCCCTCCTGGACGAAGAAAAAAGCGTCAGAGCTCAAAATCTGAAATTAATGCTTCAGCAGGCGACGAAGGACGACTTTGCTTCGTTTGGATTTATGAAGGGAAAAAGGGTAAAGTCTTCAACAGAAATTGATGAAGGCACCGGGAAACCGAAGGTCACCCTAAAGTTCAAAGCAGCCAAGACTATGACCAGAATACGAATTCCTGATCAGCAACTGTCAAGGCTGCAAAACTTCCAGAAATGGTTTTATGACAATCTGACTGGCGAAGCCGTCATACGAATTGGAAATGATGCTGAAATTCGATTATTCGATCCCATGGAAGTATTTTCCTTCAGCAATGATGATTTGAAAACTTTGTGCGAAAATCATATCCGATTCGGGGCTGGAGAAGACACTGCAGAAGAGGCAGGCTTGTTTATGCGAGTAGCCAACAAAGCCCGGGGCATCATCAAGGAAATTAAAGATTTAGCACTGAAAGTAAGGGCAGCTGAAGACAAAATGGAAGAAGATCGGGATCTGGCAAATCAAATGAACAAATCCTTGAGCGGACTTGGAGAATCCTCTTCTCAAATCCCAGATCCAGAGACTGCTGTCCCCGTCGCCGAAGAGACAATCATTCTGGGGGAACCAGAGTCTGTAACCCCAGGTGCTGATGAAACAACTGTTGTGGGAGAATCTGAAGAAACTGTCCCCGTTGCTGACACGACAACTACTTTGGGGGAATCAGGAACTCCTGATTTGAATCTAGAGCCGAACCAGAATGAAGCCGATGCTGACAAGTGAAGATCCTGTGGCTGAATCCCTCCCTAGGGGGAATATTGAAGATCAATGTAGGGAGGAATTCATCTTTTGTTTAGTTTCATTGTAATAGTTTAGTTTCTTGTAATTGTTAGATTTTGGTAGGCCAGCGAAACTGTAAGCTACCGAGCGAAACTGTAGTTTCGCTCGGTACCTAGATTAGACTGGTTCAGTGACAGTTTCGCTTGGCCAGCGAAACTGCCAGCGAAACTGTTCACTGGACAGTATATATACGCCATTTTGTGCAGCCATTTGTAACATTCTCTTGGACCTATAGAACCCTAATACAAGAAATCTTCATTTGGTGAGTTTTGGTGACGGCTAGGAGCTTATTTCAGTATATTGTAGCTTGTTTATCATCATTTATCAATCTATTGGTTCATATTGAGATTGTTCAAGGCTAGAAAACCATTTTAGTCATTGGAAATCCTATTTTGTGTTGTTTATTTGGTTTTCTTCTCAAATACACCTTCATTTGCACTGATAAAGATCAGTGAGGACCAACAAAATTTTTTTGGATCAACATCATAGCCAAAGGAAACTTTCTTGCAAATCAGACTGCTTTAAATAAAAGTTTGAAGGATACTCAAAACAGTCATCACAAACAATTCAACAAACCCACAAAATAAACAGACATGTCCATTAAGATGTGAAATACCATAAATTTGAGGCTTTAAGAAATCCTACATTGCGATACATAGCTAACCATTCAGCAAAGTAACCCACAAAACAAACAGATCTCATGAACCATCCAACAAACCCACAAAAGAAACAGATATGTCGATTAACATGTCAAACTCACAAAGAATTAAGCAAATAAATGAGGTCTAGGGCGGCCATGATAAGTACGCCCGTCACCGAAAAGGCCATCATCGCCCTCAAAAGATCATAATCAAGTAATTCCGATGACCGGCTAGGCTTAACGACGGCTGCGATAAGTACACGCTGCCGCCGCAAAGGACATAATCGCCATCAAAATATCATAATCAAGCACCAGACTACTGTCAATCGACAAAGATTAAATGGATAAAGAAACTGAATGAGTAAAGAAAAGACAAAGATAAAGTTCTTATGAATGTTAAGAGAGAGAGAGAGAGAGAGAGAGAGAGAGAGAGAGGGGGGGGGGGGGAAAGTGGGTTTAAAACCCATGAACCAACTCACACAAATGAGGTGTTTTATGTTGGAATAAATGTTGTTAATAAAGTTAGGGAGCTAATTGACAACTAAACAGAAGTGCAGGGGTGTATTGTGTATCTTTCTTTTAGTTTTCTGTTTAGTTTGTTAATCTTGTTACCGTTGGATTAGTTTAGTATATAAGCTTTAGGTTAAGCTATGGTAAATCCAATTCGTGTATTTTTCCTTTCTGATTGAATAAAATTTCCAATTTCATTATATTGAATCTTCGATTTCAGTTCTTGATTTGGTATCAGAGCTCCACGGTGGAGACGATCCAATCGAAATCGATCCGACTCGGTGTTCATCAAGGAAAAGGGGGATCGATGATCCTCTGTTGAACAGCGAGCAAGATTCATCGATTCCTTTCATCACCGCGTAGGCCGTCGCCTCAACGACCTCGATCGAGTCCTGTTCAAAGATCTTCTTCTGCAATGGGTGATAATGGCGGTGATGGTGGCAATGGAAATCGGCAGAATGTGAGGGAAAATTACATCACGATTCCACTGCAGTGTCCGGTTCTGACTCAAACCAATTACACAATATGGTCAGTAAAATTGAAGGCAATCTTCAAAGTCCATGGATTGTGGGAAGCAGTGCAACCAGCGGAGGGAGCCGAAGTGGATGCCAAGAAGAATGCGGCTGAGATCGCATACCTATTCCAATCCTTGCCTGAAGAGTTGGTGATTCAGGTGGCCAACATGGAATCGGCAAAGGACATTTGGAATTCAATCCAAACCAGGTTTGTTGGGATTGATAGGGTTAAAAAGGCGAGATTACAGACATTGAAGTCTGAATACAATTCTTTAAGAATGAAAGAATCAGAGTCAATTGATGACTTCTCATCAAAATTAAGTGCATTAGCCACTAGATCTGCAGATCTTGGATCCGTAATTGATGATGCCTCATTAGTTAAGAAATTACTTGAGTCAGTACCAGAGAAGTTTGTGCATATAGTTGCATCTATGGAACAGTTCATGGATCTGGACACAATGGCCTTTCAAGAAGCCGTTGGTAGGTTGAAAGCCTTTGAAGAGAGGGTTGGCATGAAGCAGAAAGCAGCTAGTGTAAAGGACCAGGAGCTGCTGCTTACATATGCTGAGTGGCAATCAAAGAAAAAGGATTCCAAGTCCAAAGGAAGATGGGACAGGAATAAGACTTCAAAGGGGTTGGATGATGATTCAAGTAATTCTGATAAAGGGAGGTATGATCAAAAGGGGAATAAGAGTTTCAAGAAGCAAGAAGGCAGGCCCAAGAAAGACAAATCGAAAATAAGATGCTTCAAGTGTGAGAAGATGGGTCACTATGCCAGTGAGTGCCAAAAGTTGAAGATTAGGGATCAAGAGGCAAATTTGACACAAGATATGAGTGATGAGCCAACACTATTGTTAATCACAAGTGGAGAAGAGCACAGGGAGGAGGTGTACTTGAATGAAGCCAATGTTATGCCTGGAAATTACTCTAGTGCAGAAGACAATTGTGGAGTAACATGGTACCTAGACAATGGAGCATCAAATCACATGACAGGTATACTCTCACACTTTTCTCATATGAATAAAAATATTTGTGGTAATGTCAGGTTTGGGGATGGTACCAGTGTAGAAATACAGGGTAGAGGGGCAGTTATATTGCAAAGTAAAACAGGTGTTCAGAGAGTATTAACTGATGTCTATTACATCCCCAGTCTAAGAAGTAGTATACTGAGCTTAGGACAGGCCACAGAGAAAGGGTGTGAGGTTGTTATGAGAGAGGATTACTTGTGGTTATATGAAGGAAATAAGCAGTTATTGATGAAAGTTAAGAGGGCTCCAAATAGGTTGTATAAGATAAACCTGCAAATAGGATCACCTATGTGTTTTCTAAGTGGGATTGCTGATGCATCATGGCTATGGCATGGGAGATTAGGCCATGTTAATTTTCAAGCCCTGGAACATATGACTAGGAATGAATTAGTTAGAGGAGTTCCAAGAATAAAGAATGTAGAACAGATTTGTGATGCCTGCATGGCAGGTAAACAAGCTAGACAGTCATTCCCCAAAGAGTCAATGTACAAGTCCAAAGCCTTGATAGAGTTAGTGTCTATGGACCTGTGTGGACCTATTTCTCCTGCTACTAATGCAGGAAATAAATACATTATGCTGATTGTGGATGATTATAGTAAGTTCATGTGGATGAACTTAATTAAGACAAAAGATCAAGCATTTGATGTATTTAGAAAGTTTAAGAGTGAAATAGAGGGTAAGCTGGGACTAAAGATCAAATCACTAAGATCAGATAGAGGGGGAGAGTTTACCTCCAAGGAATTTGAGACATTTTGTAGTGATAATGGCATAGTTAGGCAGCTAACAGCACCCTATTCACCACAGCAGAATGGCACTGTAGAAAGGAGAAATAGGACTATACTTAATATGACTAGGAGTATTCTTAAGGCTATGGAGATACCAGATGAGTTTTGGGGAGAGGCTGTTAGACATTCAGTGTATATTCTAAACAGGTTGCCAACTAAAGCACTAGGCAAGCATACACCTTATGAGTTAGTGAAAGGTAGGAAGCCAAACTTGCAACATATGAGGGTGTTTGGGTGTGTTGGGCATATGAAGAAGTTGAAACCAGGCTTAAAAAAGTTAGAAGACAGGAGTGAACCTATGGTGCATCTAGGGATTCAGGAAGGTGGCAAAGCTTATAGGATGTATGATGTTCACAAGCAACAGGTTGTTGTGAGTAGAGATGTGAGGTTTGAGGAACATAGGAAATGGGGTTGGAATCAACCTGAAGAGAGATCACAGTCTCAGGAGCCTATAGAATGTATAGGAGTGACTAGAGAGACTGAGGAAGATGTTACAATGGTTGAGCAAGTAGAATCATCTGATGAGGAAGTAGAGCAGGACGCTCATGCAGATGAAGCTGTTAATCATGGAACCATAGGAGCTGAACAACACTTAGAGAGTAATCAGAAGTTACCAGGGCCATCTAGGAGGTCTGGTAGAAGAACTACTGTCCCAGGTCACTTTAGAGACTTTGTGTTGGATAATAGGATTAAGCAACTAGAGCATAGACAAGAAGAAAATGATCAGGTTGAATTGTTGTTAGTGCAAGAGGAAGAACCAGTTCTGTTTAAGGATGCCATTACGAGTTCAGAATGGAGAGTTGCTATGAAAGAAGAAATTAATGCTATAGAGAGAAATAGAACTTGGTATCTTACAGATTTACCAAAGGGTTATAAGCCAATAGGACTAAAATGGTTGTTTAAGATTAAGAAGGATGCCAGTGGGAATATATCTAAGTATAAGGCCAGGTTAGTTGCCAAGGGATATGTACAACAATTAGGGGTTGATTATGAAGAGGTCTTTGCCCCTGTGGCTAGGATAGAAACCATAAGACTGCTGATATCATATGCTTCAATGTTGAATTGGAAGATATATCACTTAGATGTTAAGGCGGCCTTCTTACATGGGGATCTTAAAGAAACTGTTTATGTTAGTCAACCTGAGGGATATATTAAGAAGGGACAGGAGCATAAGGTATACAAGTTAGATAAAGCCCTTTATGGACTAAAACAGGCTCCAAGAGCTTGGAATAAGAAACTTGATGAAGTATTGATAGGATTGGGTTTCAGTAGATGTAAACATGAGTCAGCTGTTTACACTAGGATTAAGAAACATGCTAGTATCTACTTAGGTGTATATGTAGATGATTTGCTTATAACTGGTAGTGATCAAGAAGAAATTAGTGTGTTTAAGAAAGAAATGCAAGAAAAATTTCAGATGACTGATCTAGGATTGCTTTGTTATTACTTGGGAATTGAAGTAGATCAAAGATCAGATGGAACAGTGGTTAAGCAATCTGCATATGCAAAGAAAGTAGTTAAATTAGCTGGTCTAGAGGAGTGTAATCCTACTAAGATACCTATGGAATTTGGCTTAAGATTGAGTAAAGAAGAGGGTGGAGAGGATGTGGAAGCCAGTCTATATAGGAAGTTGGTAGGATCACTGAGGTATCTAACCCAAACCAGGCCAGATATTTGTTTTGCTGTGGGTTATGTGAGCAGGTTCATGGAGAGGCCAAAGGAAGCTCACATGAAGGCTGTAAAGCAGATTATCAGATATGTGAAGGGGACTATCAGTTATGGATTGAAATATGCAAGAGGTGAAACTCAAGGAAAGTTTGGAAGCACTTTGGTTGGGTTTAGTGACAGCAATCATCTTGTAAATAATGATGATGGGAAAAACACATCAGGGAATGTGTTCTTCTTCAATGGATCTGCAATCAGTTGGTATTCTCAGAAGCAGAAGATTGTGACACTTTCCAGTTGTGAAGCAGAATTTGTGGCAGCTAATGCAGCAGCTTGCCAGGCAGTGTGGTTAAGAAATTTGCTGCAGGAGTTAACTGGGAGGGAGCAGAAGTCAGTAGAGCTGCTAGTAGATAACAAATCAGCCATAGCACTGATTAAAAATCCAGTGTTTCATGGTAGATCAAAACACATAAATCTTAGATATCATTACATAAGAGAATGTGTAGAAGATAATCAACTGCTAGTTGATTTTGTGAGCAGTGATTCTCAAAGAGCAGATGTCTTGACTAAAGCTCTTGCAAGGAATAAGTTTGAAGAAATGAGGAGCTTGATGGGTGTGAAAGATTTTGAATAAAGATTCAGATTCTTGCTTCTTAAAGGTGGGAGCTTGACACATCAATGTATGCAAATCCATTGGGTCACTGCTACATGATGCTAATGTTAAGTTGTTATCAATAAGAAGTGAGATCTAAAATGAGTATAAAGGATAGAATTGGATTTAAGGGGGAGAGTGTTGGAATAAATGTTGTTAATAAAGTTAGGGAGCTAATTGACAACTAAACAGAAGTGCAGGGGTGTATTGTGTATCTTTCTTTTAGTTTTCTGTTTAGTTTGTTAATCTTGTTACCGTTGGATTAGTTTAGTATATAAGCTTTAGGTTAAGCTATGGTAAATCCAATTCGTGTATTTTTCCTTTCTGATTGAATAAAATTTCCAATTTCATTATATTGAATCTTCGATTTCAGTTCTTGATTTTACACTAATTGGACTAAAATATTTGTTGTCAAATAATGACCGATCTAAAAGATGTATAGTGAACTATGAGTAGGGACTTGGAATTGTAAATGTTATATATATATAAATTAATAGGAGAAATAATTAATATTTAATAAAAAACAGAGATGAGAAAACATTGATTACAGTAAATGTGCATATGACACTTGACATTGAGGTTTGTTTTTTATATTATATAGCAATCTCAAGTAACAATTACAAAGGTAAATCATCCTTCCCAGGCCGGGTCGAATGCTTTTCATATATGCCTCCTAATGCATCTATGAGGATATTTATTAGTTGAGTTGGGGATGATAAGTATGTAATTTTATCATTTATATTGCTTATTCATTATATGAATACACTTATTTATTTTTTTATTTTTTTGTTGAATGTTGTAGGATTGGGAATAAGTCTCATAAGTTGGCAAAAGCCATACTCAAAGGAACTATCGAGGGACCTTAGTTAACTTACAAAAAATTCAATGTGCAAGTAAAGAAGGTATGAGACGTTTAGGGTAATATATAAATTACTAGTTTGTATATCTTATCATTTTTTGTTTTAACTTCTCATTAATAACTTTATCTTTTTAACTTTATAGACTATTTGTAGTTGAGATCCGACTAACGACTTTACAATTAGACAAAGATTTGATAACATGTTGAAAAGTCGTTACCCAGACATGATGTTGGGTATCGTCTAACGTGATTTCAACTACAGATTATGGGAAGATAACTTATGGCATATAGAAGGGTCTAAAACATATACATAACCTTGAATAAACAATCGTCGTCGATGCTTTGATTTAAGTTTTTTAAACCTTAATCACTTAGATTTAAAACAAGTTTTTCTTAACCTTAATCCTTTCAAAAAGTTAAATACCTACAAGAAACTGATCTCCCCAAACATTGGTAGGAAAATTAGCTATTAGACGCTTAACATTATTCGGGATCTTGACACACAATCTATAGATACTCTACGAGCCCCCCAATCACTCTCCGGACGTTATCGATAAAATACCTATTTACACTCACCGGTTGGTGATGTGTTCAGAATAACTACTAAAAATGATTAATAAGACCTAGACCTAAACCTAGACACACCTAATTTTACCGAAACTACCTAAACAAGACCGAACCTAAGGCAAGTGTACCTATCGGTGACAGTATAGCTTATGTAAGACCGAATATCGAACCCTAGAGACACTGATGAGACAAGACTCAACTAGGACTTAACGAATGAAAATTTGAGAATTTGGTTTTGAAAGTTCATTTATGTAAATTAACTAACTTAAACAACAAACTACCAAAATTAGAAAAACTTAAGGATGAAATTCAAATCAGAGAAAGGCACCAACTAGACCTAGAATCCTATTCAACACTCGCAACTTCACTCGACTTTGACAATTCTGATAGCGGTTAGGTCACCTCCCGAATTTTTCCTCACTAATAATTCTAGCGATCGAATGAATGGTTCACCTTTTGAGTTGTTCCCAAACCAACTATCCTAACCACCTCCGAAATACTCTCGGAACCTTAGATAGCCAGAGCCATCACTAATCCCTACAACCAACACAACTAGCAGATTAACTAACTAACCTAGAGAAATTCCTTTTGGGACAATTTGATCCTAAGCAATTAACCAACCCGGCTAATTGACACCCTTATCACCTTCCGGATTATCTAAGGATAGCAGTCCACAAGAATCAGATAAATAACCAACAATTGATCCTATGATTACTAAATAGCAATTCACATTTAATTGCAAACACATAGTCACACAAATTTAACTACTCTACTCAAACTGGAAGACATCCACAAGCAAAGCAAGAATCAGTTATTAATTCTAAACCTAATTCAAGCATACATCTGCATCAATTGTAAAAAATTAGTGAACTTTAAAGAATTATCAAATCATTAATCAAATTACCAAAAACTGAGATAAAGTTGCAATTGCCAAATATTCATCATAATGATCTAGGTAGCACTAAGTGCTTAGCCTAGCATGTTCAGGTCAAGAAAACACAGAAAGTGATAGTCTTGCGCTGAAATCATGTCTAAACAAAACAAATAAACAAGAATCAAAAGTAAAGACGTACACCCGACACGCGATTGAAAGTCAAATGCTTGATCCCCAGATTTTCTTCTTGATTCTAGCCTCTCCTGGTCTCTAAAAATCCTCTCCAAGTCGTCCAAAATCGGCAGTGGATGTAAAAGTCCCGACCATAACCCTTTAAGTTAAATTTATATAAAAAATAGGGTTTTGCAGTAAAATAGCCTCCAAGCGTTTCGCTTGGAGGATCTCAAGTTTTAGGCGATACGCGCGTTGCGCACTCCACGACAAATTAGTCGAGGTCAAACCCGACACCGCCTTGTCGACTTTCTACCCCAAGCGTATCGCTTGGGGGATTGTTTATGTTAGGCGATACACCTAATTCATGCAATTCAGCACTTAGTCATTATTCTCTTCTCCAACTTCCTCCACTTATCGTTTGACCTTGGGATTTACTCAATTACCTACAAAAACATAATAAAAACATAATAAAGACTCAAATAATTGTAATTAACTAAAAACACATAAAATGACGCAAATGGACTAGAAACCAACTCGAGTAATATACAAATTACACAGGAAATATAGATGTGTATGTAACACATCAGTTGGTTAGTTCACATTTTGAGTCATTCCTAACTGACAACTCTAATGCTCGAACAAAGGGTTCACCTTTTGGGATCTTCCCAATTGAACTATTCTAACCACCTCCAAAACAATCTCGGGCACCTTAAGATAATCGGAGCTACCACTAATTCCTACAACTAACACGAATAGCAAATTAGCTAACTATCTTAGGGAATTTCCTTTTGGAACAATTTTGACCTCAATAATTAACCAACC
Source organism: Deinandra increscens subsp. villosa (assembly GCA_039602395.1). NCBI lineage: Eukaryota > Viridiplantae > Streptophyta > Magnoliopsida > Asterales > Asteraceae > Deinandra > Deinandra increscens. Next base: position 2,345,947 of record JBCNJP010000009.1, on the reverse strand, counting down.
TGACTACCCGATATCTTTATTACCTTCCGGATTGTCTAAAGATAGTAGACCATTATAATCAAAATAACAGTTATTAACTAATACTATGGCTCATGACGTCTCCTAAACCACTCTTCGATTACTAACTCTACAGTTAGCAACTTTAGAAAAATTACCCGACCCAAAAGACATTCGAAGGAAATTTAAGCATTAACCAACAATCATAGCTCTAATTATAACATGCATATGCATACAATCACAGAAATTAGTTGACTTGAATAGAGTGTCAATCCATCAAACACATTGTCATCAAACCAAACAAAACAATTAATGTCAATTATTCATCTAATAGTCTAGGTGGCACTAGAAAATTAGCCTACCACGATATCAATCTAGTGTAAGAATATGGAATAACTGAATAACTTAATTAACCTAGGCCCGTGGGCTACAATAATAAACCTAATACTCCGGGGTGAGACGTGGCTACAGACCGTAGTCCATTGAGGCGGCTCGGTGATAGTGAAGTACAACTATTGCGATGGCTGTGAGGATCAAACACGTACACATCATGTATATTTTCCCCCAAACACTTGGTGATCGAATTCTGCTGAGATCTAAGATGATTCGGTTTTGGAGGCGAAGGAATTTTGATCTAATCAAGTCACCAAAAGCAATCAGATCTAATTAATTCCAACTTGATGAAAGTGATATTGTTTGGAATTCACCTGTCTTGATTAGAGTGAATCAATAGAAAGCGAGGAGCTACAACTGAATATTACGAAACAAAATAAAATTTGGCAACAATACTATTGTGCGATGACATTAACAAGCAATTTTGGAAGCGATAAAAAAAAACGGAATCTTGAATCGAAACAAAGCTTTATTTCAACAAAAACGGAAGATAAAAAGAAAACTAAACGGAGAAACGAAGCTGGGACAGGGCGGCGGCTTGGCGGCACACCGCCCTGTCTAGGGTTTGAACACGGTGGCGACGGCTAGGGTTTGATGTTTTTTTTTTCTTCAAAGTAGGATCGATTATAGACTGTGATACCATGTAAGAATATGGAATAACTGAATAACTTAATTAACCTAGGCCCGTGGGCTACAATAATAAACCTAATATAGTCTTATGGTCCAATATCTAGAAACACATAAAAGATTCATGATTTGAACATAATTCATGGTTTAGGTTAAGTATTTAACAAGATTTAAGGAAGAAATGAGAACCCGGAAATCCGAAATTAATTGAATGCTTGATCTCTATGCTTTCCCCTTGACTCCCTTCTCTACCCTTAGAATTGTCCAAAATCGTCCCTTTTGCTGGATGGAAGTGTTGATGTCGACTCCAAAGTAATTATGTCGTCTTTTGAATTGTTTATGTCGACTCCTCTTTATCAATATATATTCGAATGTTTCATGATGTGCGAATTAACTACCCTCTATTAATTAATTTAACTATTTTCCTTTGCTGCTTTCTCAATCCACATGTACCATGCTCTGTTTTTTTCTATTTTGGCGTAACCCAAATCAGTCTCTGAGGCGATATTCTTTGCTTTCAAATTCCAATCCACAAATTGCATTTTTTTCCTTCTAACCACATGACTTCACATGCTATTTTTTTCCTTTTTTTTAATTCAAAATTCCAAATTCTTCCAAGAAAGTACGTGTAATAGACGGCTTCAAGTACCATCTCGTAAACTTATGGTGTACTCAACTGTGTTGAATTAGCTCGTTTCTACTCGGGTCTCATGAAAGACCTAAAATTCAAACAAAAACTCGTTAGGAATAATATTTAATAAAAAGCACCTCAAATACTATTAAAAGTGTAGTAAATATTTGACTAAAAAGTTGTACAAATTAATCTACATCAGTGTGATTACCGGTAGTGTTAACAATGCTGAGTTGATTGATGAAGATTATGATCAAACTGATTTTGATAATCTTGAAGAAATGGATTTAAATTGGCAAGTGGTGATGTTGAAAAGAAGAATTAAGGAATTTTTGAACAAGACGGGTCAAAAGGATCTTCATCTAGGTGGAAAAATGGGTTTAGATAAATCAAAGGTCAAATGCTATAATTGTTCAAAAAGTGGACATTTTGTGAGAGAATGCAAACAGCAGAAAGGTGGTCAATTAAGTCCTAATGGTAATGATCAGACATCTAAGAATTCAGCAAATTCTTCTAGTCAGAAGGCTTTAGTAACACAAATTGGTGAAGGATATGATTGGGGAAAACAATTTTCTGATCAATTAGCATTTGTAGCTAAAACAATCAAGATTGATGAATGTTTGGCTGAGTCTAATTCAGAATCCAGTGGTTTAGAATCAAGTCGTGATGACAAGTCTGATAAAGGATATTGTGCTTATGTAGCTGGAATTCAAATAGAGTCTTCATCTAAGTTTGAGAATTGTGATGAGATTGCTACCGAAAACAGTGATTTGATTAAGATAAAGAATCTTTTGATCGAGGAGTGTAAGTTGACAAAGAAAAATTTGGAAGTGTATAAGAAAAAGTTGGAAGAAGCCAATCAAGAGTTGGTATTGTTGAAATCCAAATATTGTGAATATTGTGATATTTGGAAGCAAAAGTGTGAAGAAGCAACTTTGAATGTGGAAAATATAAATAAGAAGCTGCAGAAGCAGTGGAAGACTTTGAGGTACTTTTCACCAAAAGTTTACCTTGGAAGGAAAAATATGATGCAATGAAGAAAAATGCGGTTGCTGCTGATAAGGTTATTAGTCCTCTTAGATATGATAGATGATGAAAAATGAAGACCGTGGGTGAAAACGGATCTCAAATCCAAGTTGTAACGAAGCGAGGAAGTCCAAAATAGTGATTTGGACACAGTTTTGTGATAATCATATTTAACAGATACGTCACCAAAATAACGGAGAAGTAAACTAGGTAATATTATAATGTCATGCATTGCTAAATGCTTGATTAATAATGTTCAGATCGTTAGAAAGAATAACCGTGAGATTCGGTGCAAGAATGAGAGAAATTGGTAACCGATGTTGTTTCGCGATATTAACCGAAATTGACTCGTTTAACCGTTTGAGATGGTTTTAATGACTCGGTGAAGTTATGAACACTTATTATAATGTTTAGTGAGAATTACAGTCAAGAAAACGTATTCGGTTTGTGGAATGGTTGCGATCGTAACGCCAATTAAAAACCCGATTTCTACCGCGTACTTAACCGAATATGCACCAGTTTAACGTTATAACTGACAAATAAATGTTACGAGAACAATTATGAGATTCCTGTAATATTTTAGATGTTTGAGAATTTTTATGAACTGTTTACGAAATATTAATTATTTAATGGATTCAAATATCACGGTATAATATCTGTGTGTTTAATCCACACCACACAAATTAAAATATCTAAACTTTTCTTGTTGCTTGTTTATTATCCACAAATACCACCTAACTACATACTTATACATCACATACTTGGGACTTATCGTTTTAGACATGTTTGGGACTTTGAAGTTAATTTTTGGAATATTATAGAAAAAGTTATATATATTAATTTTATGAAAAAAAAATATTTCACTTATTCGAATTTATTCGAATCCGATTCGAATTCGACTATCATTATTCGTTTCGCATTCTTATGTTTTGATTCGAATTCGAATCGAATTTGAATTTGGTTTTAAAAGTTCCAAACTCGAATAATTCGATTCGAATTATTCGAATTCGATTCGATGAACACCCTTATAGTCCATCCACACACAATACATATCTATGTATGAATCAACAAAAGATAAATTGTTGTCTTATTTTATCTCATGTATTTTACCTAATCTAATACAAAAAATACATTTATTACTTTAGTTCTTTCATTTCACCTAACAAAGAACATAGGTATCAAATGAAATTTTATCCGCATTTCATATCTACCACATCATATCTACCACATATTCTTGTGTCTTGTTCCTATCCACAAAATTCACCTAATTCATTTGAATATATACATATATACACTTGATGGAAAAAAGACAAAAAAGGAAAACAATTGGGTTAGAGTTTGTTAGTACATAATTTGTGTGTCATATGATGTATCTAGTTATAGTCTGATTAGTTGCTAGAATGAACGTGTTGAGTACATGTAATTTGTATGGGAGAATGAGAGCCACTGAATGAGTAGCGAATGACCACGAAATGAGTCATTCGGTGGGCATTCAATTGAGTGGATTGGTTGCCTTAGCAACCTCATTCGTCTCATTTAGAACTATTGTCAGTTAAGTCTCATTCAGTGATCATAATGTGTGTGTCTGTTCATTCGGTGTAAATAAGGTTCTATTGTTTTATACATGTCTTGTCAATTCTCGACAATTAAACACTGAACAAGATCCATACCGGTCATTGAAAAATGGTATCAGAGTCAATTGCTGATGGTGGAGTATTCTGCTTAACTTAACTTAAACTTCAAAGGTTTGATCTTTCAAACTGATTTTCCAAATCTAAAATGAAAGAGGTATCTGTGTCGGTTGATCAATTTTCTTTCTTTACTATTTGGTTTATAGTTTAGGGGGGGAATTTTGAAAAGCCAAAAATAGTGTCTTTGTTTTAGAAAATTAAAAAAAAAAAATAGAGTTTTTCATTTTAGGAGAAGAAATGGTCATGGAAAATACAAATGATGGAAAAATCTAAGAATTAAGAAATTTGACCATTGAGAAATGATGGTACATTGGCTAACGTATCTGACTCATGGATAGAGTAGAAGAAAAAAATCCGTAAGACCATTGTTTGATGTGCTAGGTAGGCTTGGTAAATCAGAAAGTATACAAATGTGATTTACATTAAATGTATTGCTTGACCTAGTAGACAACATCTTGATGCGTATTTTAAGATATATATGAAAAGTGTGTGAAAAAGAAAATGAGAAGTCACTGTGTAAATAGGTGTTCATTTTGTAAAGATTTCAACTTGTTTGATTTTCTTTATTTTATCAATTGATCGTGTTAGAGCATATATCTATGCTATAGAGTGCCTCATATATTGTATCTAAGTGAGCGTGTCATTGTGAGTCTTAGTGTCAACATACCAAGGGCAGCATACCATTGGTACGCACCATGGTCCGCCGTACCAATTGGTACGAATGTTAATATGTGGACACTATAAATACTTTGTGTTAGAATGAGAGCTTAACACTTCTATGACCTGGGTCATTTTACACTTTGTGTGTGTGTTTTCTAGAGAGAGAAACCAGAGAGCTTTCAATTTTAATCTTCAAGTGATTCAATATAAAACTCTTATTTACATCCGTGTTCACTAGATTGATCGAATCATGTAGTACTAAGATCATTTCGTGTCCTTACAAGTGGTATCAGAGCAATTCAGGTTGCTCTACTACTGTGTTTTGATCAATTTTCGGATTTCTAGTGCGAGAAAGTTTGGGTTTCATTGGTTTTTCATCAATTTTTTCAATTCTGATTGATTCTGTTGTCAAACTTGATTTTAAAACGTTCCTAGTGTGTTTTCGTTGCCTACTGCTGCAAATTACAGTCCAAAACGTCCAAATTCTCAAAAATCGGTCAAAACAGTGTTGGTACACCGGTTGAATGTTAGGGTACGCTGAGTTTTTGGTATGGTCAAAGCTTTGGTACGTTGGTCAACAATTTGGTCCACTGAAGTTGACTGGTACACTGGTTTTCTTGGTGTGTTGCTTGGTCCGTTGGCAGAAAAAGTGGTATTCACTAAAACTGACGTAACTTGAGTTCTGTTAAGAGTTACGGGAGCTAATACCAACCAAAACGACCGTCTCGACGAGATCTACACGTTTACTCGCCTAGCGGCTAGTACCCTCCGGTTTGACCCCCAAAATCCGCTTTTAAGACCTTCATTTTTGGGTTTGAAGTTTTGATATCCAATTTCACAATTTTCAAAATGTATGACATTGATGCATTTATTGCGGGTTATCATCAAAATGTGCCAAGATTGATAAATCTTGGAGATTACCATAGTTGGGCAACAAATTCTAGAGCATATATTGTTGATTTGGATAAAACATTGTGGTTATCAGTTACAAATGAATATAAGTATCCAACTTATGGTGGTGATTTTAAAGAGAGACGGAATTTTTCAATTGAAGAAAGAAACTTGTATGATCAACATGAAAAGGTTGTTGCACTTCTTCTGATAGCATTGCCTACAACTCTTGTAAGTCAAATCAAGTATTGTCGCAAAGCAAAGCAGATATGGGATATTGTAAAGAGACAATGTGACGAACATATGTCTAATACTTTTCAGAAAATAGAAACTGTTGATCAGACTTTGAAGTTTCAAGGTAAGAGTGAGGAGTTAGAGAATAAGGTGGGAAAGTTGATTGCAGAAAATATTTGTTTGACAAAAGAAGTGGAGAAATGAACAAATAAAGTTTGTGATGATTTAGCTGCAGAAATTTAAAAGGATGTGTCTGCATCATGTTCAAATTGTTTGGAATTTGCTAGTGTTAAAGAAGAATGGTTGAAAGAGAAGAATATGTTGATTGAAGAATGCAATAAAGCTAAAGCTAATGAAAAGGAAGTTATTGAAGATATTGATGCTTTATTTGCTAAGTCAAAAGCAAAGCTAGATCACCTTAAAAATACATGTAATGAGTGTGTTGCAAAGGCAAATGGTTTTGAGAAAGCTAATATGGTATTACTTTCTGAAAAGACAAAATTAGTTAGAGAGAATAAAATTTTGAAAGCAGATGTTGCTGATCTTAAATCACAAGTGAAAAAGGTTACTACAGAAGTTCTTGCTAAATGTGATAGAATGTATGGTCAAAAGCATAAGTATAACAAGTTGTCTAAGAAATTTATTGTTTCTCAGAAGGGGTTACTGGAAGCTAATACAAAGGTTTCTGAGATAAAGATTGAAATGCTTGATCTGCAATGAAAACTTGAGAATTGCAATACTTCTAGTGTGTCTCAGAATTATATGTATCATCTGGAACGAGATAGCTAACCAAGCAGAGATGTTGATAATCATGAAGTTCCTGCACAAGTTGTCAATTAAAAAATGACATCTAATGATAATTCTAATCCGAAGTAGCAAGATTATCCAGCAGGAGATGGTATTAAGTCAGATAAATTAAAGAAATCAAAGTCTCAGAAGAAAAATAAGGATGAAAGAATATTTTATTCAAACAAGGTTCCAAAGTTTGATTCAAAATCTGTTTTTCTTGATGATGAGAAAAATTTTGAAGGAAAACCTGAACATGTGAAAATTCCTGATTTTTTAGATATTGTGATTAATGAATCTTTACTGAATAAGGAAGTTGGTGTTAAAGCTATCAAAAATGAATTTTCTCGTTTAGCATCACAAGGGCATTCCGTGAAAGAACATCCTAAGCAGAAGAATGGTGGTTTGGGATACGAGGGAAAATAGGTTCCAATTAAGAATTGCAACAAGAAGAAGTTCAAAGCTGAGGAGAAAAAGAAACAGAAGGTGTTTACAAGTAAGAAGGTTCCTTTTTGGAAGAAGAAAGAGTCTCTTCTATCAGCAGATAAAAAGATTTCTTCTGAAGAGTCTTCTTGCATATCTGATGCTACACCACCAGGCGGTAAAAATTCAGATTCATTTTATTCCGCTAATTCTAACAGGTTTTATCATCAAGATAAATTCTTTGGTTATGGAGATGATTCTGGTTTTTATGATTCTCCAAAATGTTTTCCAAAATTTCAGAAACCAAAGAAATTTAAACCTGTGATTTCAGAAGTTTTTGATGAATGTTCGACTTTTCAGTTTGTAAAACCACTTTCAGTCACTCTAGCTAATAATCGACTGTGTTATGTTTGTCTTAAGAAAGGTCATTATGCTAAAAATTGTCATACAACTAATAACAATTCATCATCAAATGCCAAACATACAAAGTATGTTGATCATGATGGCATTATTTTTAGTGAACCAATACCTAACACACAATTTTTCTGGAAAAAGAGATTTAATTCTGAAAAGTTGGGTAGTAGTTCTGATTGTTACTCATCAGTTGACAATGGTTCACCAAAAAGTTCAAAACCATAACAGGAATGGAGACCAAAAGTTGTCTCCACAGCCAACACTGATTTCGTTGAAGACACTGGACGACCTACCACAAGTGTGGACGAGGGTTGGGATTTTAAGAACTTATTATTTTCCAGTGTTTGCAGGTATTTAAGAAGATTTATTTGTAATCGAAGGATTGCCGACAGTGGAATACTTGTGGTTGATTTAAGTTAAATTGAATCATTACTATCTTTGAAACACTGATTTTCAAAAATATCATTTTTAAAAATATGTCAAGTGTTGATCGATTATTTTTATTTTTGTTATTCATTTTCTTTCGTTCATATCTTTAGGGGGAGAAAATTCGAAAATTCAAAAAATGGTGTTTGTTTGAATTTTAGGGGGAGAAATTAGAAAATATAAAAAAATGAATGAAAATTGAGAATAAGCGAGAAATGATAGTACATCAGCATATACGTTTATCTGTCATGGATAGATTAAGTCTAAAGGCTGTAGGTTCTTGTATAATCTGTGAATGTGCATGACTAATCTGATATCTGCAAGTAAGATATAAACATAAAGCTTGCCTGATAATCTTTGGCTATTTGCTTCTTGATAAATGTTGTGTGATGATTCTGACAAAAATAGAATAAGAGATACCCTGATGAATGTATGTTTTCACTCTAAAATATTTAAACTTGTTTGATTTTCTTTATTTTCTCAAATGATCGGACATTCTCTGCGTATCGAAAAATCGGCCTGATTGTTGTTCGTTTGAGGTTCTGCTTTATTTTTTTTGGTGTTTCGTATAATTCATCGAACTTTCTCTACATATACAGAAGTATCGACCTGATCGTTGTTGAATTATACAACTTCAACTTGTTTGGCTTTCTTATTTTCTCAAATACTTGGGCTTTATCTGCGTGTCCACAAGACCGACCTGATTACTAGGTATCTGGGGTTCTGCTTTATTTTTGCATGACTCATCAAGGATGATTAAATCTCTACAAAAATTACTTCTGTATGATAAACATGATGATTTGCCAGTATTTCTAATAGAGTGGAGGCCGAGTTATCAGTGTATGATAATATTACCTTAAGCATATCTAAAAACGGTAAAAATGATTTGTGCATGCTAAAATAAAGATAAATGTTGTATTTGCGATTATCTTGGCTTGCATGCTAATTAAGACCGAAATTGAAATGTGCTAGATGCGTTATGTCTGATATGATCTCGCGTCATAATCTTTCTAGCAAAATACCAAAAATAGAGTTTGATTATGTATTGCATTTTATTGTTCATATCTGAAAATTCCAAAAAGATTTTAGGTGTGTTTTAGCATAAACTTAGGAAAATGAAAAAGATTTTCGGTGTGTTTTGATGTAAAGTTTCAAAAAGCCAAAAATATTTTGTTTCTTATTTGTTTTCGACCGATTGACATGTGATACGAAATCAACTTCCAAAAAATACATCTTGGATTCTCGAAGAGAAGTTTTGCGCCAAGATTAAACCGCGTTTCTTTCTTTTGAAATTGCAGGTTCTGTGTTATCAAGACTCAAGCATGGTGAAAGGGGAAGTTTGAAGTATTTATCACAAATGATCTTGAAGTTCAAAGTTTATTCAAGAGTGATCCAGCCATGCAAGCTCTATCGGTGATAAGAAATTTCAAGTTGAAGATCAGATGCAGTGATGCTGAAGATTAAAGACTGAAGTTTAGTTAGCATAGATACACTACACGTTAAGGGGGAGTTTGTTAGAGCATATATTTATGCTATAGAGTGTCTCGTGTATTGTATCTATGTGAGAAAGTCATTGTGAGTCTTAATGTCAACATACCCAGGGCAGCATACCATTGGTACGCACCATGGTCCACCGTACCAATTGGTACGCTGTACCAATTGGTACGCATGTTAATATGTGGACACTATAAATACTTTGTGTTAGAATGAGAGCCTAACACTTCTATGAGCCGAGTTATTTTACACTTTGTGTGTGTGTTTTCTAGAGAGAGAAACCAGAGAGCTTTTGATTGTAATCTTCAAGTGATTCAATACAAAACTCTTATTTACATCCGTGTTCAGTAGATTGATCGAATCATGTAGTAGTAAGATCATTCCGTGTCCTTACATATTGAACTATTTCTGTGTATACGTGAGTATCGACCTGATAGTTGTTCATTTGAGGTTCTGTTTTTTTTTCTTTTGTGTTTCTTTCAATCATCGGACTTTCTTTGCGTGTCCACAAGACCGACCTGATTGTTGTTGATTGAACAAATTCAACTTGTTTTTATTATTCTTTTTTGTTAAATCTAAGGTCTTATCTGCATTTTGAAAGATCGACCTTAAGGTAGATGATTTAACATTCTGATTTCTTTTTGCATGGAACATAGTTGACGGTATCATGATTTCAAAACACTTTTGTGAAATTCGCAAGTGTAATCACATGAGAAAAATGAATCGTGTCTGAATATTTCTGATAGAGTGGGTCCACTGGTCAAAGCAAATTAATAATACTTTAACATATCCAAATGTTACGAGTATGATTATGCCAAAACTTAAGAGGGACAAGTTATACCGGTAATCAACATGGCTTGTGTGCTTTAAAAGTTACAATTGAAGAGTAGTTTAGAATGTTGTAACTAATATGATCCCACAAAGTGATCTTTCTCAAACCAAAAATAGAGTGTCATTCAGTATTTCATTTTTGTTTTCATTTCGGAAAAGCCCAAAAGATTTTTTGTGTGTTTTAGCATAACTTTAGAAAAACAAAAAGATTTTACGTGTGTTTTGATATAAAGTTTGTAAATCCAAAAAGATTTTATTTTTGTTTTGTTTTCAGTCTGATCGACACGGGATACAACAGTTTCAAAACTGATTTTAAATCATCTTGGTTCTCTGAATGAGATTTTTGCCCAAGAATAAAAGTTATGTTTGGTGAAAAAGAAAAACCGCACTTCTGACTTCTGAAGATGCAGGTTAAAGACATGACTCACACGCATGGTGTAAAGGGGAGCTTGTTAGAAGGCAATGAAGATTTCCTTTACAAGTGGTTTAATGATTTGATCCTGTTCAAGCCATGCTAGCTCTAAGGAAACAAGACTCAAGACAAAGTTGAAGATCAATTACATATTGAAGAAGATCAACTACTGAAGTCTAGAGTATTGAAGTGAATCATATACATCATACAACAAGGGGGAGTTTGTTAGTACATAATATGTGTGTCATATGATGTATCTAGTTATAGTCTGATTAGTTGTTAGAGTGAACGTGTTAAGTACATGTAATTTGTATGGGAGAATGAGAGCCATCGAATAAGTGGCGAATGACCACCGAATGATTCATTTGGTGGGCATCTCATTCAGTGGACTGGTTGCTTATAAATAGCAACCTCATTCGTCTCATTTAGAACTTTTGCCTGTTGAGTCTCATTCGGTGATCATACTGTATGTGTCTGTTCAGTTGGTGGAAATAAGATTCGACTGTTATTTACCGGTTTTGTCGATTCTCTACACATGAACACTGAATAAGATCCATCCCAGTCATTTATAGAATTTTAGGTTGTTTTATGGAGTTAGGTTTTGCGAGAAGTACATCATAAAATCTGCGAAAAAGATGTAGACTATTCACAAATCTTATGAATATATATATGGGGTGTCTCTTTAGAGTTTGGTGAAGTCGGTCATTTTGTATTTACATTGTTATGTTGCCAGAACTAGATACGAGCAGGTATCTACTCCCGTTAATCATTATGGAGCAAATTGAATAAGCGATACTTAAATTCACATGTTATCTTCTTGTTCCTACTCATTCATTTTATCATCATTGTTGTTTCATCATAGCTCGATTATAGCTATTGGTGATACAAGTGAGCTTCAATTAAAGGTATAGATCGACCAGAACAGACCTAGAAGTGGTAACAGAGTTTTATGTGCTCAATCAGCTTGAAGTTGTGGTGGTTTTACGATCGAACAGTGACTTTTGCGTGAATTTCAACATTTTACATTATTTTGAACGAATATGCATGTTTTTTTTTGTGTTTATTTTGATTAAAATTGATCTCTAATTTCTTTTTTTATGCTTAAAATTGCCGGTATGTGCATCGAATTAGTCAGATTTGGAGCTGTTAACGATTTCTGTTTAAGCAGTTTGTTTTGCGAATTGTCAAGTTTTGTTGGGAAAACTTGATTTTTCTGAAAATCTATTATTTTTTCTCATTAGACGGTTACAAAAGTTGGGAACTTTTCTTTTACGAAATATCGTGTTTCACCTTTTCACATCATTTGCGGAAAAATTCTACCAAAAAATTGTTGGAACTTTTAATAAGTATGACTGACGCCATCAAATCTATTCTCGAATAATTCGGTTGAAGAATCCATTGTGATTTGGTTCAGAGACGCGGGTTGTGATGCTCGAGGCTTGCAAGTTTGGACCGAAGACGTTTTCTGGAAAAGTCAACCGTTCGGGTCAACGGTCAACGTAAAAGTCAACGGAAGATCGGTTCGAGCGAGTCAAGCTTCATATTAATTAAATCATCTTTGATTTAATTAATAATAATTATGTCATTTGTTTTATTTGTATTTAGCTCATTTGTATGTGTGTTAGCTAGTTAGTGGGCTAGTGAGCACATGGGCTCTCTATATATAGGAAGGGTTAGCTCCATTAGATAGATTGATGAATAATGATGAATAAGGATGTTCTAGAGAGATGTGAGCTATCTTTTCTAGAGAGAGAGTCACACATTGGGTTTGAGCTCAACCCAGTGTGACCATGGATTTCCTATGACGAGTTTTGTAATCATTCGGTTCGTTGTAATCATTCAGCAATAATCAATGAATCGTTTGATTTATTATTTCTTGTCATGTATTATCTTTGATTCTCTTCATCCCGTCTCCTTCATCTCACCTCTGTTCTTGCTCAAGATCGGGATTCTCGATGTGAAATCGGTCCTGACAAATGGTATCAGAGCGGGTACCGATCAGATTCATCTCACCGTGAATCTGGTCACTCGAATCTGTGATTTTGAGCTTGAATGAGGTGCTGATTGAAAAACCCACTTTGGAGACTTTTTCTACTTTTTCTTATTTTTTGGAGCTGATTGATGATTTCTGGATGAATCTGATGATAGATTCTTGTTATTGGGTTCATTTAGATATGATTTCATGCTCCATATGTTCAAATCAGTGAAGAAATCCGAGATCTGAGGCTGAAAAACGAAGCTGTTAGAGTTTTCCCGTTTTTGGGGTTTTGAAGATTTTTTAAGCTTTGATTCTGAGTTTTTGGTGCTAAAATCAGTGTTTTTGGATGAAATAAAGTATGAATCTTGAAGGAAAACGCATTCCGGATCCATTGGGAGCATCGGTTTCGCCTGATTCGCAACAGATTTGACAGATCTGGAAAAACACACACTAGTGTGTGTTTCACGGTGTTCTTGGTGTTCTTCATTTTTTATGAAGATTGCCTTGGCGATTTCGCAGCAGATAAAGATGTTCTTGGCGACCTCGAGAGCTCTTGAAGATGTATTTGGCGATCTCAGGTGAGCTTGAAGTTTGTCTTGGCGATCTGAAACTGTTCTTAGCGATCTCGACTTACATCTTAGCGATATCATGGTTGGCGATCTCAAATAAGCCTTGGCGGTTTCGTGTTTTCTTTGGCGATCTCGAACCAACCTTGGCGACCTCGTATAAGTCATGGCGACCTCGAATCATTGGCGATCTCGTTAAACTCAACAACTGGGTTTTTTATTCAAATAATTTTTAGATGTTTTTGATCGTACAGGATTGTAGAGGTTTGGATTACGAGTTCATTGGCATAAAAATCGTTAACTTTGGTCGAGTATTCACAGAGATATGCATGAAATACGCATTTCCGGCGAGGGTTTTAGTTTCTCCGGCGTCTTTAGGGTTTTGGATGAAAGGTTGAAGACGAGGTGACGTGTCGATCGTTGATTGGGCAGAAGGGAATGTGGAGAATTCTCTGTCTCTCTCCTCTTGTCGGCTTCTTGGTCAACATGTATCCGTTGTCGAGTTTTTATTGGATAAATGAGTAAGGCGTGTGGGTCCCAGCCGAGAGATAGAGCCGTTGGCTCCTTGGTTGCTGTTGCGCTGTGATTGGGCACCTCCCCTTCACACGGATATCTCTCCACAGCCATCTGATCTTCATAATTTGAGCCGTTGGATTGAAACTGGTAGGCGATTTCTGATTGGGCCACAGCCTCACACACGGATTTTGTGTTTCATTTGGTGGCTTAACACCACTAACGGTGGCAGATGGATTTTCCGTTAAGGGAGAGTTATCTCCATTAAGTCTTAACACCATTTAACTGGACTAACGGAATCTGACCAGCTTTCCGTTAAGTTGCTGTTCTTCTCCGTTAAAGTTAACGGAACCTCGTTAATTATAAAAAATAAAAAAAAAATAATAAAAAAAAAATTAAAATTACGGGTTTCGTTACTTGGTGAAACTTGGTGATTTTTCCCGGATATTCCGCCATATTTCGACCGGGTTTCTAGTTTTTGTTGACGTCAAGACCACGTTAGCTAACAACCACTGACGGACTGGTTTCACTTCTCGGTTAAGTCTGCGACTATTTCGTTATGTCTCACTCCAAGTTGTTTAGCTGATGCAGTGCTGATGTCATCTAACCGAATTAACTGGAATCTCAGTTAAATATTGGAATATTCCGTTAAATCTCTAACGGAAGGCCGTTACTTGAATAAAATTTACGGTCTTCTCAGATTCATTCCAAATTGCACCGTTTGACTCAGAATTCTTCACGAAATATTTTTCCGAGCTCGATTTTCTTCGCCCAAAATTACGAAGACTCCAGTTATGAATAAATTTTGCGTTTACGCTCGGGATCTCAGTTTTTCACCGATTTGACATTGTTTTCGCATCCAACCCAGTCACGCGAAACAAGTTCAGTATTTATGGATCATTCACAACTGTCAGCACCGGGCTTCCGGTTTTTCGCAAGATTGCCCGATTTCAGGATTTCAATACCGTTTTCTCTTCGGAACTGAGCGGAACGGTTCCACTCTCTGCATCTGATTTTCCGCTTCCGCATCGGATGTTTTCAGAGGGATCTAGAGAAAAGGGGGAACTTCTATGGATTTGGATTATCGGGTCGATTATCTGAAGTTGGAGCATTTTCAGTGATTGATTGGTTTATCTGATTCGGTTTGTTGTGATTTTGACTCCAACGTTCAGCATTCTTAGTATTGTACCCGACCGTGTGAACCGAGTGAACTGCAGCACTTGGATCTCAACTGGAGCAACAAGAACAGAATATGCTTATTCAAAGGGGGAACCTTTACAACAGAAAGATTCAGGTTTATCAGTTATTCTTTGAAGATGCACGACAGAGCGGTTCTTCACCAGTATGACAGATTTGAAAGCGTCGGTCAAGGGGGAATTGTTGGAACTTTTAATAAGTATGACTGACGCCATCAAATCTATTCTCGAATAATTCGGTTGAAGAATCCATTGTGATTTGGTTCAGAGACGCGGGTTGTGATGCTCGAGGCTTGCAAGTTTGGACCGAAGACGTTTTCTGGAAAAGTCAACCGTTCGGGTCAACGGTCAACGTAAAAGTCAACGGAAGATCGGTTCGAGCGAGTCAAGCTTCATATTAATTAAATCATCTTTGATTTAATTAATAATAATTATGTCATTTGTTTTATTTGTATTTAGCTCATTTGTATGTGTGTTAGCTAGTTAGTGGGCTAGTGAGCACATGGGCTCTCTATATATAGGAAGGGTTAGCTCCATTAGATAGATTGATGAATAATGATGAATAAGGATGTTCTAGAGAGATGTGAGCTATATTTTCTAGAGAGAGAGTCACACATTGGGTTTGAGCTCAACCCAATGTGACCATGGATTTCCTATGACGAGTTTTGTAATCATTCGGTTCGTTGTAATCATTCAGCAATAATCAATGAATCGTTTGATTTATTATTTCTTGTCATGTATTATCTTTGATTCTCTTCATCCCGTCTCCCTCATCTCACCTCTGTTCTTGCTCAAGATCGGGATTCTCGATGTGAAATCGGTCCTGACAAAAATCGTGTTTCAGATTTCTTTCACGAATAATTCTGTGAGAATCAGTTTTTGCGAAAAAGTTTCTCTTTTGTGAAAACGTTGGTTTTACAAAAAGAAAACGTTTTGCGAAAAATATTTTTTGGTGAAACACTTTATGAAATTTGAATCTTTTAAAAAATTTGAAATATTCTTTTGCAAAATCAGTTGTTGTTAACAACTAATCATTTGAATTGTATACTTGCATCTTTCAGAAAAATGGCATTAGTTACCAATTATGGCAATGAGCTCGGAATTGGAAACAAGCCTTCACATCTAGAAGTCATAAATGATTTTCCTAATTGGAAGGACAAATGTTTGCATCTTTATCCTACACTGATTACAACTTGATCCAGTCCATTGAACATGGTTCTCACATTCCCATAAAAGAAACAGAGAATGGAAGGGTGGTGAATTCAGATACAAAAACCTGGACTGATAAAGATTAATTGTTGGTGGCTAGAGATCAGAAAGCTTTTGGCTCACTTACTCTGGCATTGCCTTCTATACTATATCATAGAAATGGTTTTGATTAATACAAATCTGCTCATTGATTGTAAAAGGCATTATCTGAAAAACTTGAAGGCAATGATAAGCTAGAAGAAGGGAATAAGGAGCTACTGAAAAGGAAATTTGATTTCAATTATCCTTAAGGTTAATCTCTGGATACACAAGATACAAGATTTAACTTGTTGTTGAGCAAGATGAGAAAGTTGGGGATTGAAGAAGTATCTGAAAAGCAAAAAGTGAAGAAGTTGTTTGATGCCTTACCACCCGCCTGGAGTACCCCGTGTATGATGATCAAAAGAACTAGTAGTCTTGATGAAATGACACTTATTAAGTTTTGAAATTGCGTGAGCATTTGATCGTCTACTCGGTCGTATCAAAATCAATGTTAAACGTGAACACGAGAAGTAAATACAAAGGACTTGTATTAACCACAGAGGGATTACACAGTAAAACACACACAGTAAATTTGACAAGTGTTTTTAAACTCTGAACACCACATGCTATTTATAGTTGAACTAAAATATGCTAAAATACGATCTGCCGAACTGCTAGTTCGGACAAGTTCGTGTGCGTCCGAACTGGCGGTTCGTCTTTAGTTTGGACCAGCAGAAATATGTAGCTCTTGTCTTGTTCTTGATACTTCACATGACGACCAAGAACCATGCATCTACAAACTCCCCCTCGACATGTGCAGTATCAACTTTCACATAAACTTGTGTCTTTAATCAAACTCTTCCTCAATTGAAATACAAGGGACTTGTATTAAACACAGAGGGATTACAAGTAAAACACACACAGTAGATTAGACAAGTGTTTTTAAACTCTAAACAAGACAAGCTATTTATAGTTGAACTAAACTATGCTAAAACACGATATGCCGAACTGCCAGTTCGGACAAGTTCGTGTGCGTCCGAACTGGCAGTTCGTGTTCAGTTCGGACCAGCACAAATATGTAGCTCTTTATCTTGTTCTTGATACTTCACATGACGACTAAGAACCATGCATCTACAAGTTTTTTGCCTCTCTCCAAATCCCATGACTTAGACATCAAAAAGAAGGAGATGAACCGTTACATGACTATTAATACCTCTAATATGTGCTTAACAATTAGTGGTGCTACTCTTTATTCGGATGTTACTGGTCCAATACTTTCTACCACAAATGCCATAATGGAAATCTATAATGGAATAACTTCAAAGGATGTTCCTTCATAATATGGTGATTATATGCCTGGAAGTTATGGTTCAAGCAATTATGTTTCTAAGCAACCAATTCAAAGTAAACCCGTGAATGCTCAACCAACACAACCAACCATTACACAATCTGTTGTTACCCAATCCGTTGGTGCTAAAAATGTTGAATCTAGTGATTATCAAATTAGTGGTGAATATGTTGCTTTGTTTACATCTTTCTTATCCAACTACGAAGCTTTGATGGTCGAGAAATTGGCTCCAGCAACTTGTTAAAATGAAGACCTGACCCAGATCAATCCTGATGATCTTGAAGAGATGGATTTAAACTGGCAGTTGACTATGGTTTCCTTTAGAGCTAAAAGGTTTATGGAAAGAACTGGGAAAAAGCAATTGCTGAATTCATCTCCGGGTTTTAATAAGTCCAAGCTTCTATGTTACAACTGTCAAGAATTAGGTCATTTTGTCAGAGATTGTTTGTAGAAGAAGAAAGGAGTTCAAAGCATTGAAGGTCCTCAACTGAGTATTATCGAGATAAGTCCAGAAAAGTCTACTACTGAAAATAAGAATGAAGAAAAGACTCCAAACGCTCTTATTAGTGAAACTGACTATGAGTGGAGTGATAAAATGGGAGATGCGGAACTTGAAGAAGCTTTGATGGCTAAATTAGTGAGAATTTTATCTGAAAGAGATAAAGAAGAAATGAAGAAAGAGAAGAATGTGAAGTCTGAAGTTGATATTAGGAAGAAGTGTGAAGGAATGAATAAAATCGGTGTTGATCAAGTTGGAGAAGTTGGTCGAGGTTACTCCCACTTTTGTGCAACGTAATTTAGTGCGGTAAATTATAGTTCTTGTGCTATATTATGTGGTGCAAAAATATTCAGATGCAGGGACGCCAATGATTCACTCATCATAAACAATGAAAACCTAAATACCTTATTAGAATCTTTCAAAAAGAATGAAATTTAATTCAAAACTAAAATTGATTTAACACTTATAAAAACAAGGACTCAAAACATTTTGTAGAAATTAAAGATTCTCTTATTGATAATATGAATGCAAAAATAGAAAGTACCAAACATGAGTTGGCAAAACTGAGAAAATGAAACATGTCATCCATCAAGCTCAACAATGAATGATCAAAGATATTAGAAGTGTCGGAGTGGAATCGGTTTCTTGCCTAAGAAAGAATATTGCAGCATTTCACCACCGGATAACTTCGCCAGAATGCCTGATTTCCATCCTGAAAATGACTTAGCTAATATTTCCAAAACTAACCCTCTAAATGATTCTGATGCAGATTTAATTGTTGAAGATTTAAAGAAAGTAGGGCGGGCATTCGGTTTAATAAACCAAAATCTAGCATAAATTTGCCCACGACATGTCGTAGCGGTACTTCTTAGTTGTCTATAAATGCACTTCCCTTTCAACCCATTAAGTTTGTGTGAGGTGGTGTAGAACACTCTCCGGACCCGACCCCTACTCCTGTGTACTATGTGTTTTCTGGTAGCTTAAACTCAAATGTTTCCGTGAATAATGTGATGCATGCTAGTAATTTGGACAGGTTTGAGAATATTTTCTCATCTTCTAAAAATTCAAATCAAGTAATAATTGAGGATGTGAACATTTCAGAGGAATTTCCTCATAAAACAGGAAAAAAATATCACATCTTCGAATAATCACATCATAACTACTGAGCAAGTTCGAAGACCAATTTTTTTTATCACATACCACCTCCAGAAAATCATAAAAATGATTTTGAAATTAGAAATGAGGAAAACATGATAAACCAACCTTCCACATCAACAAAACATGAGGATACTAGCTCAAAATATTCTAGTTCATGTAGTGATACATCTAGTTGTGCTGGTAACTTAAATATGGTGTTCAATACTATGTATGTGGTTGTGTTAGCCATTTTCCAAGAAATTGTGATAGGCGTGTTCACAAGAAACAGAAATAGCAAGTTGTTTCTTCGTCAAAATATGCTTAATTTGAAGATTCTGCTCTAACATAAGCAGAATCTTGTTGCTCTAAGTTTTAATCTTTGAATCATGGGTTAAACCAGACTCTAAATAAAATCACTCGATTTGTAATGAACTTTGTTCCTACCAAACCAAAAATTAATTCTGAGTTGAGAAAATAAAAATCTTTATGGTCAAAAGATAAAAAAGGAGGACGTGTTATCGAGAAAACATAGTTTGAAAAGTCAAACAACTAAATGCGGTTTATGGTGTTGTGACATAGGTTATGGCATCCTAAGTTATTGGGTTAAATAAATAAATAACTATGTTTGTTAATTAAAAGACATGCCTATTTATTCTTTTTTGTGAGTAAAAAATATAAAAAAATTAAATTAATAAACTGATTTTTCATCGCTTGTATGAAATTTAAGTTTTTGTGTTGAAATAGAAAAAAACAGTATTCTCTATCTCCTATGATTCAAATGAATCCGTATACAAAAACAAAATCCTCAGGTGAGAAAAGAATGACTTGAAAAATATCTCTTGTTTTAATATAATGTTTATCAGATTTATATTAACCTTGTGAGAAATAATAAATAAATTTATATGTTTTTATTTTCTTGGGGATACTGAGTAGTTAAGGTCAAATGTGACATCCGAGAATTCCAAGGTTAACTTCCGTTAGACAAACTCCGTTAGTTACGTTATAAGTGTTAACCTAGTAACTAATGCTTAACTAGGCCGAATACGTCCACGTCCTTTGGTTGATCACCGAACCCGCCCATATGTGTTATGTGTTCATTTATTGATGTCATTATGTGCAATGTGATTTAAACGCATGATTTAATATTATGAATAGCATGACAATTTGTGAATCGTGTTTATCTTGCTTAGAATGTGAAATTGACCACTTTTGGGTAACCAGCGAAACTACCGGGCGAAACTATAATGTCGCCCAGCAGCTTGTTGGCTCACTTGTGATCAGAGCCAATTTCGCCTGGCCAGCGAAACTGCCAGCGAAACTAGGCCCTGATATATAATAACATAAAGCCCTAGTTGCCTCATTTTGTTGAACCATTCTCTCCAAAACACACACACACACCTCTGGAAATCTGGTCAGTCGAGATTCACACCGAGCCTTCGAGATCTCAGCCCCGAACCATCATCCATCAAGCTTGGAGATCGAATCGTGAGTCCCAAAAACCACCATTTTTATGTTTTCTATATGTTTCTTCATAAAGCATGCCTAGATCTCTGTGATATGGTTAGATCTTCTGATATGTTGCTTAGGATTGCTAGAACTACCATAAAGTTGATAACTTTACATGAGAAATCCATCCATGACAAAGATTTATGCTATTTTAGCCATTTTAGGGTTTTATATGTATTTTGGGTGATCGGATGACAAAATGCATGTTTAAGGTGTTAAAGCTTGCTGATTTATGTTGGTAAATGCCTATGTATGCTAAACAATGAATTGCATGTGAGAATGGAAGCTGTTAGGTCAATTTTTAGGCTGATCCGTATGTTTTTCGCGACCAGCGAAACTGTGGTGTTCTCTGGGCGAAACTGTCCAGCGAAACTATGTATATCTCCTTCCAGCGACACTATGCAGCGAAACTGTAGTGTCGCCGGGTAAACCGACCAGACCAGCTCGAGCGAATCTACCGAGCGAAATTCCCTGAACGAAAGTTCAAACCAGTTTCGGGCGAAACTAGGCTAGCGAAACTGTGCCAACAGTTTCGAGCGAAACTAGTCTAGCGAAACTGTGTCATCGGGCATTGCCTAGCGAAAGTGCTGTCCGTGTACATAGCGAAACTGCCTAGCGAAACTAGGCTAGCGAAACTGTGACCAGAATCTAAACTTATACAATTTGCTTGAATGTTATGCCATGACTTACATGATTATGCCATGATGATACATGCTTTGATTCCTGATATGTATGAACCTTTGTTTATGATCAACCATTGGTGTCGTGTGTTTGTATGTCGAGTCATAGTTCCAACGTGCTATGTTATGGGCCATAGTGACGTTAAGTAAAGATTAGACACAAAACTAATACTTAAGACCTAAACGTGTTCATAGGTCTTCGTTAAGCAAACTTGGATATTATAGCAAGTGTAGCAGTGCAACCAAAGGTGAGTGTCACTAACCCGATTACCGTGAACCCGTTTGGGTCACACCGAAAAACTAAAAGTAAAACAATGCTGACAAACTCGAGAGTGCCAGGCACCTCCCTGATAAACTTGAAAACCTGGAGTGCTCGGCACCCACTTGATGAACCTGAAGTGCTTTATGGGAAGCACTTGCGAATTTCCAAAACAACGATTTCTGAAACGAAACTGAAAAACATTTTTGAGATTCATGAGAATCCGGTAAACCGTTTTAATATGGCTAGTGTAGGTTAAAGTCTAAACCACATGATATCACATGATTTCTAAGGATGCCTTGAAAACTTAAAAGTCCTCAACTAAATTGTACCATTAATTGTAAAGCGAGGGGATGTTGGGTAGATCTACTGGGGTTTGACAAACTCCGCCCCGTGGCACGGGGAGTGCACGGAGGTACAATATCAGCCTATCTGACCGTGATCCCGAGAGGACACGGGGGAGGCAAATCCGCGATGACGTAGGTCCGCAGTACTAGATGGCTCGGCCACTACAATAAATTATAGTCAGCTTTGGTGCAAAGTTTCTTAGTGCATGGAACAACGGATTAGCTACCCGCGATATCGGTTGAGCACTTTAACTATACAAAACTAGTACATACCCGATGACGTAGGTCACGGACAATTCCTTTATAAACTAAGACATAACATTTTGCATTGTTTTTCCACAAACGAATACTATGTAAGTATACCTTGATATAAATTATGATTATGAGACTGGGTCAATGCATGACAAGCCCACTGTGAACTCACCAACCGTTAGGTTGACACTTGCGTGGTTTAAACTTTTGCAGATCGCTAAGGAGTATCCGCTAGAGGTTGGCATGGCACGAGAAGATATTTATTCTTGTTTAAACTAAACTTGGGAATTTTAAAACAATGTTTATGTAAAGCACGTGGTTAGTGCTAAGACAATATTTTATTCCGCTGCGTTGTATTTGAGACTTTACTTTATAACTGATTTTTGAACTAACTCTGATTCATTTAGTATTTGTAACTAGTGGTTGTGAATCCTGGTCTAGCCGCACCCCTTAACGGTATAAACTCCGTTAGTGGTTATTTGGGGGTGTGACAGATTGGTATCAGAGCCATAAGTTGCAGAGAACTGGAATCAATTTTGAAAACGATTTGGAAACTGCAACTTGAAACC
Source organism: Deinandra increscens subsp. villosa (assembly GCA_039602395.1). Classification (NCBI taxonomy): domain Eukaryota; kingdom Viridiplantae; phylum Streptophyta; class Magnoliopsida; order Asterales; family Asteraceae; genus Deinandra; species Deinandra increscens. The sequence continues at coordinate 2,322,931 of JBCNJP010000009.1, read as the reverse complement.
TTAGTTACAAACGAACAAACAAATTCCCAAAACCAAAAATTTTTACGTGCCAACCTGGGATACTCGCTCTGCTGTGTAAGTAAAAGCTTAGTACGTATGTATATATATATGGGTATAAATATATATATAGACCGTGTCTAGGAAGTCTAACGGAAAACCTTAGGGAAAATTTTCACACACGAATACGAAACGCGAACGCTAATGCGCGCACTGTGCCGGGGGAGAGCGACAACGAAACGATGCTACACGCTACGTCCTGATTTCTACTACAACGACTACGCCGACAGTGACTTTTATGGGAAAGCCGACTTTCGACGATAGCTACCTACGACATACGACGTTCCTCGACGACGCCTCCATTATGCACAAAATTTTCTGGACTAATAGTGGGATAACGGGAAAATGTTATTATGCATATTATGGGATATGTATAAAGTATAAATGTGACTAAACACTGGCTACTTTAACTGTTCAGCAAGATGTCTGGAAGGGGAAACGGAAGAGGCAACATAAACATGACGCCTGCACAGCTGCAAGCAATGATTAATGAACATGTGCAAGCCGCGGTGGCAGCCGTCCAAGCTGCATATGCCGCACAGGGTAACTATTATGCCGGTTAAGGCACCAAGCGATTATATCTTGACCTGTTTAATTTTAAAATCCGAACTATTTATGCATCAGGAAACCACCACCACTGCACGTTCAAGTCCTTCATGGACTGCAAGCCGATGACATTTTCCGGCGAAGAAGGAGCTGTAGGACTCGTTAGGTGGATTGAGAAGTCTGAAAAGGTTTTCTCCATGTGTAATTGTCCAGCTGAAAGCAAGGTGAAGTTTGCTACTGGTACCTTCGAAGGAGCTGCACTCTCCTGGTGGAACGCTGAAATTCAGATGGTTGGGCTAGACGCGGCTAATAACATGCAGTGGGCAGCATTTAAGGATCTGATTATGGAGGAGTACTGTCCCCGTGACCAAGTAAAGAAGCTAGAAGGCGAATTCTTGAATCTGAAGATGATTGGGTCTGAAGTCGAGCAGTACACTACACGATATCATGAGTATGAGGTCTTGTGCCCCACAATGGTCGATGCTGAATTCAAACGCATTGAGCGTTATCTGGAAGGCCTCGCGCCTCAAATTAAGAGTCTGGTGACTGCCAGCAACCCCGCGACCGTGCAACAAGCCATTCGTTTGGCTCACAAACTTACTGATCAGGAGGTGGAAAAGGGTACACTTCCTGCAAAGGCCACTGAGAAGACTGCCCTTAGCGGCAAGAGAAAAACTGATGATTAAGCTCCTGAGAACTCAATGAATGTTCAGAGTGTTGGAAACAGCACTGGGAGGTCTTATAACTCCCAAGGTCAAAGCAAGAGGTCCGGGAATAACAGTGGCAACTACCGCCAGGGTGGCAATGGTCAAGGCAACTACAAAGGTAACCTGCCTCTGTGTAACAAATGTGGGAAGCATCATGCTGGTGTTTGTAGGAAGAATCTGAACTGCGAAAGGTGTGGCAAGGGAGGCCACGAAGCAAAAGACTGTTGGGCAACTTTACCCGAGCAACAAAACCGCCCCAGGAGGAACAACAACAACTATGGGAACAATCGGGGTAATGGGAACAACAACGGTCAGAACCAGAACAACAACAATGGGGGAGCCCGTGGCTGTTTTGAGTGTGGTGCTCAAGGTCACATTAAGAGAGACTGCCCGCAGCTGAGAAGGCAAGGGAACGGTAACTAAGGAAACAACGGTGGAGGTAATGGTAATGGGAATGGCAACGGAAATGGTAATAACGGGAATGGTGGAAATGGTAGAGGTCGAGCTTTCGTCATGGGTCAGGGTGAAGCTCGCAATGACGCCAACGTGATTAATGGTAAATTTATTTGAACGGTTTTTTTGCTACTGTATTATTTGATTCTGGTGCTGAGAAAAGTTTTATTTCCACTAAATTTGCTAAGTTGATTAATGCTAGACCTATTGCCTTAGACGCTAAATATGTGGTAGAGCTAGCTAATGGTAAACTTCATGATACGACTCAGATAGTTAAGGGCTGTAAGTTAGAACTAGCTGGCCATACGTTAGGAATTGACCTTATGCCTTTCCCGATTGGTAGTTTTGACGTCATAGTAGGGATGGATTGGTTATCTGAGAATCGAGCTGAAATCTTATGTAAAGAAAAAGTGGTTCGTATCCCACTCGAAGGAGGTGAAATGTTAACGGTTCAAGGTGAAAAAGGTGGAGCAGTGACTGGTATTATTTCGTTTCTCAAAGCTCAAAAGTGCCTTCGTAAAGGTCACTTCGCGATTCTTGCAAACGTCACCGATTCGACACTTCCTGAGCGCAGAATCAACGACTACCCGATAGTTCGCGACTTCCAAGATGTATTTCCTGAAGATCTTCCTGGTTTGCCTCCATTTCGACAAGTAGAGTTTGGAATCGACTTAGCTCCTGGAGCCGCTCCAATTGCACGCGCACCTTACCGTTTGGCAGTAAGTGAACTCAACGAACTCTCCTCACAACTTCAAGAATTACTCGACAAGGGGTTTATCCGTCCAAGTTCGTCTCCATGGGGAGCTCCGGTATTGTTTGTTAAGAAGAAGGATGGAACGTTCCGCATGTGCATTGACTACCGAGAGCTTAACAAAGTTACTATCAAGAATCGGTATCCACTTCCTCGAATCGACGATCTCTTCGATCAGCTACAAGGTTCAAGTTACTTCTCAAAGATTGACCTACGGTCTGGATATCACCAGCTTCGCGTTCGAGATGAGGATGTCCCCAAGACTGCTTTTAGAACTCGGTATGGTCACTACGAGTTCCTAGTTATGCCGTTCGGGCTAACCAATGCACCGACCGTATTTATGGATCTGATGAATCGAGTGTGCAAGCCGTACCTCGATAAGTTTGTGATAGTTTTCATCGATGATATCTTGATCTACTCCAAGACAAAGGAAGAACACGAGGAGAATTTGCGTCTTATCTTGGAATTGCTCCGCAAGGAACAGCTTTATGCTAAGTTTTCTAAGTGCGATTTTTGGATTCGCGAAGTCCAGTTTCTTGGACACATTGTTGATCAGAATGGAATTCATGTTGACCCAGCTAAAGTGGAAGCTATCAAGAATTGGCCTACCCCAAGAGCGCCGACCGAAATCCGACAATTTTTGGGACTTGCCGGATATTACCGAAGGTTCATTCAGGGTTTCTCACAGTTGGCTCAACCCTTAACAGCTCTAACGCACAAAGGAGTGCAATACAGATGGGGTGAAAAAGAAGAGAGCGCGTTCCAAACGCTTAAAGATATGTTATGTTCGGCTCCAATTCTTGCGTTACCCGATGGAGTTGACGACTTTGTGGTTTATTGCGATGCATCTATCCAAGGACTCGGTTGCGTGTTGATGCAACGAGACAAAGTAATTGCCTATGGGTCCAGGCAACTAAAGATACTGAAAAGAATTATACAACGCATGATTTGGAAATGGGAGCCGTTGTTCATGCACTCAAGATTTGGAGACATTACCTATACGGAACAAAGTGCACAATATTCACCGATCATAAAAGTTTACAGCACATCTTTGATCAGAAAGACCTCAACATGCGGCAAAGAAGGTGGGTTGAATTACTGAACGATTATGATTTGGCCATCAAATATCATCCGGGAAAAGCAAATGTGGTGGCAGATGCCCTAAGCAGAAAAGAGTACGAAAAGCCTCGACGGGTACGAGCGCTTCAACTTACAATACATTCAGGACTACCGGATCGGATCCGTGACTGCCAACGAGAAGCTTTGAAAGCAGAAAACTTCGCAGCTGAAGCACTGCGTGGTGTAGATGGCCATTCTGAAGTTAAGTCCGATGGACTCACGTACTATAATGACAGAATCTGGGTTCCTTTGTTTGGAAATCTCCGTGAGCTCGTGATGGACGAGGCTCACAAGTCAAGATACTCGGTACACCCCGGATCAGATAAAATGTATCAGGACTTGAAAAATCTTTATTGGTGGCCGAATATGAAAGCCGACATTGCTCGATATGTGGCTAAATGCTTAACCTGCTCAAGAGTCAAGATTGAATACCAAAAGCCTTCTGGTTTACTACAACAACCAAAGATCCCAGAATGGAAATGGGAGGACATCTCCATGGATTTTGTAACGGGACTACCTCATCGATCAAATCAACCGGATGCGATTTGGGTTGTCATCGATCGATTAACCAAATCGGCACATTTCATTCCGATGAAGGAAAGTGATAATATGGATAAATTGACAAAGCTGTATATCGATAAAATTGTGAAGCTTCACGGTGTGCCTAAGACTGTCATTTCTGATCGAGATCCTCGATTTACTTCCCGGTTATGGCAATCAATGCAGGAAGCATTGGGAACCCGACTAGATATGAGTACAGCCTATCACCCACAAACGGACGGTCAATCGGAACGAACCATTCAAACCTTAGAAGATATGCTTCGAGCTTGCGTTCTTGACTTTGGGAAAGATTGGGAGACTCACCTTTCACTGGTGGAGTTCTCTTACAACAATAGCTATCATTCAAGCATCGGTGCAGCACCTTTTGAAGCACTTTATGGCAGGAAATGTAGATCGCCCGTGTGTTGGGCCGAAACGGGTGAGAAAGGGCTCACTGGACCGGAAGTTATCCATGACATGACCGAGCGGATTATTCAAATCAGGCAACGGCTAGCTGCAGCGCGTGATCGACAAAAGAGTTATGCCGACAAACGCCGAAAACCTCTAAAGTTTGAGGTGGGTGACAGAGTATTGTTGAAGGTATCTCCCTGGAAGGGAGTGATACGCTTCGGGAAGCGTGGAAAGTTAAATCCTCGCTACATCGGTCCGTTTGAAATTATTGGGGAAGTAGGCCCGGTGGCCTATCGATTGCAACTCCCTGCTGAACTCGATGGAGTTCACAACGTGTTTCACGTTTCCAATCTAAAGAAATGTCTGGCTGAAGACATCGAAATAATTCCTCTGGAGGAATTGGAAATCGACGAACATTTGAGATTTATCGAGCAACCGGTAGAAATAATGGGACGCGAGGAGAAAGCCCTCAAACGTAGCAAGATTCCGATCGTTAAGGTGCGATGGAACTCAAGGCGTGGACCTGAATATACTTGGGAGCGAGAGGATCAAATGAAGAAAAAGTATCCTCACTTGTTCGAGCAAACGTCCACGGAAACTCATGGTATGATTTAATTTTGGGGACCAAAATTCCTGTAACAGGAGGAGGATGTGACAACCCTAAAACTTTTGCTTTCTTTCCCCAGCAACGACGACAGCCGAGGCTGCGAACGCCACGACACAAGAATAATTTTCGGGACGAAAATTCCAATTACAAGGGAAGGATGTGACATCCGAGAATTCCAAGGTTAACTTCCGTTAGACAAACTCCGTTAGTTACGTTATAAGTGTTAACCTAGTAACTAATGCTTAACTAGGCCGAATACGTCCACGTCCTTTGGTTGATCACCGAACCCGCCCATATGTGTTATGTGTTCATTTATTGATGTCATTATGTGCAATGTGATTTAAACGCATGATTTAATATTATGAATAGCATGACAATTTGTGAATCGTGTTTATCTTGCTTAGAATGTGAAATTGACCACTTTTGGGTAACCAGCGAAACTACCGGGCGAAACTATAATGTCGCCCGGCAGCTTGTTGGCTCACTTGTGATCAGAGCCAGATTCGCCTGGCCAGCGAAACTGCCAGCGAAACTAGGCCCTGATATATAATAACATAAAGCCCTAGTTGCCTCATTTTGTTGAACCATTCTCTCCAAAACACACACACACACCTCTGGAAATCTGGTCAGTCGAGATTCACACCGAGCCTTCGAGATCTCAGCCCCAAACCATCATCCATCAAGCTTGGAGATCGAATCGTGAGTCCCAAAAACCACCATTTTTATGTTTTCTATATGTTTCTTCATAAAGCATGCCTAGATCTCTGTGATATGGTTAGATCTTCTGATATGTTGCTTAGGATTGCTAGAACTACCATAAAGTTGATAACTTTACATGAGAAATCCATCCATGACAAAGATTTATGCTATTTTAGCCATTTTAGGGTTTTATATGTATTTTGGGTGATCGGATGACAAAATGCATGTTTAAGGTGTTAAAGCTTGCTGATTTATGTTGGTAAATGCCTATGTATGCTAAACAATGAATTGCATGTGAGAATGGAAGCTGTTAGGTCAATTTTGTTGGGTTATATAACAATTATCAAAATCACGAGTACGCAGCGGAAAGAATCCTATGAATTAATCTAACTAACCGGTTTTAGAACATGTACCTTTTTAGCTCGGCAAGACTTGATCACTTGGAGGATTTGAAGTAAATCCCTCTACGATCGCACGCACGACACACCAATGCTATGTGCTAGCAATGATCACGAACTCCTCTTGATGTAGGCTTGGTCGAACCACACAAGGAAATCGAAAACCCCTTGGGTTTATCCTTGTCGCCGAATTCGAGAGAGTAGAGAGAGAATTAGGGTTTGCACCTTTATCAGATAAATGCAACCAGCACCTAAACCTCAAACCAAGATGGTCTATTTATAGGATTAGAGAACTTGATAAACAAGTTAAGGGTTTGGATAGGCATGGGCCGAATTTCGGCTTTAAGGGCTTATCCCAAGCCTTTTCTCAATTGTAATCTAATTACAACTCTCTCTCTAATTACAACTAACACCCCTGTTAACAATTAACTTGTCAGTTTTTAACGAAACCTCGTTAAATATTCGTGATAAATATTAATTAACCATTAATTAATATTAATACATTTGGTGTCGAGACGTGTGACCCCGTAGGCTTAAATAATTTCCAGACATACGCTTACTATTACATGATCATATCCCTACAGCTCCCACTTGAGCTTGCAATAGTAAAGGTAATAACATTGGTTAGCGTCTAGCAACACGCCAATGCTCCCAGAAATATTTAAGTACAGTTTCTCAAAGTGTATTTAAATGGTACAGTCATTTACTATCCCTTTGTTACCGATACCGTGTTAAATATGAATATGGATCAAGTCATTTCATACTTTAACGATTCTGTTTCTCATTCTCACAACTAACTTAAGATTACCAAATTGCAAATCGAGACATCTCTAGATTTCATTTGGGCACGGCCATGCAAACATCTTAATTAGTCCAATGAGGGGCCCAGTGGTATCTGCTTCAGCACAAAGCTGAAGGAACAAATCCTCTTGACTACACGTGTCAAGTCACATACTTCACTACACTTACTGAAAATAGCCCTTTTGTACTACCTTATTCAGGATAGTTAGACCTATATCAAGTAAGTGCAATCCATACATGCATGACCTGCTTGTATCTCAAGTCTAAGGATAAGTAAAGCAACCATTTACGAATTTCACTTAATGACGCCGATCCATAAAGTGATAATTCGTTAGTGGGTCTGTCCAGTATGCATCCAATGAATACCATGTGAGTTTGGTGGGACCATCCTAACCAATCACTCAGATTTTGTCTTAGTTTAACTATATTCCCATATAGTTAATTGACAATGGACGATTTAGAATACTTGACAAGTACTCAAGGATTAAACATGCAAATATAGGACACAACTTAACCATTAAATGAAATCAAACATATCAAATACTTTATTTCATTATATAAATAGAAATTGCTTAATGTCCTTTATCCAAATACCGAACATCAGACATACATGATTTAACCAGCCAATTTAAGTCCCATGCCCTCGGCATGCCTTTCAAGCTTCGGCCTCGACAAAGCTTTCGTGAAAGGATCAGCTAAGTTAATATTTGTGTGAACTTTGAGTAATTTGATTTCACCTAGTTCGATTTGCTCACGAACATAGTGATATCTCCTGGCATAGTGTCTGGCGCCCTTCTGAACTCCAGGTACTTTGGCGATGACTAATGCACCCGAGTTATCGCAGTACATGTCAATAGGCAAGTTACTTGTGGGGATCACATCAAGCCCACAAATATACTTCCTTATCCAGACAGCCTCCATTGCCGCTTCCGAAGCAGCAATGTACTCAGACTTTGTTGCAGACATAGCAACTGTGGTTTGTTTCTTGCTTTTCCAATCCACAGCGCCTCCATTCATAACGAAGACGTACCCAGACTGAGACTTCGTGTCATCTCTATCAGTCTGAAATCCAGCATCACAGTATCCGGTCACTTTGAGCTCTTGATCTGGATTTCCCCCATATACCAAAAATAAATCTCTAGTAGCCCGTAGGTACTTGAGAATGGTCTTAACAGCAGTCCAGTGACTTTCACCTGGATTCTGTTGATAACGGCTAACGATATTCTGCGCAAACGCTATATCGGGTCTAGTGCATCTCACCGCATACATTATAGATCCTACAGCCGAAGCATAAGGGACTCTTTGCATACGCTTCACCTCATCAGGTGTAGAAGCACCTTGTTTGACCGACAGGCCAAGTCCTTCCTGCATAGGTACATTACCACGCTTGGAATTCTCCATCTTGAATCGCTTCAAGATCTTATCAATATAAGCACTTTGACTTAGTCCAATCAACCGCTTAGTTCTATCTCTATAGATCTTGATTCCAAGAATGAATGCTGCTTCTCCCAAGTCTTTCATAGCAAAACACTTTCCAAGATGGGATTTTACATCTTGCAACATTGGAATGTGTTTTCCTATTATCAATATGTCATCTACATATAAGACAAGGAAAGTAACATTACTCCCACTAGCTTTGCGATATACACATGGCTCATCGGGATTCTGAACGAAACCAAACTTTTTGATTTCTTCATCAAACCGTTTATTCCAACTCCTCGATGCTTGCTTTAGTCCATAAATGGACCTTTGAAGCTTGCATACTTGGTTGGGATGTTTTGGATCAATGAACCCTTCAGGTTGATCCATATAGACTTCTTCATCCAAGTAACCATTTAAGAAGGCAGTCTTAACATCCATTTGCCATATCTCAAAGTCATAGTACGCTGCTATGGCTAAGAGAATCCTAATAGCTCTAATGTCTGCTACTGGTGAAAAGGTCTCATCATAGTCAACGCCAAAACGTTGAGTATAACCTTTCGCCACGAGACGAGCTTTATAGGTGTGTACATTTCCATCCATGTCGGTCTTCTTCTTGAAGAGCCATTTGCTCCCAACGGTTCTAGCGTTAGGAGGAAGATCAACCAGGGTCCAAACGTGGTTATCTTGCATGGATTTCATTTCCACATTCGCAGCTTCAAGCCATTTGTCAGATTCCGGATCTGATAATGCAGCTTTGAAGTTCGGAGGCTCATCGAGATCTCCTGATACGTTATCCTCGGATTCGACTAGACCAATCCATCATCTCTTTGAACATTTTCCCCCCCAAGTTGATGATTGCTAGTTGTTTCAGAAGGTGACACATCTTCTAGTAGTTCTACAATTCTCCCACTGTTCTCTTGAGCTATAAAATTCTTTTCAAAGAATTCAGCATATCGAGCAACACGAACAGTGTTTTCTGAAGAATTATAGAAGTAGTAACCCATTGTTTCCTTTGGGTATCCCACGAAGATGCACTTAGTAGTCCTGGGTTGTAATTTGTCAGGCGTATCACGCTTCACAAGTGCCTCACATCCCCAGACTCTTAAGTAAGACAACACAGGGACTTCTCCATGCCATAATTGATATGGTGTCTTTTCAACCTTCTTGGTTGGAACCATATTTAGAACGCGTACAGCGGTTTCTAGAGCAAAATCCCAAAATGATAATGGGAGAGTTGTAAGGTTCATCATCGACCTCACCATCTCTAGTAAGGTTCGATTCCTCCTCTCAGACACTCCATTATGCTGAGGAGTATAAGGGGGAGTAAGCTGTTGGACAATTCCACACGCTTTAAGATAATCCTTAAACTCTTGGCTTAGGTATTCTCCACCACGATCCGATCGAAGGATCTTGATGGTCTTACCGAGTTGATTTTCAACTTCGTTCTTAAATTCTTTGAATGTTTCAAATACCTCATGTTTATGTTTAAGCAAGTAAACATAACCATAACGGCTGAAATCATCCGTGAAAGTTACGAAGTAGCTAGCACATTTTCTTGACACATGTCTAAATGGGCCACATACATCAGTATGGATGAGTCCAAGTAGCTCTTTTGCCCTTTGCGGCTTGTTCGGAAAGGGTTTTCTTGTCATCTTTCCTGAGATACAGGAAACGCATTGGTCAAATGATTCATCATTTGATTGTAAGATCCCTTCACGTTGAAGTCTTTCAATGCGATTTTTGCCAACATCGGCAAGACGACAGTGCCAAAGATAGGTAGAGTCCAAAACAGTTTTGGCTCGTTTGCTAACTGTGAACATTGAATTATTTGAAACACAACTACGCATATCAATTTCATAAATGCCATCACAAGGAATAGCATCAAAATAATGAACATTATTTTTAGAAACTGAAATACTGATATCATTAAAAACATTAATGTATCCTTGGTTTTTCAACAGAGAAACTGAAATAACACCTCTAGTGATAGAAGGTGCATAATGACAATTGTCTAATACAATACATAACCCAGAAGGCAGAATTAAATGAAATTCTCCTATAGCTTCCACAGCTGCTGGCAAACCATTTCCAACGAACAGCTGCAAAGCCCCAGGCTTCAGTTTCCTCCTCTTTCTAAGACCCTGTAACGAATTACAGATGTGAGTTCCACAGCCGGTGTCATACACCCATGAATCACTCTTAGAAAAGGAAAATAATTCAATTGTGAAGATACCTGAAGTACTAGTCCCACTAGTATTCTTTCTCTTCTTCATCAACTCAGCTAGGTAGGTAGGACAGTTCCTCTTCCAGTGTCCGACTTCACCACAATGGTGACATATCTGGTCCTTAGCCTGATGCTCTTTAGGGGCCGGAGGGGTTTGCTTGGCTTTAGGGATATGGGCAACAGCCTTGCCTTTACCCTTGCCATCAATCTTGCCCTTCCCCTTTTTCGGTCGTTTAGCCTTTTGGATCTTACCCCCCTTGATCATAAGAACTTGGGGTGTTTCAGTGGCCTTTTTAGGAATCGTTTTTTCATACTCGACAAGCATAGCATGAAGCTCAGGTATAGTCTTAGTCATACTATGCATGTTATAGTTGCGCACAAAACCCTCAAAATCCTTCGTAAGCGATTTGAGGATCATGCCAACTGCAACAGCACGATTATACCCATAATTGAGCGATTCCAATTTGTCAAAGTAGCTCTTCATCTTGAGCACATGACTACTGACCGATTTACCAGTTTCAAGCTTCAAGTCGTGGAGTTCCACAACTAGGTCGAACAATTCGACACCAGCTTGTTTTTCATACATCTTTTTCAGCTCTTTGATCATATCACAAGGTGTATGAAATTCGTATTGCTTCTGAAGATCAGGAGTCATACTCGAGATCATCATACAAGCAACCTCATCGTATCTGTTGTACTCTGAGTTGTAGAACGCTTTCTCTTGCTCAGAAGCATCAGCAGCTGGCTCGGTCGGCCAATGATGTTCAAGGACATCGGTCCTCCGTTCAACTCTAAGGACAATCCTCAGTTGACGGTACCAGTCATTGAAGTTAGATCCATTCAGCTTTTCTCTTTCAAACATTTGACGAAAAACATGACCAACATTGTTTTGAGGTGGGTTTGTTGCCATCTACAAAACAGATTAAGTTCAAAAATCAGTATTTTCGATAATCTTTTCCTTAATAAATTTAATTACCCAATGTTTAAACATTTTAAACAATTAAGCTTTATTAAGGCTAGGATCCAATTGACATGCCATCATTTCATCAGTTGATCTGCTAGAAATGATGCATTCATATGGTAAGTGACGATCACTAATTGTATTCCAAATACAATTCCTAGATTTTATGGGACCTACAACTTGCACCAAGTGATTTGTAGTCATGTTTCATCCCATCTTTTGCCACGGGCTAAGGGTCTCACCGCCTAGCTCGTTTTAAGTCGTCCAGCCAAGAACGCACAAATTGTCCACCATTGTGTACCAATGAGTGGGAATTTGCCATGCAAATGCCATTTTACCATTGTGTACCAATGAGTAAGATGACATCCACAAGTGTCCTTTACAAGGTGGATGGCAAAGACTTAAGTTTGGTTTGGGTCAAAACAATTTTGATGCGTGATCAAAAAAGTTATGTGTGAAGATTCATGCACATCTTCATCACATAATGTGTTTATAAAATTCTTAGTTTGTCATCCAAATCAAAAGAGCTCGGTAGCTCCATTTGCAACACACAAAGAAGCGTAGGGGTGAGGTTTGCAACTTTTGCAATTAAAAACCTACCCACTTTAGGGAAGCAGAGCGACCCGACTTATACCTCTCTTAGAGTGTGTTCAAATGGGTGAGCCGGTGTTTCTTTTGACTTTTAGGACACAAATTTTATTTTATAAACAAAATCATATTTCAATAGTTCTTTTAGCAAATTTCGATTTTCATAAAACAAATTTGCAATAAACCTTTTATTATGTCACAATTATCAGATAATCACATAATCTTAGGGTTTCTAATTATCACATATAATTTTAATTAAATCCTCTTTGATTTAAGTAATAACCATGAACGATTTGCATGAAACATCATGGTTTTTACTTCCTTTTAACATTTAAAATAAAGGTACAACATGTTGATTATCAAATAACAAAACTTGGGTTCTCAATTTTAGATCACAAAATCAGATTTTAGACCTAAAATAAGGGTTTCCGATTCGGCTAGAGGTTTTCGATCCAATTATATAGTTTTCGATCGGAATCAGGGTTTCCGATCGAGAACATCACTTTTCGGTTATAGTTTACGATCGAAACACGGGTTTTCGATCAACATGGGTTTCCGATCGAGAACAAGGGTTTCCGATCGGAATGGTGTTTACGATCCGGAAACAAGGTTTCCGATCGGTACTTTTCGACCGGGCCGTAAACAGTTTACGAACTGAACTCGATCGGAAACAGGTTTGCGATCGTGTCCTTTCCGATCGAAAAGGGTGGTTTACGATCAGAAAACGAGGGTCTCTGATCGAAAAGCAGCAACGGGACGAGAACCAGTTTTCGATTTAGGGAACCAAGCCACAGTCGAGAACCGGTTTTCGCATAAGAAAAGATTTTTCGTTTTTACCAATTTGCGAAACCGTTTTCCAATTGTAAAACACGATTTTTAAGAGGATCGAAAAGCTAGAATCTTCATATGGTTACCCCCCTTCCAAGTTTTATTCCCGGTAATTAATTAAAATCATAGGTGGCTCGTGATACCACTGTTGGGTTATATAACAATTATCAAAATCACGAGTACGCAGCGGAAAGAATCCTATGAATTAATCTAACTAACCGGTTTTAGAACATGTACCTTTTTAGCTCGGCAAGACTTGATCACTTGGAGGATTTGAAGTAAATCCCTCTACGATCGCACACACGACACACCAATGCTATGTGCTAGCAATGATCACGAACTCCTCTTGATGTAGGCTTGGTCGAACCACACAAGGAAATCGAAAACCCCTTGGGTTTATCCTTGTCGCCGAATTCGAGAGAGTAGAGAGAGAATTAGGGTTTGCACCTTTATCAGATAAATGCAACCAGCACCTAAACCTCAAACCAAGATGGTCTATTTATAGGATTAGAGAACTTGATAAACAAGTTAAGGGTTTGGATAGGCATGGGCCGAATTTCGGCTTTAAGGGCTTATCCCAAGCCTTTTCTCAATTGTAATCTAATTACAACTCTCTCTCTCAATTACAACTAACACCCCTGTTAACAATTAACTTGTCAGTTTTTAACGAAACCTCGTTAAATATTCGTGATAAATATTAATTAACCATTAATTAATATTAATACATTTGGTGTCGAGACGTGTGACCCCGTAGGCTTAAATAATTTCCAGACATACGCTTACTATTACATGATCATATCCCTACAAGTTTTTAGGCTGATCCGTATGTTTTTCGCGACCAGCGAAACTGTGGTGTTCTCTGGGCGAAACTGTCCAGCGAAACTATGTATATCTCCTTCCAGCGACACTATGCAGCGAAACTGTAGTGTCGCCGGGTAAACCGACCAGACCAGCTCGAGCGAATCTACCGAGCGAAATTCCCTGAACGAAAGTTCAAACCAGTTTCGGGCGAAACTAGGCTAGCGAAACCGTGCCAACAGTTTCGAGCGAAACTAGTCTAGCGAAACTGTGTCATCGGGCATTGCCTAGCGAAAGTGCTGCCCGTGTACATAGCGAAACTGCCTAGCGAAACTAGGCTAGCGAAACTGTGACCAGAATCTAAACTTATACAATTTGCTTGAATGTTATGCCATGACTTACATGATTATGCCATGATGATACATGCTTTGATTCCTGATATGTATGAACCTTTGTTTATGATCAACCATTGGTGTCGTGTGTTTGTATGTCGAGTCATAGTTCCAACGTGCTATGTTATGGGCCATAGTGACGTTAAGTAAAGATTAGACACAAAACTAATACTTAAGACCTAAACGTGTTCATAGGTCTTCGTTAAGCAAACTTGGATATTATAGCAAGTGTAGCAGTGCAACCAAAGGTGAGTGTCACTAACCCGATTACCGTGAACCCGTTTGGGTCACACCGAAAAACTAAAAGTAAAACAATGCTGACAAACTCGAGAGTGCCAGGCACCTCCCTGATAAACTTGAAAACCTGGAGTGCTCGGCACCCACTTGATGAACCTGAAGTGCTTTATGGGAAGCACTTGCGAATTTCCAAAACAACGATTTCTGAAACGAAACTGAAAAACATTTTTGAGATTCATGAGAATCCGGTAAACCGTTTTAATATGGCTAGTGTAGGTTAAAGTCTAAACCACATGATATCACATGATTTCTAAGGATGCCTTGAAAACTTAAAAGTCCTCAACTAAATTGTACCATTAATTGTAAAGCGAGGGGATGTTGGCCGGGTAGATCTACTGGGGTTTGACAAACTCCGCCCCGTGGCACGGGGAGTGCACGGAGGTACAATATCAGCCTATCTGACCGTGATCCCGAGAGGACACGGGGGAGGCAAATCCGCGATGACGTAGGTCCGCAGTACTAGATGGCTCGGCCACTACAATAAATTATAGTCATCTTTGGTGCAAACTTCCTTAGTGCATGGAACAACGGATTAGCTACCCGCGATATCGGTTGAGCACTTTAACTATACAAAACTAGTACATACCCGATGACGTAGGTCACGGACAATTCCTTTATAAACTAAGACATAACATTTTGCATTGTTTTTCCACAAACGAATACTATGTAAGTATACCTTGATATAAATTATGATTATGAGACTGGGCCAATGCATGACAAGCCCACTGTGAACTCACCAACCGTTAGGTTGACACTTGCGTGGTTTAAACTTTTGCAGATCGCTAAGGAGTATCCGCTAGAGGTTGGCATGGCACGAGAAGATATTTATTCTTGTTTAAACTAAACTTGGGAATTTTAAAACAATGTTTATGTAAAGCACGTGGTTAGTGCTAAGACAATATTTTATTCCGCTGCGTTGTATTTGAGACTTTACTTTATAACTGATTTTTGAACTAACTCTGATTCATTTAGTATTTGTAACTAGTGGTTGTGAATCCTGGTCTAGCCGCACCCCTTAACGGTATAAACTCCGTTAGTGGTTATTTGGGGGTGTGACATCAAAGGTCTAACTTGATAATGTATCATGTAGGCTTAGCATTCAATAAAGTAAATTATGTCTATGATTGACATGAATTAAATTGTTGAATTAATGATCTTCCATGATTGATGTTAGTCCAAAGTGTCGTACGTTATTATTATTAATTTACTATTTTTATTAACGATAACGGTTGGATTACATTACATTTCCACGGGGTTGTGTTTCAAGGTACCAGGAGCTAAGCATGATGAAACCTGAGCTTTTATGAAGAAGAATTAAGCTGATCGGTACGAAGTTGAGACGAGACTGGGAAACGACAAAGATTTAGAAGAAATTGCAGAAAAGCTCCTGAGATCAAGATCTGGGCGGTACGCCCAGGATTGCAAAGTTTAGGGCGGTACACCCTGAATGGGAAAAAATCAGCTAAAATTATAATCACGGGCGTACGCGCCGAATTGCTACGTTAAGGGTGGTACGCCCCAAATCGGTCGACATAAAACTTTTAGGGTTTTGTTGTTTAAACTTGTTTGTTAAGTTATGGATATATCTCTTTTCATTCTTGGACGTCCAGAGCAGGAGACTTACGAATTTTCCACCTTATTTAGAGATATTTGGAGTTTTACAATCATTCGGTATAGTTCTTAATGCAATTTTTATTTGACATTATGATTGTTTCATTAGCCATGTCCGGCTAATCACCTTTAACTACTTTTGGTGATTGGTTGGTGAAATTGTTCTGTTCTTAACCGTTAATTGCTAATTGTTCCGGTTTTCCTTGTAACTGTTGAACACCCGCATGCTGAACTTGTTTAACTAAACTAGTAAATTAGGGTTTTAGTGGTCCACTATCATGATCTAGCCTTTTCTTGCGGCGGGAACTAAGCAGCCCGTTAGAAACTTAAGATATTAGGTCAACTAAGAAATTAGGGAGCATGTCTATGTGTTATTAGCAATTGATTAGGTTTTGCCCAGATCGGTAGCCAACCAGGATCCAAAAGTAGTTAGCTTTTCCCATTTGATAATTCACTCAATTTCTCTAGTTTTGAGTTAGTTAATTTCTAGTTATTCAACCCAACTCATTCAAAACAGCTAAGAGGCAAATTAGGTAAATTTAGGTTAATCAGCAGTTTATTAGTTAGTTTAATCAATTAGTCAATTTTCACATATTCCCTTCGTTCGATAACCCAAACTTACCAATACTACGAATTAATTTTAGTTGGGGACTTGTGACGGTCTGACTGCATTATACGTTCTTGCAAATCCTATTGCTTGATTACATTTTAGTTTGGTTCAAATTTATGCACACACCAGTGTTTCATGAGTTGATAGAATAAAACAATGTACTATTTTATGAGAACTTGTGGCTTCCCTTGCTTTATTTTAAAAGATTTAAACTTGTTTGGTGTTCTTTATTTCTCAAAATCTTGGTCTTTCTCTGCGTATACGTGAGTATCGATTTGAAAGTTAGGAATTTGAGGTTCTTCTTTATTTTCTTTGGTGTTTCATTCAAACTTTGGATTCTCTCTGCGTATATGTGAATATCGACCTGAGAATTAAAGTTTGAATAACTTCAACTTGTTTTATCTTTCTTTATTTTGCTAAATTTGTCTTATCTGTGTATCGAAAGATCGACCTTAAGATGAATAATTTAGCATTCTGATTTCTTTTTGCAAAGGAATGCATATTGCTCCATAGCTCCATGAGTAAATTTCAAATGTGAACCTCACATTTTTCTAAGTCTTTACACTTAGTTAAATTTCTATCTCATGATAATGGAAACTTATGTTCTCTGTATAAACTCCTCTGTGACTTGTTTCATGTAAAGTTCTGTTACAAATACCTGCTGGATGTGTCTAGTTAATGGGTTGAGAACAGTCATAGATTCCGTAAGTGTAGCTCTCACTACATTAAAAGATAAACCAAAATATAAACAAATATCACATGACATATGTTATGACATATGTTGAAAGAAAAATGTATGGGTTTAAGTGGACAACAATAGTGATAATCATAATCTATATCTTCGTATCTGTCCAAAAGGAGATGCTTGATTATGACTCATATGAAATATGATCTCGTGTTAATTCCTGTATCAATTTTTTTTTGTTTCTTAGGAGTGTATTTTTAAATAAAGGCATGTTCTTTTATAATTAAACAAAAATCAAACTTGAAACTTTTTACGAAAACTTTTATACACAAAATCTTTTTTTGCAAAGATGGTTTTGAAAGTCGTTCTTATTTATCTGATGATCAAAACTCGTTTAGCGTAAGTTTTCAGTTTTTGCTTGCAAAATTGTTTAAAAGTCTTGCTTGAAGCTATCATTTCTTCCCTATGTTTAGTATTTTTTGCTTGGTTTGTTTAGTAAATTTTGTGTTAAAATCTTCATCTGCAACATTGCATTGTAAGAAAACATTTTCTTTACTTTACCTATTTATCATCTCATCTTGAAATCTTTTTAACTCTATCTCTAAGTTCACTGCTTTTTGTGAATTGTTAGTAACTGCAAAAACTGTGACTCACTTTTTGCGAATTGTCGTTCTTCTTTTCTCATTTTTGTTTTCGGTAATATCTTCTAACTTTTGTAAATAAGGATAAAAGGACACTATCTCAATTGACTGATTGTCCTTTTCTTGGCTTCTTTAAAATCTTCTCATAGTGAGCTTTGTTCAAATCCAGAGTTTAATCTTGAAGTGATAATTTTTCTTGTCAAGAAAATTGGCAGCTCTCTTTATAATCCTTTCATACAAATTTTCAATCTGATCAGCCATTTTTCTTAAATAAACAAGAAATAACTTTTTATCTCATCTGTTTGTGCAACTTCTCTCAAATATATTCTTCTTGTATGATTTCTGAAAATCTTGTTTCATCTTTGAAAAACTAAGCTTGATTGCATTCTCATACAATGAGAGTTGAGGTGAAGAAAATGGTCGTTATAAACTACAGAACCAAGGAAGCTCTTTTGGATGAATCTCTTACATGTGTATTGAACGAACTGGATCAATTATCCAAACACACAAAGATAGATAATTGGGAATCAAGCTCATCCAGTTCTACTTATAGCATTGGAAGTAAAAAAGTTCGAGAGATTGCAAGCGAAAATTATCACTCAAGGAGAGCAAAGAAAAGAAAAAGAATGATTTGGAAGATGTTGATACTACAGCACCATAGACCAACCTCATGCAAAAACCTAGGGGGAGATTGTTGGGTCAAAATTTTAGGTTGTTGTATGGAGTTAGGTTTTGCGAGAAGTACATCATAAAATCTAAGAAAAGTGTGTAGACTTTTCGCAGATCTTATGATATATATATATATATATATATATATATATATATATATATATATATATAGTGAAAAGTTCATTGTAGACACCCCCATAAGTGTAGACAGATAGACACCCTTTTCACCATTAGATCTCTTGATCTAATGGTTGTGATTAATTTTCTTTTTTCTTTTTTTCTTTTTTCTCATTAATTAGAAACTTTCACATGTGAAAAAGAGCTATTTCACATGCGAAAGTGTCTACAATGAACCTCACCCTATATATATATATATATATATATATATATATATATATATATGGTGTTTGTTTAGAGATTAGTGAAGTCGATCATTTTGTTTTGTATTTGCATTGTTACGCTGCCTGAACTAGATACGAGCAGGTATCTACTTCGGTGAATCATTTTTGTGTTAACTGAATCATCGATTCGACTTGAGTTCACGTGTGATATTCTTGTTTCTACTCATTAAATCATTTTATCATCATCGTTGTTTCATCATAGCTCGGTTACTCGGTAGTGTCTTCAGATGCTTTCGAACCATTTGCTAACTTATTTATTTTTAAGTACACTAATATATTTTTCCAAAAAAAAAATCTAACAAATATGTCCTAGAACTTTTTTTTAATAATTAAGTAAATATTGTGTTACTTAAGAAATACAAGATATGAAAAACAATTACTCAAATTCATCATCATCATACTCAGTAAATCTTACCAATAGCAAAGCTAAGTACGGTCTGAGGAGACTAAGATGTAGACAGTCTTACCTCTACCCCGTAGGAATAGAGAGGTTGCTTCCAGTGAGACCCCCGGCTCCGTAATTTTGCATCAAGCCTTGGACATAAGTCACATAACACTCAGCAAATCGGGATAAAGATCGATTGGTGCATGTACCCCTTGTCTTCCTGCTGTCAACTCCACCACATGATGAATGATTAATCGTCCATCACTTTTAACATTATTTTCACGAATTTAGTAAAATAATGTTAGAGTGCAATTTCACTTTTGTCCTCTAAGAGTCCACACATATATATACATTATATGCGCAGCACACTGTAAGGAGGGCATAATTACTCCACTTGTAACAGTATAATAAGACACAATCTTAAAATGTTATGAAGCTAACTTATCCACTAAACTTGCAGATGGCATGAACATGGATGCATTTTGAAACTGATTATCAGATGTATCGTTTGCCATCTAATCCTTTATTTCTTGTAGAGTTGGAAATGTTGTATGCTACTTGTCTACATAAGTATAAGATTGATATTTTGATTTGATTATTTCAATGACCTTGACCAATGAGCCACAGTGATTAATTTCCATCGACTATTTGATTTTCTCTATCGCTTCATCTTTGTCTTGTCATCGTTTCATGATTGTTTTGTGATTAATTCCCCTATTGTTGACTGTTTTGGGGTTTCTTTTGAACTCTTCTGGAGTTACTACCTATGGGCTAAAACTTATTAATTGAAGGTTACATTGAATTGTTGAAATGTTATTTTGGTATATTATTTGAAATCCATGACATAATGGTTAAAATTTTCTCATAACATATAGAGAGTGGGATCGTGTTGATAACATGCAATGAATAAGATAAAACAAAATAAAAACTTAGAAACTTATTCATTCAATTTGGTTACGTTTACCATCACATATATTCCATAAATATACATAACTTTAAACCTTAAACCTTAAATCCGACAAAACATGAAATCCTCTTGTGGATTCTATTGATATTTTTATTATTACAAATCAAAGTTCATAAGAAAAGTCTTGTTGAAAGTTTGAGTTAGATTGTTCCTCCATGTGTAAGAATGAAGAATGTAATAACCGAAGTATTATTACTAATTCATTCAAACATGAAACTAAGTTTATAAAATAGATATGGAGAAATTAAAAGATGCCATATTCTCCTAAACAAAGATAGGATGAAGCTGCTCTGCAAAGCCTCACTGTTTTTGTTGTTCCTCACCACTTTGCTTTGCACTAGATGCTTCTTTTATTTCATCAGCTCCATCCTCCTGCTTCAAACAGATTGTTTTATCCATATTGTATAAATAATTTATGCTAAACATAGTGAAGAACTATATAAAAATTACAATAATAAAGAGTTTAGGAGGTTGTACGCTTTAACAATACGCTTCAAAACTACTTGAATGCCTTTGTTTTCACTAGTAGAAGGTTGTGCGCTTTAACAAACGAGCTCGCCTCGTTTAAATTTATTAGTATGTTTTATACATTACAAGATTTACAAGTATACAATTTTGTTATTTGACAATTCTATTGTCCAGAACTAATAATTTTAGAAAAAACACGACCAACATAAAGAGACAATGGCTGACAAAAATACACAATGACTACTAGAAAACAGAAAGGTTGAAAAACGTCAAAATAATTTTATATATAGCAACACTCTGCTCGTTTTAAATATTAGAAAACGCTTGTTTTTATGGTGTCATTTAAAAAAATGTCGTATATAAAAGTTATGAACTTTTAAAAAATATGAGGGAATATGATAAAAAGTCAAAAAAAATGGCCAGAACTAATTTAATCTCAACCATTAATTAAAGCTTAATAACAAATCAAATGGTCTCAAATCCTTCTTAGTCATCTTACATTGAAGATACTTCTTAGAATAACTTCTCCTAGTTAGTTATATGTTTTTTTATTAAGTAAAAATTACTATATTCTTATAAATAATATGTTCTTCTAGTCAAGCTTGGGATCGAGCTCATTTTCTCCGCCTTAAGTCCTTAAGTCCGAGCTTGTTTAAGATCAAGTCAGCCTGCTTTTTTAGTGAACCAATCTAGACTAGCACCCAAAGGGCTTAACTTGTTTAGACCCCATCTTTCTTAGTTGAGTCAAGCTTGGGATCAAGCTCATTTTCTCCGTGTTAAGTTTGAGCTTGTTTAAGATCAAGTCGACCTGCTTTTTTAGTGAACCGATCTAGACTAGCACCCAAAGGGCTTAACTCGTTTAGACCCCTTCTTTCTTAGTTGATTTTTGCTTAATTTAACTAGCTACGTTTGTATAATGGATAACTAAATCGAAAAACAAGAGTTATACCTGCATATCAGAGGTCCAGAGAGTGAGGTTGTCACGAAGGAGTTGCATGATCAAGGTACTATCTTTGTAGGACTCCTCACCCAAGGTATCCAACTCTGCAATTGCTTCATCAAAAGCCTGAAAAAGTGGGTCATTTTAGAATGAAAGGATCCATAAGTTTGTATAGCTGTTAATCTGTTATGATGTTTTAAACTTCATACCTGTTTTGCAAGGCTACAAGCTCGGTCTGGTGAGTTCAAAATTTCGAAGTAAAACACAGAGAAGTTGAGAGCTAATCCCAGGCGAATTGGGTGTGTGGGGGCAAGTTCACTGTTTGCAATGTCCTTCAGATCATAAAAGAAATTGAATTGTGAGAGATAATTGCAGAAGAATATAATCACACTTTGAAAGTAGATTTTCTACAATGCATACAACTTTGGTTTAGATGGTTAGTTGGACTTAGAAAATGATCAAATACATGCCCAAATCTAGGTAACTTTAACTTTAATCATCTTCCCCAAATTAGAAGTCCCCATGAAACCAAAATAGGCGACCCGCATACGAAATAACCAACGTAACCAAACTTAACTAACCGAAACCAATCCAAATCCGAAGGTTGGTTGTATGTTTTTTCAGAAACTGAATTTCGAATACGATTTCCGTCTTGCATGTATAAAAACTAAGCTGAAGTAGAGAACCCATAAACACCAAAAAAAATAAAATAAACCTAACCGTAAAAACCGAAACAACCGAAAAACCAAATCGAACTCAAAGCAAGCATAAATTTTAGAGTTTGCACACACATATTTTTTAGGGAACCTGCCGGTAAACGCTCTAAGTAAAATATAAAAAAATTATTAAAAAAAAAAAGTTTAAAGCGTACCAACTTATTATTTTGGGCCGTTGATTCGCCCCCAAAATTTGAGCCCAAATAGCAAAAAGAAAAAATAAACTTAAAAAAAACTTTAAAAAAAACGAAACCAGATCCATAAAATGATAAAAATCGACGAATTTTTGGTTTTTGATTCTGATTAGGGCCGAAACCAACTAATACTCATATACAGATCAAAATGCATATTTCATCGACAAGGGGCAAAAACAAAATGAAATTTCACCAACATTCATGTAATTTGATGATTATATTCATTTTATTTTAATAGAAGAGAAACCTAAGCTGAATTTGAAAACCTAAATCACAGTTATATACAGTTTATCTGCATATCAACATCCTTCGATTCGATTCGATTATGATCGCTATTATGTGTAAATTCGAATTGAAAATAAAAAAAGTTATTTCACCTGAGCGGACTTATAGGCAGTGAGAGTACTCTCGGCGGACTCTTTCCGTTCATCTCCGGTCTTAAATTCAGCAAGATAACGATGATAATCTCCCTTCATCTTCAAATAAAACACCTTCGAATCACCAGAAGTCGCCGACGGAACGAGTCTCGAGTCCAGCAGCTTCAAAATCCCGTCGCAAATCCTCGTAAGCTCCGCCTCGATCTTAGATCTGTAATCCTTGATCACCTTCACATGATCCTCGTTCCCGCGCGACTCCTCTTTCTGCTCGATCGAGGAAATTATGCGCCAGGAAGCACGGCGAGCGCCGATGACGTTTTTGTAGGCGACGGAGAGGAGATTGCGCTCTTCGACGGTGAGTTCTTCGGTTTCGGAGACTTTCTCGACGAATTCGACCATCTCGTCGTACCGCTCCGCCTGCTCGGCGAGCTTCGCCATGTAGACGTTCTGTTCACGCGCCGATAGTGCCATTTTTCCGGTGAGGGAGGATGAACGGAGAGATCTGTTCGGGTTTGGAGTTAAATCTACGCGATGTGGTGGGGGGAGAATTTTGAGGGAGAAAGGTGAGGAGTGGAGTGAATAGTGGAGGGAAAAAGGCGTTGTTTACATCAAAATCACCAACTTGAGATTCGAGCCATAATATAGTATTTTAAATTTATACTTTTTAAGAATTAATTTAGATTTTGATTTTTAATTATGGAGTCTGATCATACCTCATCATTAGGAGGGTGTTTGTTTTTTCCGAAAACACGTTAGACTCGGTGTGTAACGTTAGACTCGGTGTGTAACATCTGATCCACGTCTAAAATTTGTCTAACCCAGTTCATCCTTTATAGTTTTCTGACGACTCCAATTTGCTGACAAAGTTACATTGTTTAGCTTGGGCGGTGTGTAACGCATCAACCATGGTTGATGTCGCACTTCGGCGATCATACCGCGTGTAGCGACAATCTCGGCATGGCATTAACACCCAGACTTCTCGGCGAAAACTTGTCGAAGAATCCTACCAAAAACTAGCCGTTTTTTTTCGACCATTACCCCTTTCAACGGCTAGTTTTTTCCTTTTTTTTTAAATTCAATAAAAACCCTATAAAACTTCAATAATTTTACACCTCTACTTCTCATTTCTCTCAAACACAAAACTAAAAAAAAAGGGAATCACTCTCTCGTCATGGATTCAAGGAAGAACAAGTCACCGGCCACCAACAACAAGAAATTCCGACCGAAAGTCCGGAAAGATAAAGACGATTCTTCCAACATTCCTCAACCACAAACACACCCCCAACCCGTTTTCTATTCACAACCACCACCTCCACCACCATCACAACCCGGTTTCTATCAACAACAATCTTTTGTTGATTTAGTGCATGGTCGGTATGGACCACAACCACCTTTTTACCCGTCGCATTCATCGCAAGTTCAACAACATCAATCAATGTATCAAAATACCCAATACCGTGAACCATGACATGTTGATGTTGACTCCAAATCGGAGGAAGTCGATGAACAAATTGAGATAGAAGAAGAAGAGGAAGGGGATGAAGACGTAGCCGAGATGCAAGAGGATGCCGACGAAGAAGAAGAGGAGGAAACTACACAACCCGTGAAGAGGGGGAAGAAGAAAAGGACGTATTGGTCTCCCGAGGAGGAAGTGAATTTGGCGAAAGCCTACATTTACGTGAGCGAAGACGGAAAAGTTGGCGATCAACAAAAACATAATGTTTTTGGAACCGGATCATCGCACACTTTAACGGTTTGAGTGGACGTGATACCGGTCGAACCATTCACATGGTTAACACAAAGTGGAATAACTTGAACAAGGCTATGACGAAGTTCAACGGGTTGCTTACTCAAAATGTAAGTATATTTTATATATTTTTTTTATAAACTTAACTTTTTTAATATAAATTAATTTGTTTTTTTAATTGTAGACACATACACGGGCTAGTGGTGCGAGCGATAAAGACATATTTGATAAGCCGTTGCGGGATTATCAACGAATCTACGAGAAGAGAGGTTTCACACATATGGACGCTTGGAATGTCATGAAGAATCACAAGAAGTGGCTTTCACCACAACAAAAGGTTGGTGGGCTTGAGTCGAAAAGGACCAAGATATTGGCTTCGGGCGAGTACACTATGTCAAACGAAGTCGACTTGGCCCAATTGCCGAGTCGTTTGCCCGACTTGAATGAGAACTCGATGTCAAGCCACCAACCACGAAGAAGAAGTGGAAGCAAGAAGGCGGGTGAGTCATCGACAAAAGGATCGGCGAATGCTTTGGAGGTGATGGAATAGTTTGAATTGAAATTGGAGGAGGAAAAGGTCGGCAAGAGGAGTGTTCGACATCAAACTGCGCTAAAGAAGGCGGAAATGTACGAGAAGGTGGGGAAGACGATGGATCGGAAACGAGAGACCATGGATGAAGATCAACGGGCTTGTGACCTCGAATTGTTCTTGAAGCCTTATGATAAAGTGTCCGACACATTGTTGTCGGTGCTTTTGGACGAAAAACGTCGAGTGGCGACGAAATATGGGTGGCCATGCAATTTTTAAATGGTGGTTGTTTTTTTAGGATTTGGTGTTTTTTTATTTTTAGGATTGGGTTATTTTTTATTTTTAGGATTTGGTAAATTTTATTTTTAGGACTTGGTAATTTTTTTTAGGACTTTGTAACTTTTTTATAATTTAATGAATCTTTATGTTTTTATTTTATATTAAATGTTTTAGTTTAATTATTTGTTTTAGTTTAAAATGAAAAGTTTTTTAAAAAATGTATGTTTTAAACATCTTTAGGCAACCATACCCACCTCTAAAACATCATTTAGGCATATTTTTTCTCTCTCCTGTTTTCACAACATGATTGGTTAGTTCTATGATTCAAATGGTTGCCTTAGGCAACCATACCCCCCACCCTTAGAAACATGGCCTTAATTACGCACCGGTTCTTATTTTATTAATAATCTAGGGCTTAGGTTTATATATATAATTTTAACTATTTGGGTTTTAGATCCCCCACCATTTGGTGGAGTGGATACACCTTTGTCTTTCAATGTGGAGGTTAAGAGTTCAAGTCTTACCGGACACAAAAAATGAATGAAGATTTATAGAGGTGGGTCAGATGTTTTACCACAGTGGGCCTTTGGACGGTGTGTTTCCTCTGCGATGGATGTGCAACATATAGAGGGTCCTGGTTATTCGCACGGCCTGTGGTCGCAGCGTGTCGTGGGTAGCATCGTTTGCCATGATAAGACCCCAAGTAACTGGGTGTTTGCCGTTCAAAATATAAAAAAAAAAACTATTTGGGTTTTAGATGGAATAGTGTCAAATATGGATGTTAAATACACACATGCCAACCACGTGATCCGTTCATTCCAATTTACCTTTTATAAACCCTTGAAAAATTAACTTTAAGCTAATCTTGTGTAAGTTTTCTCTATGTTCCTCCTGTTGTCTATCTGCTCTAATGAAAAAGAAACGATGATTTGCTTTTGTAATTTTGGAAAATCCATACGCACCTCTGGGCGTTAGCAAACCTAGGGCGTCGTTTTCATTGTTCTTCAAGACCTGCGTGTTTAATTTGTTTTTTTTAAATTTGAAATCTTCATCTCTTTGCGTTTTGACCTAATTGGTCCAATAGAGTGTTAGGGGTATAGACACGAACCGGTTGCACGCACACTGATCACGAGTCGCACACACACACACACACACACACACACTGATCATGAGTCACACACATACACACACACACACTAGCAAGAAAGTAGGAACACGAGATTTAACGTGGTTCGGTCTAAACTGACCTACGTCCACGGGATAACTAGGTATTTCTTTGTATTTGTGCTCAAGAAGAAATGTTACAATTACATGGCTATTTATATTTATAGAGAAACTTCTAGGGCAACATTAGACTAATGAGTCGGGCTTAATGTGCCTGAATGGGCCAAGCCCAATAGTTGTATATGACAATGGGCCACCACACCCAACAATTCTCTCACTTGGCGACCTTGACATCTTCAACTCTGCCAACCAACCCCTTGTAATATTTGTAACCACATTTCTTCATTTTAAACCCCTATTTGATCTGCCAACCTTCTCATTATTCATTCCTGAAGGCCATTTGAAGCTACGCATAGCTTCAACTTCTCTATGGTAACAACCTTAGTCACCATGTCTGCTGATTCTGTGTTCCCTTGATCTTGTCCAGCTTAAGAACGTCTTCACTAATCAAACCTCTGATAAAGTGATATCTCAACTGGGTGTGCTTTGTCTTTCCATGGAACACAGGGTTCTTGGCCAAGTGAATAGCACTTTGATTGTCACAGAACAATGAGCAATTTGTCTGCTTCTTGCTAAGTTCTTATAAGAAGTTCTTCAACTATACAAGCTCTTTGGTTGCCTCAGCAACTTCCATGTATTCAACTTCAGTGGTTGAGAGATCAACACTCTTTTGCAATCTAGACATCCAACTGATTGTTGTTCCTCCCACTGTAAAGACATACCCTGTTGTGCTCTTAAAAAACTGCTTACATCCGCCCAAATCTGTATCAGCATATCCCTTTAGGACAACATCTTTTCCCTTAAAACATAGTGCCATCTTTGAAGTCCCCTTCAAGTACCTCAACAACCATTTAACTGCTTCCCAGTGTTCTCTCCCCGGATTGGACATAAACCGACTAACAACCCCACAACATGTGCTATATATAGTCTCGTGCATACCATTGCATATATTAGACTTCCAATTGCCGATGCGCATGGAACTTTAGCCATTTCTTCTATGTCTTCAGCTTTCTTAGGAGACTGATCTTTGGATAGCTTGAAATGACTACCCAGTGGTGTACTTTTGACTTTGGTATCTTTAAGGGTGAACTTCGCTAACACTTTCCCGATGTACTTCTCCTGGGATAGTGTCAAGGATCCATCTTTCTGATTTCTGATAATGCTCATCCCAAGTATCTGCTTTGCAGGGCCAAGATCTTTTATCTCGAACTCTTCAGACATTTGTCGCTTCAACTTCTTGATTTCTGACATGTCTGATCCAACAAATAACATGTTATCTACATACAATAGTAGAATGTTGTACGAACTATTAAACTTCTTGATGTAATAGCAGTGTTCCATGTCACACCTCTTGTAACCAGTTCTACCCATGAAGTTATCAAACTTTAGGTACCATTGCCTTGGAGCCTGCTTGAGACCATATAAGCTCTTCTTCAGTGTACACACCAGGTATTCCTTGCCCTTGACTTGAAAACCCTCTGGTTGTGTCATATAAATGTCTTTGTTCAGATCATCGTGTAAGAAAGCCGTCTTAACATCTAACTGCTCTAGATGTAAGTTTTATGCTGCTACTATACTATGCACTAGTCTGATTGTGGTCATCTTCACAACTTGGGAGAAAATTGCATTCTAGTCGACACCCTCCTTATGTTGAAAACCTTTAGCAACCATCCTGGCTTTGAATCTCTTGGCACCATTAAGCTCATCTTTGACAATGAACACACATTAATTCTGAAGAGCAGTCTTCCATGCTGGAAGTTTAGTAAGAACCCATGTCTAGTTCTTCTTAAGCGATTTCATTCTTTCTTTAATTGCATGCTCCCACTACAATGAATCTTTCACACTGATAGCTTCAGTGTAAGTCTGTGGTTCTCTATTTTCAGTTAACAGAAGAAAATTGGCAGATGGAGAATATTTAGCAATAGGTTTCTTGACTCTAGTCGATTTTCTGACCTGAGGTGTAGTTGGTGGATCTGGCTAACTGTCTACCACCTCGTCTTCTGAGTCACCTTGATTCTCTACCTCTGAGCTCCCACTGTCAGCGCTCTCTGCTGGAGTCTCAGTTTCAACTGTATCAGTCTTCATTTTTTTCTGGAGCTCAAATTGTTCAATGTCTTTCACTTTCTGAACTATAGGAGTTTTTGTAAGTCGGTCTTTGTACATCTTTGTTTTGTTAAATACGACATCTCTGCTTCTGATAACTTTGGTGTTCTGGAAGTCCCAAAGTCTATACCTCATCTCTTACGAACCATAGATAATGAACGTACACTTCTTTGACTTTCCATCGAGCTTATCTCTGTCCATATCTTTCAACTTTACATATGCACTGCAACCAAACATCTTTAGATGTGTAAGGTTGACTTCACGTTCTTACCATTCTTCTTTTAGAATCTTGAAACCAATGAGAACTGACGATCCTCGATTAATCAGATAGGCAGCAGTGTTAACTACATCAGCCCAGAACATCTTTGGCAAACCAGCATGTAGCCTCATGCTCCTATCTCTTTCTATAAATAGCAAGCGGACTTCACCAAAGAAACCAAGACAATAAGCACACAATTCACAAGCTTCTCAAAGCAATTACAACCTGTTCCAATATAAAAGTTCTTTCCACAACTCGTTTTATCTTGTTTAAATCAAATTATGCCAATATTATTAAAGAGCCCCTCACGGGACCCAACAGTGAGACCACTGATTCCAAGCTGAACGAACTAGGAAAAGTGAAGTCGGTGTTGTAGGGATGGTACAAACAGTCATTTGTTCTCCTAAAATGTGCCAATCACTTACTAAAATAATCACTACTGACAACTTCAACCGGTTATAACTAATCTGATGGTGGCTAGTTCACCTTTTGAGTTCTTCCTAGCAGACAATCCTAACGCTCGGACAGGAGTTCACCTTGTGGGTACGTCAAACCTTAACTAAACCTAATCACCCTCGAAACAATCTAAGGCACCCTAGGCTAGTAGGAGCTACCACTAATTACTATGACTGACAATGAATAGCAAGTTACCTAATTTCCTAGGGCATCCCTCTCCCAAGGCAATGTTATCCTATTCCACTAACTAACCCGACTACCCCACCTAACTATCACCTCCCGACTTGTCTAATTAGGGCAGCACATTGCAAACAAATAGATAATTATTAACTAAAACAATAGTTCAAGACGTCTCCTAAACTACTCTATCGCAACCAACCCTAAAGCTAGCTACTTTAGACAATTCACCTAGACCGAAAGACATTCGAAGGCAAAAAGTGCATCAACTAACAATTATAAATCCGCTCACAATACACATATGCATACAATCATCGCAACAATGAGATTTAATAGGAAAGCACATCAATCAGTTAGTCATAAACCGAATTAAAATTGTCAATAATGATAATTCATCATAATGAGTCTAGGCGGTACTATCAATGGTTTAAACATAGGGCTAAGATTGATAGTCTTGATTGGTCCAGTTTTTGTAATGTCGCTTCGTATTTCTTGTAATTTTATCCTAGCTTCTCGTTAGGTCTTTAATAAAATTTGCTGTTCAAAAAAAAAAAAAAAAAACTAATAACCTAGCCAACCAATATGGTCTCGATATAAACCATAATAATGTTCAAAACTTGATCCAAGAACATGGTTGGTTTAAGTGATTACAAGAAATCAAGAAGGAAATAAGAACCCGAAATTATGAATTTAAATTGAATGCTTGAATTCTCGTGATTCCTGTGGATCCCTTGGCCTCTTTCTCTAAATCGTTTCTTTATAAGTCTCTGCCGTCCCTCATAATGTCCTTCGTCGGCTGAACAATTAATTCCTTCGTGAATGTTACCCTCTAATTGCCGTCCGTAGTTTTTTTTTCTTTCTTTTTCGAAGTCACAATATATCTCAATTAATAGTTGTCGTCCACTCTTCCAATTCCCCGCTTGCGCTGACCTAATCCACCTGAGCCCAACTCCAACAATTTATTTTTCCTATTGTTTTTGCAGCCCATATTTAGCCGTATGTCCGCATCCCAACTGAAGTCCACATTATATAGTCTATTTTTCTTGGTTCCCACGTGAGTATTCCTTTGCAATGTCAAAGAATTAATTTTTTTTTGGAACGGCGATCTTATTAAAACGGGAAACCACTAGCAAGATGCTAGAGGACCCACAAAACGAAACAATTACAAAGAAAAGGATGACCAGTCGTACCAACTAATAGACTGATCGTTACATCGGTTACGATACCATAAATAACTCCACTTCTTAATCTCCATAAAGACGCGATGAATAGAAGGGAGTCTTTGATTAAAAATCGCCAAGTTTCTTTCAATCCAAAGACACCAATAGCCTGAAAAAATAATAACCTGCAGAGCTTTGCATTTCTGAACGGAACGGAAGCTTCTCTTATGCACCTCAAGAAGATCCGTCACCGAGAAATCAAAGAAGGCGGGAATACGACACCATTGCGTGATAAGGCTCCAAACCATGTCGGCAAAAGGACAACCTGTCAATAAATGAGAAGCATTTTCGGTACCTTCATTACACAGACCGCAAAAGGTGTCCCCCACCTGAATATTGCGATGACTAAGGCCTTCCTTAGTTGGAAGACGATCACAGCAAGCACGCCACGCATGTAGGTTTATTTTAAGAGGGACCGATGTACACCAATCATACTTAAATTCCAGTCCACCGGAAGAAGAAGCCATAACCATATCCCTCAGACTTTTAACAGAAAACATCCCCCCATTGCCTCCTTCCCATCTCCATCCACCATTATGATGCACAAAAAGCGTCTGAAGGTTAATATTAAACGAGGACAGCTCTCCAACAACCTTGTAGACAGCTTTCCAAGTACCTGTGGAACCTGTAGAAAGAGGAATGAAGCTGTCTGCACCCTGCCTCGAATGGATGCTGTCAATAACAAGCCTCCAAAGATGATTATTCTCGGTTTTGTACCTCCAAGCCCACTTGGCCAAAAGACATAAATTAGAAACTTTTAGCGGGTATAGCCCCCACCCACCATCCTCCTTCTTTCGCAGAATCTTCTCCCTACTAATCCAATGAATTTTCCTACCCGTCGAATCGCCACCCCACAAAAAATTACTTCTGATCCTTTCCAATTGATTAAGAATGCTTTTAGGAGCCCGAAAAACAAAGAAGTAATAAACGGGTAAACTATCGAGGATAGACTTGACTAAAGTGAGTCTCCCACCAAGAGAAAGATGGATAGCACGCCACCCAGCCAGCCTTTTTTGAAACGTATCCACCACTTTGTTCCAATTCCTTTTATGGTTCATGTTAGCGCCGATTTTCAACCCAAGGTAATCGAATGGGAGAGGACACACTTTACACCCCAACATAGAAGCCTTGAGGTTTAAGTCTTCCTCCTCAACGTTAATCCCAGTCAAACTGCATTTAAAAAGGTTAATCCGAAGCCCGAAAACAAGGAAGAAGCCCCAAAGAAGCCTCCTTAAATTGATGCAATTAGAATCAGTCCACTCCCCCAATATCATTACATCATCAGCAAACATAAGATGAGACAGGTTCAGACCGGCATGAGGTAAGGAAATACCCTCGAAAATACCAATACTCGTTGCTTTGGACATTATCAAGTGAAAGGCTTCCATAGCAATAATGAAGAGAAACGGGGCGAGCAGGTCACCTTGTCGGACCCCTTTGAATCCAACAAATTCTCCCGAAGGAGAACCATTGATAAGAACCGACGACCTAGAAGCTTTCAATATCCCTTGCACCCAACTTCTCCACAACACGGGAAAGTTCATAAAGGACAAAACATCGTCCAAGAACTCCCAACATAGAGAGTCGTAGGCCTTATTGAAGTCAATCTTGAATAACATGGCTTTGGATTTCCTCTTTTTGAGCCAAGCTAAAATCTCATTGAGAATGAGAGGACCATCGACAATATTACGCCCCGACACAAAAGCCATTTGATTACTAGAAATAATACTATCCATCACCGGTTTGATCCTATTAGCTAAGACTTTGGAGACCACTTTGGGGATACACCCGAGGAGAGTAATCGGGCGGAAGTCACCAAAATTAATTGGATCAGAAATTTTAGGGATCAAACAAATAAAAGAGGCCATACAACACCTACTAAAGGAGCCTTCCTTATGAAACATCTCAAGCACCTTAAAAAAATCGTTACCAAGAAGATCCCAGAAGTGTTTAATGAAGCCAAAGTTAAAACCATCCGGCCCGGGAGCTTTGTCTTCCCCGCAATCCCACACAGCTTGTTTCACTTCGTCAAAGGTAAAAGGAGAAATAAGTAAGGCAGCCTCATCATTCGAAATTTGTTTAATTCCAATACAAGACATTTTGGCCCTGTTCAAATCGTCCCTTTTAAATTTCTCTTCAAAAAAGGAGGAGGCACATTCTTTTATCCTTATAGGGTCAGTAATCCAATCAGCCCCACAACAAATTCCACTAATCTTGTTCGATCCATTCCTGGCTTTAACTATGGAGTGAAAATATGAGGAATTCTCATCCCGTACAGAGCCCAACGAACACGAGCCTTCTGCGCCAAGTCGGCTCTACGGTTTTTATCAAGGACCTCAAGATCCTTCTTAGCAACCCCCCAACTATCAACCTCCGCTTCGGATAGGGCTCTGTTTTCAGCAAGGAGGTCCCACCTGTCACATTCGGCTTCAAGCTCCGCCCGTCTAGCCTCAGAATTTTCTCTTAACATACCACTCCGGGATTTAATAGCCTCCTTAATCCGCTTGAGTTTGTAGTGTAAATACTGGTCAGGTTTACCTCTGTCAAAACATCTAGAAGCAGCCCTTTCAACCACCGATCTTAGCTCCGGGTGAGAGAGCCAAGAAGAAAAGAATTTGAAAGGAATTGGGTCGAAATCAGGGGAAGATGTCTTTAAGACGATAGGGCTGTGATCAGACCACCGGCGAGGAAGCGCCGTAAGGGAGGCATTCGGCCATTCATGAAAAAAATTACTGCAAACTAGAAACATGTCAATTTTGCTAAAATCAACACCACGCCCGTAACAAAAAGTAAATCTCGAACCCCTCATTCTGTACTCCATAAGGCCCGTTGAGTCTATGAATGAATTGAACAAATCAGCACCTCTCGCATCAAAAGAGGAAAAACGACGCTCCTCCTCGCAGCGAACTTTGTTAAAATCCCCCGCGAGAACCCATAGACCCGGTTTCTGATCCATAATCGAGGCCAACATATTCCAAAGAATACCTTTATTTCTCATCGATTGGGGGGCATAAACATTACAGATGTTGATAGCAATGTTTGAACCCCTTAAGACGCCAGAAACGATCAAGAAGTTGTTGTTTTTCTCCTTAGATCTAGCGTCAAAAAAAGAGGGATCCCAAATAGAAAGAATACCACCCGACGAACCAGAAGCTGGGCAACAATCCCAGTCCACAGCTTTATTGCCCCAAAGGCCCCTAATCGGGATACGAGAAGAGTCAGAGCACTTACTTTCTTGGAGACAAAGGAATGAAATACGGTTATCTCGAATAAGTTGAGAGACCCAACTCACTTTCGGGCCACCCAACCCTCTGCTATTGACTGAAAGGATATCCATCAATTGACACACAACTTTCCGGTCCCCCTGATAACCCCTTCAACTTGATCCTCGCAACCAGAAAAGTTCATACCAACACAATTGCCGATCTTGATTGTGCTTGACACTTCTTCCTCGAGATCAATGGACCCCTTAGTACTCTTTGAGACCTCCGATTACCCCCAGATCCAAACCCTCTTTACCTTTCGAAATTGCCTTCCAGAAGAGAAGCTTACCACCACCACGATGTACCTTACCAGAGTTGAGACCAGAAGGAGCTTTCCTGTGCTTAGATTTAGCCCTAGTATCCGCATGCAGAGAGATCGGAATTTCCTCCATAGGTGAAGAATCTTTGGAATCAACGGACCCATTTAAGTCAGGTAAATAAGGAAGAGGGGCGGAATTGTTAATTTGCTCCAAAGACCCAGAATCACCATTGGGCCCAATGTGGTCTCCCGACCCACTCAAAATTGATTCTTGGCCCACTAGAGCAGCCTCACCGCGCAAATGATTATCCGCAAAACCCAACCCATCCAACAAAACTTCTCTCTCTACTTCATCTACCAAATCTTCATGATTACCTATATTCTGGGAATTCATGCAATCAGGCGGCTCATCATTCTCCAATGCATCAGCATGGACCATGTTCCCAACAACGCCTCGACCAAAATCACCAAAAGACTCTTCTTCATCCCAAGCCCCCCACCTATCATCGTTCTCCCAATCCTCCTCCTCGTCGGCCTGATCCGGTTCCGATAACTTGGCCGGAGAAGGAGCTACCACAACCTCCTCCTCTTCGAAGGTAGGGTTCCAAGAGTTAGAATCTTCTTTAACCATCACCGTGAACATCGAACCTTTCCAAGAGATGAGAATAGTCTCGTCCACCATTTTCCAGGATTCCGATAACACATGTACCGATCCCCAAGAACAATCTCCCAACAACCATGACGATTGTGAGGGCCAGACAATAGTACCGAATCCTCTAGCAATGGAATCATACGTAACACCGTGAACCACTGCCAATTTCATTAACTTATTTTTTCTTTCAATTCAGTCCCTTGACTTATGTGTAATTCTACGCCAGTCCCTTAACTTTTATTATTAATTCTTTAAACCCTCAACTTCGGTGTAATCTTATAGCATCTCCTTGGGCAATTATGTCAACCTAACAACAATCATAGTAAACCATTTTGAGCATATTTGAATCGCATTTAACCTAATCAAACACAAGACTCAATTAATTACTAAACTCACACCAAAATACACAAAAATGACTCAACAAACTAATTAAGACACAAATACTATAATTTACTAAAAACACCTAAAATGACTCAAACCAACTCAAATATTACTCAAATAAATACATAAAACACTTAAGAAAAAGGGATGCGTTTGCAACGCATCACTGGCATAAGGTTGATGCTAGCTCCAAGGTCTGCGAGTGCGTTCTGGACAGTGATTCATCCAATGGAACATGGAAGAGTGAAACTATCGGGATCCAATTGCTTCTTGGGTAGCTTGCTCGAGAGGATGGCAGAGCACTCTTCGCTCGAGCTAACCAAGTTTAGTTCAATGATTTATCTCTTGTTGGAGAGAAAATACTTCATTAATTTGGTGTACTTCGGGATCTGGGATAGTACTTCAATGAAAGGTAAGTTGATTTGTAGTTACTTCAGGAGATTCATGAACTTACCGAAATGTTCTTCAGACTTCACCTTGGCAAGTCTGTTGGGATAGTGAACCTTCGCCCTTTTCTGGATTTCTTCTACTGCAACTGGGGTAGTAGGATTAGACGATTCTTGAGTTGAGATGGTGGGTTCTTCAGTTCTCGGGGAAAATTACTCTGGACCGACCCGTCGGCTTCGTATGGTTATAGCGTTACATTGGGCTTTAGGGTTTGTTTTAGTGTTACTGGGTAGAGTACCGGGTGGTCTCTCACTTACAGTTTTGGCAAACTAGGTGAGTTGCTTCTCGAGATTCTTGACGGAAGCCTGCTGATTACGCAACTCTGATTCATGTTGGTTGAATCGGTCT
Organism: Deinandra increscens subsp. villosa; assembly: GCA_039602395.1. Lineage (NCBI taxonomy): Eukaryota > Viridiplantae > Streptophyta > Magnoliopsida > Asterales > Asteraceae > Deinandra > Deinandra increscens. The sequence continues at coordinate 2,286,324 of JBCNJP010000009.1, read as the reverse complement.
TCCATCCACTTGCCCATTAATCATTCGGCAGATTGATTCTGTAAGTTGGGAAAATTCAGAGGAACTTCCTCTTTGCGAGGAACCAAACGACTGGTTTTTTTAATGTTGCTGGTTGTTTTTAGAAGGTTGGTTACTATCAGTATTTCTCCATCCAAAATTAGGATGGTTTCTCCAATCGGGGTTGTAGGTGTTACTGTAGGCACCTCGTTGTTGGATGCTAACAAAATTCACCTCCTCGATTTCCTTCAGTACTTGTCATGCATGCCCAGTCTTCATGGGGGCCTCCACATCCGCTGCAGACTAAAACGGTGGCGACTGACTTGCTGATCTCGAGCTTCTTGATCTTTGAGGTGAGTGCCTCAACCTGAGCTTGAATTGTCGTCGCGTCATCAACATTGAATAGTCTGGGCACCTTCGCCTTGGAACTGTGCAAGCTGTGCCACTAAAAATTGGTTTGAGCATTCTCCTCTATTTTATCGAAGACTTCATCAGGGCTCTGATTTCCAATCATGCATCCAGAGTTGAAGTTGAGAAGCTGACGTGTTTGCGGGAGCAAACCTTATAAAATATAGAGATTTGTTGCCAGATATCTAATCCATGATGAGGTCATCTCCTCAAAAGTTCCTTGAAACGTTCCCAAGTGTCATACAGCAACTCACCTTCTTCTTTAGTGTAGGCGTTACTTTCGGTCATGAGTTTTGCTGTTTTGACAGGTGGGAAGTATTTGTAAAGGAATTTCTGAACAAGATCGTCCCAAGTGGTTATAGAACCATTTGGTAGAGTGTTCAGCTATGCCTTAGCACGGTTTTTTAGGGAAAAAGGGGAACATACGGAGTTTCACGATGTTGGCGGAGGCTCCGGTGGGTTTGAAAGTACTAAAAATTGCAAGGAAATTTGTAATATGAAGTTGAGGATCATCGTCAGCGAGGCCACTGAATGTTGCATAGTTTTGGATCATTTGCACCAATTGGGGTCGAATTTCAAATGTGTCTGCCTCGTTAGTTGGAGGGGTAATAGCAGTGCCCAAATGCAAAGCATTATGCCTGAGAAAATCCATGATGGTGCATTGTTCATCCATGGGTTGATTTTGGATGGTTAAAGTGGTAGGTGGGTTGTGGATGGTGTGTGCTGCAGTTCTTGATCTGTTTCAAAGTCTTTGTCGGAGAAACGTTCTGGTTTAGGAAATGGGGGTTGAATTTCGCCGGTGGCGTAGAGCTCATTCACGTCCTAATATCAAAACAGTAGAAACTGAAAAGTAAACATGTCTATAGTTGCAAGAAAAGGAAAATTAACGTTACTTGTGTGTGATCAATACACTCCCTAAGTTGATGTACAATATATATAAAAGAAAAGAAAAGTGTATAAAGTAACTTATATATGTTTTTAAAGAAAAAGAAAAAGAAGAGAAAGAAAATAGTAAATATGAACAATGTCTATAGTAAATATGAACAATGTCTAGGCCGTCAACTTGGACTATTTCTCAAAAATCCTTGTTTTTGTATCCCCGGCAATGTCGCCAAAAAGGTTGGTGTGTGTGTGGTGTATTTAAAAATATGGCAGATGACACCTTTTTCACGTAAAATTTTACATTTATAAACACGTAATCTTAAAACAATACTATTTCACCACATTCACGGGCAAGTGCACCCATCGTGGAGTAGTATAGTATGGGTAAGATTCTGAGGTCGTCCATGGATACAAGGGAGAGGGGGTCTTTTTGGTAAAGAGTCTTCATCGATAACCTGGCCAAGATGTATTTTATACTTTGGAGGAAGATAGATTAGATATGTAAAAATAAATATAAATATAAATATAAATATAAATATAAATATAAATATAAATATAAATATAAATATATATATAAATATATATATAAATATATATATAAATATATATATAAATATAAATATAAATATAAATATAAATATAAATATAAATATAAATATAAATATAAATATAAATATAAATATAAATATAAATATAAATATAAATATAAATATAAATATAAATATAAATATAAATATAAATATAAATATAAAGATGGGGTTATAAAGTATTCAGTCGAAGATAGTATTACTTGGGGGACTTATCAATGGCGAGGTTAATAATTTGTTTGTTTACATCTTTTCCTTAAGATTATTACTTGCCTGATGAGGATAACCACTTTTCAGCCTGGAATCCTGTCTCGCGTTCCTCTCGTCTCCCCTTAAGGATCATAAGAGGACCGCTCTGGGAGTAATAAATAAAGTAAGAGTAAATGTAATGTAGTTGTAGGGTCCGATGGGTCGTCGGCGCCGTTACACTTAAATAGGTTGTCATGAACCAGCAGGGGAACAACCTACACATCGGATTAAGTTATTATGAAAAACATCTTTATAAGGGACTAAGGTTCGTTTCCTCCACGCATTGCTTTCACGCAAACATGGGAAGTCGTAACCAAATTCAAATGCACAAACATGTATCTCACTGACTTCCATGAAGTGACAAAATATTGCTAACCCTTATCCCAGCCAATACCTTCAGGTCGTAGTTAGTGTGAAAGTCGTGTTTGTTTACATATACATAAAAGTCACGAACGTATTACTTTACATGGGGTGCGAGTCACAGTTAGGATCATGTATCGTTCCCCGGCCGGGTGTCACAATTCCGACTGATGAGCATTTGACTCCTTAAATGGTCTATAATACGAAAGGTACGTTTGTTCAGAAGAGTTAGAAAATACACTTTCAATAAAAAAAGAGTTTATATAAAATCAAATACACTTACCTTAAGGTACGTTTATAATCAAATCTTTACCAACCCACCAAGGACTTGTTTTCCCCAAGTAACTGTAAGAATTTAGCCGAGCATAAGCATGGCTTCAAGAATTTGCTAAAAGAAGATGTGAGATTCATAGACAAATACAAAATCAAATTCTATTAAGATAAAGTTCTTACAATCTTGACGAATAGCTACAACACCAAAAACAAAGCTCAAAAGATGGTATAAGAAGATAAAAACGAGGGTGAAGCTTGAGCAAGGTTTGACAATTGTGAGGATGATTGGCTGCTTTTTATAGGCAGAAAACAAAGTTAGGCACAGGTGGTGCCTGGGAGGACACGAGCAGAGGCGTAGCTTTTAAGGGGCGGGAGGGGGCGCCCGACCCCCCGAATTTTTTTTTGCGATGTAGGGGGTATATAATTTTGGTGTAGAAAATTTCGATATACTCCGGTTTCGACCCCCCATTTACCCAAAAAGTGGCATTAGGAAAAAAAATTAGATCCCGACCCCCCACTTGACACTTTCAAGTTTCGCCACTAGACACGAGCCCTTGTCATTCGATCAGCTGGAGAATTCGTGGATCAAGCGCACGGGTCATGTGTGACAGAAGTCAGTGGCACGGGCCGTGTGGACTCGAGAACATGGGGCGTGTGGAGTCAGGAGCAGAAGTCAACTCTTCTGGGCTTCGCTGGAGGAAGGCACGAGCCGTGTCTGGCTAGGCATGGGCCATGCCTCAGATCAAAATAATGGAACTTTGCTAGTTTCTTCATTTTTCGTTCCTTTTGTGATTTTCGACCTGGACAATACTAAAAACTAAAAATGAAACATTATTTCATAGTTTCAATAACAATTTAGTTAATTTTCGTCCATTTTACAGGGAATATTTGTGTATAAAATATGGCGATTGTTAGTTAATTTTCGTCCATTTTGGTGTGCGGTATGGTGTATATTAAAATATGACAATTATGACTCAAGGCAAGGCCGGGGTTTAAGGAAGTGGTGCAGGGGGCTTTGATGGTGGGTTCGTACTATGGAAACCCGGATTCTATTTTGCTCGCTAAGATGAGGATAATTAAATGGTCCAAAAGAATTGGTTGGTGGAGGAAAATGAGAAAGACCTCAGGATTAAGAAGGTTCTGCTTGATTTATGTGATAAATGGGACTCCTTGTCGGAATCTCGGGCTCTTACCGAAGCTAAATTAGATTCTTGGGCGGCTTCAAAAAAAGCCATTTTGGAGTTGGAGGACCGGGAAAAGCGTGATTTGGCCCAGAAGGCTCGCGTTCGGTGGGCGATGGAAGGAGATGAGAACACCAGTTTCTTTCATAGTATGGTTAGGGCCAAGATTGCGGTTGAAAGGATTAACGGGATTCGAGTTGGAGACGTTGGTGTACGGATCCTAAGGGAGATAAAAATGGAAGCTAAGAAGTTTTTCCAAGCTAAATTCGACCTCGATATGCCTCGTCTCCCTCCTATGTCATGTAGGGGTATTAAAAATATTTCGGATATGGAGGCGGTTTCTCTCGTGAGGCCTTTTTCTTTGGAGGAAATTAAGGCGGTGGTTTGGATGTGTGGTGGTGATAAAGCGACGGGGCCGGATGGTTTCAATTTCCAGTTCATCAAAAGCCATTGGGAGTTCTTGGAAAATGATTTTGTGGATGTTTTAATCATTTTCATAAGGAATCTCTGAAAAGGGTGTGGGTCGTCTTTCTTATGTCTCATACCTGAGGTCTCGGATCTGCAATGCTTCGGAGATTTCCGGCCTACTTCCTTGTTGGGTTGTATCCCTAAGGTGGTCTCTAAGGTTTTAGCGAACGGATGAAAGAGGTTATTGAGCCTCTAATTTCGGAATCCCAAATAGCGTTTGTGGCCAAAAGGAACATTGTGGATGGGCCTCTCATCATCAACGAGGTCCTTTCTTGGTTGAAGAAATCGAAACGTCAAGCTTTGTTTTTCAAAATTGATTTCAACAAAGCCTATGATTCTTTAGATTGGGGTTTTTTAGATTCAATTCTGGAGCAAATGAATTTCCCGTTTGTTTGGAGGAAGTGGGTTTATGGGGTTCTCTCAGCTTCTAGAGCTTCGGTCCTTGTGAATGGCTCTCCTACCGAGGAATTCAATTGTCTCAAAGGGGTTAGACAAGGCGACCCCCTATCTTCGTATCTTTTTTTGGCTATGGAGGCGTTCAATTGGATGTTAGAGAAGGCTTGTGAAGTGGGGATCTTTCATGGTATTGCGACTCCGAATGGAGGTCCTACACTTTCCCATCTTTTTTCGCCGACGATGTTTTAATTACGGGGCATTGGACGGGTGCTAATTTCTGTAATTTAAAGAGATTACTATGGTGTTTTTTCCTTAGTTCGGGGCTCCATATTAATTTGGGGAAGTGTGGTTTGTATGGAGTTAATGTGGCCGAGGAGGAGACGCAATCTTGGGCCTCCTTTTTTGGGTGTTCCATGGGGGTTTTTCCTTTCGAGTATCTCGGTTTGAAGGTTGGTGCTAACATGATCCACTCTAAGCGTTGGAGTAATGTGGTGGATTCCTTTCACAATCGGCTCTCCTCGTGGAAAGCGAAACACCTTTCTATTGGGGGTCGGTTGGTGCTCATAAAAGCGGTATTGGAAGGGCTCCGGTCATACCCTTTACAGTGCTCCTACAAAGGTCCTCGATTCCCTGGAAAGCATCCGGTTGAAACTTCTTTGGGGCGGTGGGGGTGAGGGGTCGTTTAGCAAGATCCATTGGGTCGCTAAGGAGAGGGTGCTTCGCCCTATCTCGGAGGGTGGTCTCGGCTTAGTTCAGTTTGAAGTCTTGAATAATAGTATGCTTTCCAAATGGTTTTGGAGATTTGTTTCCGAGTCAAACTGGTTATGCAGGAGAGTTGTTTCAAGTATCCATGGGGATAGGGCGTGTAATATTTCCCTTCCTAGAGGGCCTCTGCTTCCAGGGGTTTGGAAAACTAAATCTTGAAGCTTCTTATGGTTTTCTAATAGATTTAAGGAGGTAGTGGTAAATTGGAGATCGTGGTCTAGTTTTAATATGTAGCTTTCCTGTTTGAGTTGGTTGGAGGTCTCGTCTTGTTTTGTAAGTTTTCGTGTTGTTGTTTGGCCGTTCCCAGCCTCTTGCTGGGGGGCCTTTTGTTTTTAGTGATCAGTTGTTGTTTCAAAAAAAAATTGGGTGGCCCACTGTAGAATACGGATGAATCACCATCTTGTTAAAATATGAATACAAGAAAAATCACCCTTTCGATTTCTATGCCAATTGCCAAATAAACCGTCTAATTTTTGTCGAACTTGAGATCCATCCAAGCAGCCAAGGAGGCTGCTGCTTCAGCTTTGCGTCCCCCCGGCGTCGAACAGAACCCCCCAATTTGACCTCAATTTTTGTTTTCATCCATAGATTTTGTTGTTTAGCCGAAGGCCAAATCCATTTTTTTTTCTTTGTTTTGGTCCACGTGGCCCATAAAACTCCATTGGACCATGTCAATTATACCTAATGCATAAATAAGATTTGTCATTATTGCTGCACATAAACACAAACAAATATATATATATAGGGTTAGGTTCAAATAAAAACTTTTTTTTTAGAACTAAATCTCAACCATAAATTTCAGGGGGACCACTATAATTCATGAGAGGGAAAATACATGTAAATAAACTTGTGGCTCAAATTAGTTATTTTTAGTTCTCAAATCAAATTGGTTCTCAAATGATCCTCTCCCTATATATATATACGTATATATATATATATATATATATATATATATATATATATATATATATATAGGGTTAGGTTCAAATGAGAACTTTTTGTTTTAAGAACTTTTGAGAACTAAATCCCAACCACAAGTTTCAGGGGGACCACTACAATTCATGGGAGGGGGGATACATGTAAATAAACTTGTGGCTCAAATTAGTTCTTTTTAGTTCTCAAATCAAATTGGTTCTCAAATGATCCTCTCCCTATATAGGGAGAGGATCATTTGAGAACCAATTGGTTTTGAGAACTTTTGAGAACCATTTTTAGCCACAAGTTATATATAAGGAAATCCCCCCCCCCCCCCAATGAATTTGAATGCTTCCCCCTGAAAATTAGTGACTCAGAATGGTTCTCAAAAGTTCTCAAAAGAAAAAGTTCTCATTTGAACCTAACCCTATATATATAGGGAGAGGATCATTTGAGAACCAATTTGATTTGAGAATTAAAAATAACTAATTTGAGACACAAGTTTATTTACATGTATCCCCCCTCCCATGAATTGTAGTGGTCCCTCCTGAAATTTGTGGTTGAGATTTAGTTCTCAAAAGTTCTCAAAAGAAAAAGTTTTCATTTGAACCTAACCCTATATATATAGGGAGAGGATCATTTGAGAACCAATTTGGTTTGAGAACTAAAAAGAACTAATTTGAGCCACAAGTTTATTTACATGTATCCCCCCTCCCATGAATTGTAGTGGCCCCCCTGAAATTTGTGGTTAAGATTTAGTTCTCAAAAGTTCTCAAAATAAAAAGTTCTCATTTGAACTTAACCCTATATATATATATATATATATATATATATATATATATATATATATATATATAGGGAAAAGATAAATTGGAACCCACCTTGAGTTGGAGAATCTTTGGAACCTACTTTTTAACCATTGATCAAGTTCATCCAATGGCTGTTATTTATTTTTGATTTTTGATTTAATTTAAACCCATTAATTACTTAGTAAAGTTGCTTTTAGGGGTATTTATGTCTCAAACTATTTTATTTTTTCCAAAGCACATGTACTTTTGCAGAGACCCAGAGTTATCTTTCCCACCATTCCCTAAAAGATTAGATCTTCATTTGTAGATAAAATTTCTAAAATCCACAGTCCTCTACTTCTTTCATCACTCCACCTCCACTCCCATCTACCACATCCACCACCAGATCCACCACACCGTTCCGTCACCGTCACAATCCCTCGTCACCATCATCCATCCACGAAAACCAACAATCACCCATCCCCGCCTTCAGCGAGGCACTCGCCGACAGATCCACAGAATCGGCCGGCGACGAAGATACTGGTGGCCGGAATCCAGCGGTAAATGTCTCCGGTGATGGCAAAGACGTTTGGATCTTCGATATCGACGAGACCTTGCTATCGAATCTGCCTTATTACGTGGATCACGGTTACGGGTAAGCCAAATGTGTTTTTGAGTTTTGACCAAATGAAATCGATGATTCGATAGATTATATATATGATTGTTTTGTTACTTTATGATTCGTCACTGCTATATTTTAATAGCTTGTCTTCTTTATTCCAAAACTACTATTATCGCTATAATAAATTATTATAAATTATTATAAATTATGCCTGGAATTTGTGCATTTGGATATGCAGATCTACCCGACACTAGATAGGATTAAGGTTTGTTATTCCGGATAAAATTGATGCATTTGAAAAAGAAAAAAAAAAACTATTAAGCTATAAACCACCAAGAAGATCTTGTTTGTGCCTTGTAGTATTTGGAATGCATTTGAGCTAGTTCGATTGAAATTAGTGTTTTACCTTTTGATTGACTTGATGATTAAACATAGAAAATTTTTCTAAATTTCTTTATATGAAGATCCCCAGATCTAAAGTAGCGTTTGAATCTTGAAGTTAATATTGTTCATCTTGTTTATTTTCATGACCATGTGATTTTTGTTTTTATTTTTTTAAGCAGACAAAGAGATGTTGGGATCTGTCCATCAAAGATGAGGGGGGAGATGTATTTAACTTTTCTTTTTTATTTTCATTAAAAGCAAAGAAATATAGAAATATACCCATTTTAGTAAATACGTTTTTAACTACACCTCTTTGGTAAATAAGTTTTAAAATTACACTCTTTTAGGAATAAACTCTAATGCTACATGTGTAACTTTTTTGACATTGAATATGCTACATGTGTAGCTTAATGATAAGTCTAATATTGTTCATATACAAGTTACATATGTAACTTGTTTGATAATAGTACATATGTAACTCTTTTTTGATGTTGAATATTTAAATTGTTTGATTTTTTTTTATATGTAACTTGTTTTATAATGCTACCTGTGCAACTTTTTTGATATTGAATATGTAACTTTTTTGTGAATGTTACATATGTAACTTTTTTGATGTTTTTTTAATTTTTGTTTATATACCATGTGTTAAATGCATATATCAATTAAAATTGATTCTTGATTCTTTACTAATAAAAGATCCTAAAAAATGCTAAAGTGTCTTGTTGATATGTTTAATAGTCCATACAAGTTACATACTTAACTTGTCTGATAATGTTACATATGTAACTATTTTGATGTTCAAGATGTAACTTGCTTGATGTTTTCTTTTTAATTTTATTTATATACCATGTGTTAAATGCATATATCAATTAAACTTGTTTCTTGATTTTTTTTTCCTAATAAAAGATCCTTAAAAGAATGCTAAAGTGTCTTGTTGATATCTTTAATATTGTTCATACAAGTTACATATGTAACTTGTTTGATAATGTTACATATGTAATTTTTTGTTTGATAACGTTACATATGTAACGTTTTTGATGTTCAAGATGTAAGTTGTTTGATTTTTTTATTTTTATTTTTGTATATATGCCATGTGTTAAATGCTTAACATATATTTCTAATAATATATCTGAGTTTTATATGTAGATAAAACTAATGAATTTATTTTTCTTTGTAGGTGAATGCTTTTTTTTCGTCAAATATGAAGATAATTATCAAGAACTGAAGAATAAATAGTTTTAGATGTTTATGTAGCTTGTTATATAATTTTTTTTGACAATTTTTTATTTTTTTTGATATACTTTGTTATATCAAAATGTATATTGTTAATTGTGTTATATTTGGTGTTAACTGTAATGTTTTTTAATTAAGTATATTTATCAATTTTTTGCTTTACAACAAATTCATAAAAGCTACGTATGTAGCATTTCGCATCTGAGAAAATAGTTACACGACCAGCCTCTAAATTTTCAATTTTTTTAATACCAGCCCAGATAAGTTACGTATGTAACATTTCGTATCTGAGAAAATAGTTACACTCCCACCCGAAAACATTTTAAAAGGAGTTTTCAGTAGTTAAAAAAAATCTTTTTTTATAATAATTATTTTCAAATTTAACGCTTTGCTCGTTTAAATATATATTTCTAAGTTAAATACTAAGTTTTTAAGTTAAATACTAAGTTTCCTATAGTATTTTACTTAAAAGAAATATTAAATTATAAACATCGAATTTTAAAATTTACATTACGTGCATGTTAATATATTATGTTTTAGTCGCGTTATATATCAATATATGTAAATAATCTAAATTTTAAAAATAAACTAGTTGGCTCGACTCGACTCGACTCGGATTTTAACGAGCCGGGCTCGAGCTCAATATTTTAGCTCGTTAATATAAACGAGTTGGCTCGGCTCTGTTCGGTTTCTAAACGAGCCGAGACCGAACTGCCCCTGCTCGGCTCGTTTATAGTCCTACCCACCCTGGAAATTTTCAATTTTTATTTACACCGGACTAGATAAGTTACGTATATAACATATCGTATCTGAGAAAATAATTACAATCCCACCCTGAAACATTTTTAAATAGTTTTTTAGCAGTTTAAAAAAAAACATTTTATTAGTTTTATTTGTAAAGTTAAGGGCATAGGGTATACTCAATGTTATTTGTTGTGGTGTGATCGAAATACAACATTTATATTTTAGTTAAATAAAACATTTACATTAAGAAAATGAAAAGACTATATCGCACAACAAATTGAAGATCCTTTTAAAGGATTTTTTTTTTTGACAAATACTAAAAAACAAACAAAAAATATTCTACGATTAATTATATTCTACGAGTGTAAAAACGTATAAAAGTACCTATAGGACAAAAAACTAAAACTAGTCGTTTTTCGTTCAAACTTATACCGTTGTGTTCAGAAAAAAAAAATAGAGAAGACTATGAAATTTATTTTCTTTAAAATATTAAAACGCAAAAGTTATTTAAAAAAAACTAGATTCTAACTTAAATAAATATTTGATTATAATATATTAAATGTTTTGCTTTATGTGTATGGATTTTAGTGGCGGCTCATTTTTCTTTTTCTATTTTTTTTTTCGAACAACAAACTTTTAGGGTAAGGATAAATGTACCAAGGTAATATGATAAATGTACCAACTTTAATTAATATGTGCTTAATAATGAGGTAATGATTGTATTTTTCTTAAAAAGTTTCATTTCTCACTCTTAAAAATGAGGTAATGATTATATAATTTAAAAGACTTTTTTATAAATATTATCTTTCTTTAATAACAATTTATTAAAAAACTCTAACAAATTTCTTTTTATTATAATTTTTTATAAAAGACCTATTTTATAAATATTATCCACTTTTTTTAACAGCAATTTATTGAAAAAAAATTACTATATTTTTTTACAAAAGACTTTTATAAATATTATGCAATTCTTTTACAAATGTTTTCTTTTATTTTTTTTAATCGAGACGAAAGTTCAGTTCAACGATGTAAACTATTGCTGATCACTTAGGCTTTAAATTTTTTAGACATGATGCATGTCAATATTGTACGTAGTACGTACTTTACATCTTTTTAACACTTTTTTACATGTCTTTTTAATTATTTTTACTTTTATATAATAATAAGGTAATAATTACATGTCTTTTCCAAATAGGTATAATTTGAAATTTTATTTACTAAAATAGGTAATTTAAAAAATATTTATCAAAATAAGTATTTTTTTAAAATAAACTTTCTCACTACAACTCTTATTGGTTAAGATATTTTTTAAAAAATAATTGAATGTTTTACAAATTTTGTATAAAAGTTTTATATTTTTCTAAGAATATTTTTTTATAGTTTATCTAAACATAGATTTTTTTTTATACATTTTTTCAATATTTTTATTTCTTTACGAAAAGTATATTATAATATACTTTTTTACATTATTTGAATGTATTTAAAAAAACAAAGTTATTTCTAACGTTTTGTATAGGTATTTAAAAAAAACTTTTTTTTAAATTTTTTCAAAAACTAAAAACAAAAATATTTTATATGTCTTTTCTCCTTAGCTTTTAAATTAACTGCGTGTTTTAAAATCTTATCGACTTTTTATCAAAAAATATTGAATGTATTTAATAAAATAAATAACAAAAACATTTTAACTAATAAGAGTATGAGTGAGAAGTAAATATTTCTAAATATCACTCATTTTGATAAAAAAAAAAAGGTTATTTTTTGTCATAAAAGTATATATAATAGAATAAAAAATTAAATTAAGTTGACTTTTTGATACATTTAACACTACCCTTTAGTAATTAAGTTTGTAAAACCTAGGTGGTTTGCCTTGATTTCAAGAAAAAAAAATCACCTTGGTACATTTAACAACTCCCAACTTTTAATGGGGAGAAGCAGATGAGAGATGAGAGATGACTTTATTTTTGAACAGCAAACTTTGATTCAAAATATAATTGATGATGCGTGACTTTTGCAGAGGAGCAGAGGAGCAGAGGAGAGAGAATTAATGGGTTCAAAGATTACAAAATTACCCTTGAAAGCAATCTCAATAAATAAGATGTGGACATTTGTGAGCCATAGATTTGGGTTCCAATGGTTCTCCATCTCATATTGGGTTCCATTTAACCCCAACCCTATATATATATATATATATATATATATATATATATATATATATATATATATAGGCAGAGGATCATTTGAGAACCAATTAGGTTTGAGAACTAAAAAGAACTAATTTCAGCCACTAGTTTATATATATGTAACCCCCCCCCCCCCTGAAATGTGTGGTTGAGATTTAGTTCTCAAAAGTTAACCGGCCAAAAAATATTTAAGAACCGATTTTTTTGCAAAAAGAAGTTAACCGGCCAAAAAAGACATTCAAAATTTGTTATTTTTTTAGATGTATTTTTTTATATATTCTACATTTATTTTTGATGGTTTTGGTGAAAAAAAATAAAAAAGCGCCTAGAGATTTTAAAAAAAAATTTATTTACAGATTTTGTTACATATGTAACAAGCCATTTTACATATGTAACAGACAAATGTTAAATATGTAACATGACGTAACGTCAGATTTCGGAAATTTTTTTTGAAAAAAACTACTAGGCGTTTTTTGATTTTTTTTCACCATAGAGCTTGTATTAATTGCATATAATAACTACAAAATTTTGAAGAAAAAAAAATTGTTTTGTGGTAGTTTCCACGGTTTATATAACTTAAAGTGGTTTTCATTATATCCATCCCATATATATATATATATATATATATATATATATATATATATATATATATATATACTAGGTTAGTAGCCTGTGTACTACACGAGCTAAATTTAGGTTCATGCTATTAAATAAATATAAATAAAAAATGATTAAGATATTTTAAAATGGGAAAAAGACAAGAATGGTCATGTTGACCATTATTGGGACCAAAATAGCCATTTGACTTTCTTTTCCTTGAAATAGCCACTTAACTACGGTCTTGACGACCGTAGTTACGGTCTTGACGACCGTAGTTACGGTCTTGACGACCGTAGGTCCACTGAGCCAATCACACTTTGCCACGTCACCACGTACGGTCTTGACGACCGTAGTTACGGTCTTGACGACCGTAGTTACGGTCTTGACGACCGTAGTTACGGAGAAGATGAACGGACCTACGGTCGTGAAGACCGTAACTACGGTCGTGAAGACCGTAACTACGGTCGTCAAGACCGTAACTACGGTCGTCAAGACCGTACCTACGGTCGTCAAGACCGTACCTACGGTCGTCAAGACCGTACCTACGGTCGTCAAGACCGTACGTGGTGACGTGGCAAAGTGTGATTGGCTCAGTGGACCTACGGTCGTCAAGACCGTAGTTAAGTGGCTACTTCAAGAAAAAAAAAGTCAAATGGCTATTTTGGTCCCAATAGTGGTCAACATGGCTATTATTGTCTTTTTCCCTTTTAAAATTATGATTAACATAAAATCCTTATAAAACATTAAATGATGATTTAATAAATTAAAGAAATTTATGATGTTTGACAAATTGTGGATTAATTTTCTTAAAAGAAATTTATTATGTTTGACAAATTTTTTATTAAAGAAATTTATTATGTTTGACAAAATTGGTAATTATTATTAATTGGCGATTTACTAAACTTGTAATTGATTGTGAGTTTGACATGTGACAGTGGTGATGTGGACCGTTTAAAATGAAGATATGTGGCAACCATTTTAGTGTTTTATTAGGATTAAGATAAGATATATATATATATATATATATATATATATATTAGTCTATATTCTCAAAGTTTATGTTAATCAAAAAAAAATTAACGCGTTCTCTACACAACTTACTAAACACTAAAACCGATTAAATCAAAATATTTTACACTTACATCAATATGTTTAGTATAAAACTAATATAAAATAAAGTAAATTTAAAATGCACTGATCAAATTCCCCAACTTAAATATTTTCATCCCAAAAAAGAATTGCAATGGAATCAAAATTATTAAATCAATCTTATTATAGATATATCAAACAGAGACATGAATCTATATGAACCGTGATTGTCAATATGTTTTGTCTATCTTAAAGTCAACACGTTTAGTCCCAAACAATGCACTATGCTTAATGATGTACAAAATTACCAGTATGTTTAACTGTCCACACACCAAGCATTTACAGCAAAACCTACCCAAACTCCTGGTTTCTTAAAGATTCGCTAACCCCCACTTGAAGAGACCATGCACCACCATTATGACACAATAAAGTTTAAGTTCATTTATTTTCCCTTCTGCATGATATCCGAGACTTACCTCCCATTATTTTATTTTCTCAATCCTTTTTTCCCGTTTTTTCTATTTCTTTTTTTTTCTTTTTTTTTCTTGTTTTTTTCTCCTTTCTCCTTTTTTTCACTAATTTTTTTTTTCAAATATAGAACTACCAATTTTATTATGTGGTGTTGTCATAACAGTAGAAACATAGTGTGTAAGAAAGGAATACTATGTATAAATACCACTCGCAATCCGTTTTTGTTAGGACTCAGTTTTTAAACCATGCATACCGGGATGGAATACTAAATACATATATTCATTTAAGATCATTGCACGCACATTGGTGCCATTAAGTTTAGATTGAGCCTACCAATATATCACAAGTCAGATGCATTTTCTACCCTAAAAATCCACTTCATTTATAAGCACCAACCTACCACATTGTTCACAGAAGATTCCTCTAACCAGAAGATAACCACCCTAGCTTAATAGGTATTCAAGCTTTGCCCATGCATGCATCACACTTTTTTACACTTTACCTAAATCGTGCATAGATCAAAAGGGCTTTCATGGGTATGTTTTTTGCTTAGGGTTAAGGTAAAGCTAAACAAAGGAAAAATTGCTAAAATCGATAGTAATCCGAATTGGGCAAGGCTACAATCTACAAAGGCCGAAAAGAATTCACAACTATTGCATCCAAATAGAGTTACAACTCAGCCTAGTCATATCTCAAGGCGTGTCAAGGCAGAGTAACCCGTTAAGGTTTTCCAACCACAATAAAGCAAAATAAATATGTGTAAGGAATTGAATGATGGGTGATGGATGTTGAACATTTATTCATTATATACACACACATATACTCACACACACACATTTTTTTCTTCAGAATTTCGCTTAGTGGTGCGTCTTTCAAGTCACCATCTCAAAGGAAAGCACATAAGCTCAATCCTTAATTTATTTTTGCGAACCTAATCCCGCGACGCATCAAACGAGCTTGTAACCCGAGCGGTAGCACGTAGAGTCTTGGTCCATTATTATTATTATTTTTTTTCAAATTTTATTGAATCTCACCAAGAGACGCATTCTTCAATTTGTTATCCCGATGGAAAGCACATAGGGTCTCGATTCTTTATTAATTAAATTTGCGAATGAAGGCACAAAAATGGAATAAGGCATCTCAATTTTATTTTCATAAAAAGATCTTGATGTGCCACGTAATTTCAAAGACATATAAATATTAAACCTAAAGTGGTACCTATCGCCATATTTTGACACTTTTGGCTTTACTGCTTCTCCTAAAACACTTACATTGCCAACCAGGACATTATCTAAAACAAAATAGAAAAATAAAAAGGCCATGGTTTCACAAATTGGGTAAGGGATTTCCTAATTTAGTGTCTAATTTGGGTTGGTTCTAAAAAGCAAAATATATATACATAGCCTTTTGCACGTTGAGGTTCATTGTAGACACTTTCGCATGTGAAATAGCTCTTTTTCACATGTGAAAGTTTCTGATTAATAAGAAAAAAGAAAAAAAGAAAAAAGAAAATTAATCACAACCATTAGATCAAGAGATCTAATGGTGAAAAAGGGTGTCTACCTGTCTACACTTATGGGGGTGTCTACAATGAACTTTTCACTATATATATATATATATATATATATATATATATATATATATATATATATATATATAGATCTATCTCTCCGTAACTATCTTCATCCCTTAGTTTCAACAGCCTTCGAACCTTTGCTTCATCAGGGTTCCGTGTAGACCCCTTAAATTTTGTAGACCCCGTAGACCCCTATAAAACTCAATAAAAATAAAACTCAGTGTTGTAAATTTGGTTTTTTATTACGATAAGCTTTTAAGAACCAAAAAAATAAATAAATAAATTAAAAAAAAACAAAAAATATTAAAAATCGAACATTTTAAGACAATGAGTTCTAAAATAATGAGTTCTAAACGAAACACTGAGTTTTATTGAGTTTATTAAGTTTTAAACTCATTGATTTTTAAAACTCATTGTCTTAAAATGTTCAATTTTTAATGTTATTCGTTTTTCTTTTTTTTTTAATTGTCTTTTTTTGTTCTTAAAAGATTATCGCAAATAAAAAAAACTAAATTAACAAAACTGAGTTTTATTTTTAGTGAGTTTTAATGAGTTTTATTGAGTTTTATAAGGGGTCTACGGGGTCTACAAAAAATAAGGGGTCTACACGGATCTTTTACCTATATATATATATATATATATATATATATATATATATATATATATATATATATATATATAATGAAAACCTCTCCAAGTTGGAAAAATCGTGAAAACTAAGTTAAAAAATTCGTTTTTGTTACGATTTTTTTTATGGTGACTCTCTAACTTAAAAAAACACCCTTTATGAAAACAAAAATAAAAAAAACGCCGAGTAAGATTTTTTTAAAAAAATATTTAAGAACCAAATTTTTTGCAAAAAGAAGTTAACCGGCCAAAAAAGACGTTCAAAATTTGTTATTTTTTTAGATGTATTTTTTTATAGATTCTACATTCATTTTTGATGGTTTTGGTGAAAAAAAAAATTAAAAAACGCCTAGAGATTTAAAAAAAAATTATTTACAGATTTTATTACATATGTAACAAGGCATTTTACATATGTAATAGGTCAATGTTACATATGTAACATGACGTAACGTCAGATTTTGGATTTTTTTTTAAAAAAAACTACTAGGCGTTTTTTTTGATTTTTTGTCACCATAGGGCTTGTATTAACGCATATAATCACTGCAAAAAAATTAAAGAAAAATAAATTCGTTTTGTGGTAGTTTCCACGGTTTTTCCAACTCAAAGAGGTTTTCATTATATCCATCCCCTATATCTATATATATATATATATATATATATATAGAGAGAGAGAGAGAGAGAGAGAGAGAGAGAGAGAAAAGTTATTGTACAAAGGACGTTTTCCGTGTGAAGTGTGCGAAAGGATCTCCGTCGCTCATATGCGGGCTTTTTTTGATTAGACGGTGCTAAAATAAAACACGCTTAATTAATTTAAAAAAGAACGCGGAGTCATTAAAAAGGGTATTAAAGTCTTTTCAACATTAAATGAAAACATGCATACGCAAAAAATATTTACACATCGAACAAAAAAACAACGCAGCCTTTAACCTTTGAACAAATAATGCATATTTGAAAAAAAAATCACGCATACACGTTAAAAAACTCCAAAAAACACAAACCTAACTGTCTTACACTTTAATAAAAAAACGCATGTATTCAAAATAAAATAACGCACCCTTACTTTTTAACGCACACAAGACAAAAAACACGCACCTATCTAAAAAATCAACGAAAAAACTAAAACTAGTATCCAAATCACGCACACACAAACAACAATCACACACCTATCTAAAAAATCAAAGATAACACTAACCCCAATATTCAAATCACGCACACACAACAAACTCATGCATCCTATATAAAAATAAAAGCAAAAACTAAAACCAGTACCCAAATCACACACACACACATAACAAAAATCACGCAAACTATCTAAAAAATAAAAGCAAAAACTAAAACCAATCTGAAAAAATCACGCACACTAAAACAAAAAGACATGCAACTACCTAAAAAACAAATTTCTCTAAAGGCTTCTTCTTTACAACTTTAAATACTAACCAGGGCGTAGTTGTGAAAACAAAATAATGCAACAAAGAACTCTAATTACGCATGATGTTCCTATAAATCACACATTACAAAAATATAAGAACGACAACTTTCTAAAATTTTCATTTCAATCTATTAAAAACGCTTTCATTTCAAAAAGCTACATAAAAAAACATATTAAAACAAAAGACAAAGAGAAGAGATGCCTAAAACATCTTCATATCTTTGAGAGATCCTTTCGATCTTTCATTTTCTTCCTTGTGCTATCCATCAACCTACGAAGCATTTCATGGATCTCCTGCTTCAACTGCAATTGATCCATAATGAACTCCGTAGCAGCACTCTGTATCTCACTAGGAGGATGATTAACAAACTCCTCAAGCATCAAAGTATAAGTTTCGATGCTATTGGATGTGAGACCGACCATCATTCCAAACGAATTATGCATGATATCGTCTTTTGTTTCTTCTCTGTTGCAGAGTTCCTCCAGAGCCCTTATCGCCTCAGGGGATTTTGTGAAAATGTAGTTCGATGAAGATGAAGCCATTGAAGATGTGTAAGGAGAAAGGAAGATAGTGAATTTCTGGGAAAAAAATGTCTCTAACTAGTAAAACTATAAAATACAAATAAGGGGAGGGAAACTGAACTGACGGAAAAGAAAAAAAAATAATAAATCAAAAAACACGTATTCAGTTTCTTTATTACGCATAAAAATATATTTAAAAATACGTAAATATCCATATAACTTGCGTCCTTCCATATACACAGAAAATATCAATCATGACTCCTCGATCACTCCCCCCACCCCTCTATAAAATAGGAACTAGATTCGCTTCAGAAAAATAACGCAACCCTCTGCAACTGCTCAAAAAGAAAACACATCATTATCAAAAAACCGTAAAAAAAACATACAAATGGATTCCTCATCTTCACCATCATCTACCCCCTCTGCTAAAGATTTATTGATGAAAAAGAAGTTGAAGATGGAGATACTAATCGAATATCAGACGGAAAAACACATGGTAGACGTTCTCAACCAAACCTTCGACACTCTACAACAGACGATCGAAAAAAGAAATGAAGTAAAAAAAATCTATTCATCTTGCAGAATACTGCCGTCCGTGATTTGGTAATTTTGTTCATGTCAGACATGAACAAAACTGACATAGAACAGATGCAAACGATTACTATCCTAGGCGCAGCCTTTCAAGCGTCTGCCGATTTGAAGAATTATTTTCTGTCAAAATATAAGTAGTTTAATTTATGCTTTGTATGTTCTTGGGCGTTCTTTGTAATTTTAAGTTTGATTTTTGATTTTCTATCTATAAAGAAATTTGTGATTATTCGTCTATTTACAGTGCACAAATAACGCATGCAAAAAAATTACCAAAAAATAACGCAAAAGAGGTAATGTTATAACTTAGGAAAGTAATAACCCAAATGAGAATAGATATCTCTCTGTAATTACGCAATAATTAAAAATAAAATTATGTGTATTTTCACGCATGTTAATTGTATTATGGGTTATTGGCTTGAATTAATCCCAACTATCACTTATTGGCCGGGATCACTCCCAACTAAAGAAATCACCATCGCCACCCCCAACTATGAACCTAATTTCTGACAACACTCCCTCATGCACATTTTATGACACGCTATACACATTTTATGACACGATTTTTTAACGGAGGGAGTGTTGTCAGAAATTAGGTTCATAGTTGGGGGTGGCGGTGGTGATTTCTTTAGTTGGGAGTGATCCTGGCCAATAAGTGATAGTTGGGATTAATTCAAGCCAATAACCCTTGTATTATCATGAATAAAGAACCTCGTAAAATTAAGGTTACAACAATAACGCAACGCCATACAATTAAAAGACACAAAAATAAAAAATTCACGCAAAAACAGTAAAAACAAAAAACATACAAAAAAATAAAATTACGCAATTATTAAATAAATAACGCAAACAGAAAAACTCTTACAAAAGAAAAAAAACATGAACATATAGTAAAAAAGTTGACTATCTATAATCGAGCATGTTGTTTCTATTTTGATGCATGAAGAACTCGATATAAAACACCTTACAATCAAATCACGCAAAAAAATACTTAATTAAAAACAAACGCTGTGACGTAATCTATCGTGTTTTTTAATTAAAAAATTTAAATTGACAAAAATGCCTCTCCGTGTCCAGAAAGAAAACGTCACGCGTCGTCCTCCCTTTCCTTCGCACGTTTCGCACGAAAAAAACCCTTTTGTATTTGAACTTTCACCTATATATATATATATATGTGTGTGTGTGTGTGTGTAAAAATCTTATTTTTATTGCACGTTAACCATCAAGACCAATACTTTACTACTCATCATACAAGTATAATCATAAAGATCGGATTTTTATCACTAAAAAACATATCAAGCATGCACCTTTATACCTTTATACCTTATCATGCATGCATGTTCATGAACATGCGATTGTTAACACATATTTGACGTAAAGTTTGCCACTTTATGACTTCAAAATCCTAGATCTAACCTTTGCATGCATCCATGGCAAGATTAAACCATACAAACTTAACTTATCATCATACATGGAGCAAAACCCTAGATCTAGCATATATCACCATTTATTATCATAAAAATCAAATATTATCACTAGAACTAGTAGATCTAAGCATGCAATGATCATATAAACATCATATATCTCTAGATCTATCATAGAGGTTGGATCTTGATGATCTTTAAACAAGAAAAACAAAGAAAACGAACATACCAAAGGTTTAGGATGAAAATGAGGATGATCAACAACTTGAATCTTCACAAAATGGATCAAGATCTTCAAGAGGGTGATATGGAATGATTTCACAGGTGTATTAGGGTTTTTAAGAGTGTTTAGGAGGTGTACGAATGAACCAAATGCGGCTAACACCGTTTTAATAGAAAAGATTAGGGTTTTTCTGGATTTGGGTATTTCGCGGAGTGTCGAGGCTGACTATGAGGTTTCTCACGGTCCGCGACCGACCTGGCCAGTCCCTCTGGTTGACTTTTGTTGACCGATGCTTATTTTATGCGTTTTTCGAGGTTTTTGTCATGGTTTTCTACAGTTTCATTTCTTATTTACTCACCATCATATTAACCACATTTAATCCATTCAAAACGAGTACAAACATGTCACATAACATAATACGTTCATGCAGTTAAATTCATATAACACGTTTTCGTGTAAAATGCAACACGTATCAGTTTTTAGTTAATTATCAAGGTCTCGGGACCCGAATTTGTGTGTGATGTTTTGTGATAAGACTACTAGACTCCTCTAATATCTTAATTGACACGCTACGTCTATATACGTGATTTCCGATTTTGACAGTTTTATCAGCTTTCATTGTGCGGGTCCCACCCGACGGGTCAGATTGTCACAAGTTATAATAGTTAACATGAAATTTTAGCTTCAAACCATCTAATTTAACATGCCAGATTCGAGATTAGACATGCAACCATGATAGGAACACTTCCCAACAATCCCCAATAGGTTTATCAATGTTTAACGTTCCAATTCTCGTTTCTAGAATCAAACCCCTAACCACATAAATCACTTATTTTAAATTTGGACAAGAAGGTTTGAGGGTTTCACGTTGAGAGAGAGATGAGTAATTACGTATTCCTCATCTTCTTTCCATGTTCAACTAGATAGTTTACCTGATTGACAGAGTTGGTCCCTCTTCTTCCATTCTTTTTACAATTTAGTTCAAAGTCATGCATTTACACAAAGGTCCTTCATTTACAAATAAGATGTCACTTGGCACTCCAAACATGTTCTAAGACATTTTATAACGTAACATTTTACTAATATCACACCTAACATGAGTTTCTACATAATTAAACAAGTTTAAAGTTCGGGATGTTACAAAGGCAAACCATGATATTTCATTCTAAAGATTTACATTATGGATACTTCTCACCAACACTATATGAGTATGGAGTATGCTCTATCATTGACCATCTAAATGACAATGGGTTCAAATTTTCTAATATAGACTTAATCACGTCACAACTTGGATATCAAAATATTAATAACATTTAGTTTTACGATAAAGTATGATGATCTTGATACGTAGTTATTTCATTTGAGGAAGAGTAAATTACAGCAATAGTTTTTGTGGTTTGCACGAATTTCATCTTTTGTCTCTAGGTTTCATTAATTACTACCGACGCCGACTTAGATTTGTAACCTCGCTGGCTCATCTTCGGCAAACGCCATCAACGCGGGCTCAGATCTGTAACCTGTTGTTCAACTTCTCCCATCCGTTCTGTGATTTATGATTGCAAGAAGGTGAAGGGACTTTGGTTCATCTTGCGGCGACGATAATTTAAATGAGCTGTAATTTTCCTATCAGAGCCATATTTATAGGTTCTACTTCCTAATCTCAATCAGTTTGTTCAAGACGAAGTCGTTAATCACCAACGATGTGTTATTCGATCAATTTCTTTGTCAATTTTGACTTTTAAAAGTCAAATTATTTGATTTTGGGCTAGGAGCAGAAGTACTCAGGCGAGGGGGCCGGTGATGCGGTTGTGACGACGGACGTCGTGACGGTGGCGGTGGTGGCCTAAGTATTTCGATCGGCGGCATCATGTGAAAGTTTGATAATTAGGCTAAAAATTACCGATAGTTTTTAATTCCATCGTGATTACATAAATTAATTCTAGTTTGCAGAGAAGGGAGAATGGTGATTTGGCTCTAGAAAATCAAACTGATAATATAGCAATTCGTTGTATATGGTGGTCGTGGTAGTCGCAATTCGTTGTATATGGTGGTCGTGGTAGTCGGCCATGGTGGTGGTGAATGGTGATGACCTGCCGAAGGAGATGGGTCCTTTGATATTTTGAATTTAATATATTATCTGTTTGATTTTAGAGTTAACTTCGTTTTTGGTCCATGAGGTTTACCAATTTTCTCACTTTTAGTCCAATTTTAAAAGTTAATCTATTTAAGGGCCTCATCTTTGATTTTTTTCTCAATTTTGGTCACCTTCAAAAATTCATCCAAATTAATCGTTAAAATCAAGGGCATTTATGTCCAAATTATACTCTAATTCACCAACTTAAAAGGGAAGTCGATCTATTTAAAGGTGAATAGAGTTCAATTCGAATATAAATGTCATCCATTTTAACGATTAATTTGGATTAATTTTTTAAGGTGACCAAAATTGAGAAAAAAAAACAAAGGTGAGGCCCTTAAATTGATTACTTTTAAAAACTGGACTAATAGTGAGAAAACTAATAAACCTCGGGGACCAAAAACGAACTTATTAATTTTATATATTAGGCAATTAATAAAAGGGGTAAGGGTACAATGGGAATTCTAAAAAATGTAACATAATTTTTTAACGGCCATCCAACAAAAGGACCAAAGCCGCAACGATTTAGTAAAACCTAAGGACCGTATCCGTAATTAATGAAACCTAAGGACGAAAGGTAAAATTCGTACAAACCACATGGACGATTGCTGTAATTTACTCTTTCAGGAATGATAAAATCAGTTCTAGACGTAAAGGTAAAAAAGTTAATATGAGAGATGGGCATTTAAATGATTTTTTTTTCAAAATAACCGTTACAAAAATAACTATTATAAAATTAAATAGCCATTAGAAGTATATATATATATATGTTATATATTTATTTTGTTGTTTATTTATTAGGCTAAGTGTAGTGGATGGAGCCCCTTGTGGGCGTTATGCGCCATGTGGCGTCCACGTCAGCATGAGGGGCTCCATGGCAAAAGTGGTGTAGTGAGGCTCTATGTATAACCCCCTACCAATCATTACCTAATTATTTATTTAATCATTTTTTATATAATATAATATTAAACATATTAAAAACTAAAATTAAAAAAACAAGACATAAAAACTAGAAGATTTTTTTTTAAAAAAAAAAAACAAACTTACAACATTCTTAAAAAAAAAAACATCAATAGGATCCTTGTAGGTCTTCACCATGAAAGAATATTCTGGGTATATACCATCACCCAATAGATAACCATGTGGATAATAGTTACCGTTTGCATAAAAAGAAGCTTTGGCACCTTTACCCGATACGTAATCCTCGATGATTTCGGACCCTTGCAAGACATTGATGTCATTGTTCGAACCGGCTACCCCAAAATGTGCGTGCCAAATCCATTGATCGCACGATGCCACGGCTTGAAGAATAACAGTCGGACCCTTTTGATCTCCTCGTGTGTATTGACCTTTCCATGCCGTAGGACAATTATCCCATTGCCAATGCTTGCAGTCGATACTTCCGATCATTCCCGGTAGACCATACTTCTTATCATGTCGGTCATACAGCAATTGTAGATCATTCCACGTCGGTTTTCTTAAATAACGTGGACCGTACAATATACGCATTCCTAGCACAATTTAAAAATAATATATGATATAAAAATAAAAAATTGGTAGAACAATTTTAAAGAATAATTATATTTAACATTTAAAATAAAACTACAACAATTTAAAAAAAAAACAATAACAATTTAAAAAAATACCTTTTGCAAAGTGTTCCAACGTATCTCGTGTCGTCTTTTCCGCCATTTTTAAATATTCGTCGTTGATGTCGGTCGTTGTCCCGTTCGCCAAGACACGTAATGCGGAGGTAACCTTCTGAATAGCTGTAAATCCAAGCTTCCCGCGTGCGTCACAACGTTGTTGAAAATACGGAAACTCTCGTTCAAGATCGTTTACAATACGTAAGAACATTCGTTTACTCATCCGGAAACGATTGAAGAACGTCGCAGCACTTCGGTATGTAGGTCTGGCGGAAAAATAGTCGTTCATCAAGTTCCTATTTGCCGCCTCACGATCGCGTTCAACTTGCGTTCTACGTATAACGGGACGAGGAATGGGAGGTGGTTCCATTTGCATCACGTACGAAACGATCTCGTCTTCTATCTCATCGTCGAAATCGTAGAAAATAGAAGAAGAACTTGATTGTGGAGAGCTCATTTTTTTAAAAAAAATGGAAGAATATATATGTAGATGGAGAGTGTTGTGTGTAAAATATTGAAAGAATGTTGTGTGTGTATATATATATATATGAATGGTTTAAAAAAAAAAAAAAAAGGATTGAAACTAGCCGTTCAACGGCTAGTTTTTTGGGGAAAACAAATTTGTCCGGCGCCATGTACAAAACGCCCGTTGCTGATTTTTCTAAGATGGCACCCCGGGGGGCGGTGAAGGGCGCTATAGGGGCGCTATGGGGCTCCATGGCGCCCCCATGGAGCCCCATTACGGACAGCCTTAAATAAATTAATAGATTAAAATAATAACAAAAAATCTACACAACCCGTATAAGTGTACACGTGTCATATAGAGGTTATGTTTCATCGGCTACCAAAGATTTTTAATCCCAAGGTATTTATACAAGTCGTGTACGTATCTGTCACCGACCATCAACTAACACTTATTCACCTATACAACCCGTATAAATTTTTATACGACCCGTTTACCTCAACACGCCACGTATAGAGATGAGTCATACTGCATGTTCGTTGTCTGACACCTTATATGACTCGTATACTGCTAAGATCTTATTACATGGATCCAAATCCTTCAAATGTAACATTGGTGTCTTCAAGATATGTTTTGATCACATGCAACTAAATTGTGTGGGTGGTGTATTTTGGCATTTGGTGGGAGTTTCTTGGGGTGGAGATGCAATAGGTGATCAGGTGGCGTCATTTTGTTCTTAAGCAATTGGGTCCATTCTATATTTCGTTTGGCTGTACGTGGACTCTCTGTGGTTGTTTTGTTTTCTTTCCTTTTGGTATTTTCGTTTTAGTTTTGTTTTGTAATAAGTTTGTTTCTTTTGCCTAATGTTTCGTTAGTTTTCAATAAAATACGTTTACCATTAAAAAAGAAGTTAATGATCCAACTATATACCTTGAAACAGGATTTTTTAATTTTTGTTTCTAAGCAGTTGACCTTATTTGAAAATTGGAGTCATGCAACAATCGAACATTGATCATAGGGCTCCCACAGGCTGCTGCATTGACACCATTGTTGCAGGTCAAAACTGCATGCAGGCATGCACAAAGCCACATAATTAATACATATTAAAATTTAAAACTTCAAATTAAAAGAATGACTAAATTACAATTTTTAACCTTTATATTCTATAAAACTCTGGATTTTGACTTTTTTTAAAAAAACTTTCAAACTTTACATTTTATTTGGAAACTTATTTCATGTTTTAACCTTTACACTAACTCTGTTAGTCGTCTAATAAAGGGAGGATAGTATTGTAATTTTACAACAAAAAAACCCTTAAACCCCTATGATCGTGAATTGCTGAATCGTACATCTCCATTTGACTCCAAATTTCCTGGAGAACAAAATTCGATTTGCAACCCCTGGAGAAGATTTTCGACCTTCACCCCTCCATTCTCCTGTAAAACAACCCATTCAGAATCCAGAAGAAAGCAAAACATCGATATTTGAAACAATGGAGTCTCGAGCATTCATAAGGTAGGTTCTTGATAAAAAAGAAGTTGAATCAATTTATGGTCAGTGTATAGTTTGGCTTCAATAACTTGTTTATTTAGTCCAAAGCATTCAAAATTAATAGTGTTTTTTAATTTTTTAAACACAATTGGCTTCAAAAATCTATTTTCCATCAAATTGCATCATGGTGGGTTGTTCAAACAATACCGTGGTCGTGTATATGCAAATGGCTCAAGTGATTTTGTTGATTTTGTAGACATTGATAAGTTCTCAGTTCATGACTTTTTGACAGCTTATTGGGTCATCTAAGGGGCTGTTTGGTTCGTGCTGAATCATTTGATGCTGAATGAATAAGTTGTCTGTATGGTAAATAAGTGTTGAACCATTAAGTGCTGTTTGTTTAGACATCTGAATCACTGTATAATAAAATATAAGAAAACACTAACAAATCAGTGTGAGAATTAAAAAATCTATTTTTTTCTTTCATGTAGCTTGTCCCATATTGGTACGGGAACAAAACACCAAAATTTTCTTTCATTACCTTGTCCCATATTGTAAATGTTGAATAAGGGGTGAAAAAAATATTGCATATTAAACTTAGAATTATATTTTTTTGAACTAAGATATAAAATTGAGTGAATAATATTTATTGACTTGAAATATCAATTGATAGATATTATAATATAGATTGAATTTTAGTGCTAAAAGTTGGCTGTCCGATTAAGCATCACAAAGGGGGCTGTCCAAATAAGACCAAAATGTCTTTTTTGGTAAGACATTTACGCCTCAATCAAATACATCACTATACCAAAAACATCTTATTCGTCCAGTAACTTTCTCATTAAAACATTAAAAAGCTGAACCAAACAGCCTCTAAGACCCGTTATTTGACACATAACAGTAGGATAATGATCGGTAGCATGAATGACAATTTTTGACCATTTTTGGCACCATTTCGGACCCATTTTGATCCATATCGACCCATTTTCGGTCAACTTAGCAAGTCTGAATTTTTATGAGCTTATTGGGTCATCTAAGACCCATTATTTGACACATCAAAGTGGGATAACGATTGGTAGTATAAATGGCAATTTTTGACCATTTTTAATTTGACACCATTTTAGACCTATTATTGGTCAACTTAGCAAGTCAATTTTTATCAACTTATTGGGTCATCTAAGACCCATTATTTGACCCATTATTTAATTGTATCTTCGTTTATTAATTTAGTATAAAATTCCTAAACTTTTTTATTGATTTGATATATTTTACTTAGTTATATTTTATCACTTTATTTAGTTAATATCTTTACCAATTAGGTTGTACTCTAGTGGTAAAGGAGCAAAGCTAATAGTAGTTCTTATTAATTAACGAGTCAACAAGGCTAGTCTCTCCTCAAATACTGAAGATAAATACTTTTTTTCATAACCAAAACCAAATCCTAGTCAATCAATCTTGAGTCTACGAGAACACTTCTCTAATAAACGAGTTTGAGTCCATATTTAATGAACATTTTAGCTAGACTCGGAAACACAAACATGTCAAAAGAAAACCAGAAAACATATAAATCAAAAAATAAAAGAAAAATATAATAACTAGACAAAAGAACTCCACAAAAAGATAAATAACATTTTCTCTTTTGCTTATATAGGAAAATTATATAAGAAAATTTTATTATAGTCTTATAGACATCATTATAATAATAAAAAAAACTAATTAATATATATAATATATATATATATATATACATATATATATATATTATATTATGTTATACGTAATCATAATCATATGTAGAAATTACATAAATTTGTATTTATGTCATACAGTTAATACAGTTAATGCCTTGTAAATATAAAAGGAAATATAAAAGGAAAAAGAAGTAATACTAAACCCCTCGAGTTCCCATGCCTATCTATATATATACATACAACCCTCTAAGATTAAAAATAAAATCAATAAAATGTCTTTCTTCATGGAAGCTTTTCTCATCTCTATTCCCTTCATTCTTGCGTTATTTCTTCTAACATCATTTTTCCCATCTCCCAAACCCCACAAAAACCCTCCACCATCTCCCCCAAAGCTACCAATAATCGGAAACCTTCACCAACTAGGCTCGAGCCCGCACCGTGCCCTTCAAGCCATGGCTCGGTCCTACGGTCCCCTCATGTTGATTCACCTAGGCTCCGTGCCCGTACTCGTAGCCTCCTCCATCGAGTCCGCTAAAGAGATCATGAAAACCCATGATTTAGTGTTCGCGAGTAGACCGCGGTTAAACATCCCTCGAAGAATATTTTACGACAACCAAGATATCGCTTTTTCGCAATACGGAGAGTATTGGAGGCAGGTGAAGAGCATTGCGGTTCTCCATCTTTTAAGCAATAAGAGAGTTCAATCATATGAACATGTGAGAGTGGATGAGATGGAGCTTATGATGCAAAAGATTCAACGAGCCAATGGATCGGCGTTTAATTTGAGCGAGTCGCTTATTTCGCTTACGAATAATGTGGTTTGTAGGGTGGCTTTGGGGAGGACTTATGAAGGGAGGAAGTTCAAGAACTTGTTAGAAAGGCTTATGGAGTTGTTGGGATGTTTTAGTGTCGGGAGTTATATTCCGTCGCTAAAGTGGGTCGATTGGTTGAGTGGATTAGAGCGAAAAGCCGATGAAGTTTCCAAAGAGTTTGATGAGTTTCTTGAGGGCGTTATCGACGAACATGTAAACGCAAAAGGGGTCGTTGGCTTCGAAGGATCCAAAGGCCAAGATCTTGTTGATGTCTTGTTGGAATTTCAAAGAGAAAATGTGAAGGGTTTTCATCTTAAAAGAGATATGATTAAGGCTATCATCGTGGTAATTAACATGTTTTTCTTTTGGATTTTGAACCATAACTGCAATTAGTGACACAAATGGTCGCAAATATAGTCACTACCAAAAAATAAGCCTAAACCTTTTTATTGATAAAAATGTTGCATTAGCTAAAGTTTCATTATACCTAATGCAAGGTTTTTTCTCAAAGAGTTGCATTTTAAAAAGGTTACATTAGGTCTAATACAACATTTTTATGAAATTAAGTTACAAAATTGTTACATTAGCCTTGTTTTTTTAGTAGTGAATGAGCAACTATTGCAAATGTGTAACTATTGATACATGATTTTAATTATGCAGGACTTGTTTACTGCTGGAACTGATACTACATTCACAAGCCTAGAGTGGGCGATCTGCGAGCTGTTAAGACATCCGCGAGCAATGCAAGAATTGCGACGAGAAGTCGTTGAAATCGGCCAAGGAAGATCATCGATCACCGAAGACAACTTAGACAAACTGCCCTACCTAAAAGCCGTCATCAAAGAAGCCCTACGACTTCACACTCCGCTTCCACTTCTCGTTCCTCGTGAATCAACCGAAGACGTCAAACTACTCGGATACGACATCCTTTCAGGCACTCAAGTGTTGGTCAACGCATGGGCGATAGCAAGAGATCCATCGGTTTGGGAAGAACCCGAGGAGTTTAGACCGGAGAGGTTCTTGAACAGTTCTATCGATTATAAAGGGTTTCATTTCGAGTTGTTACCGTTCGGTGCGGGGCGACGCGGGTGTCCCGGTATTCAATTTGCAATGAATGTTAACGAGCTTGTTTTGGCTAATTTGGTGTATAAGTTTGATTTGCATTTGGTGGGTGAAGGAGATATGGACATGAGCGAGACCAACGGTATTACTGTTCATAAGAAGCACCCTATTCTAGTTTCAGCAACCGCTCGTTTTTAAGTGAAATTTCATGTTTAGTATTTATACATGAAGTGCTAATTTGGTGTATAAGTTTGATTTGCATTTGGTGGGTGAAGAAGATTTGGACATGATGCTTACTTTTTATTTTTTTATAAACAGGTCTTCTTCACCATGCTTACTTTTTTTTTTATACCCGATGGCCAAAATGCTTACCCAAACAAGGCATTACAAATAAGTTGGCGGCTATAACTAGGATTAAAAAATCTAGGAGTTTGTTTGTTTAAACAAGACCATTTTTTTTAACATCAGACTCGCACTATATAAAATTTATATCTTTAACCTTTTAGTTATAAGGTTACACCTTTAACTACTTAGCTATTAGGTTTCTCCTTCTAAGACCAAAAAGAAGAACATATAAGTTCCACAATCAAACAAGAAATAATGACTTACCTAGCTTTCTCAATTGGGCAAATCACTTGTAATTTATTTCTGAAAGAAACCAAGGCACATGCATGTTGCAAGTACGTGCCAGAAACTCAGAAAGTGCTTGGCTATACGTCATATCATCGGCCAAATAATTGCTTGCCACGTCAGTTTTTAACCTTTCCCAAACATCAAAGATACAATTAGCTTAGGCCGGACGGAGTGGGGCGGCATACTCGCTGCGGCGCTGAAATCCTCAGCGGCAACACCGCCGTCACTCAATCGGCATCAACGAAAACTTGAAATTGAAACTACCTAACACCGATCATACATGCTATCATAATTGTTAATGTCGGAGTGTTGAAATGATAAGTACATAACAATAAGAGTAAATTACGGGTTTACGTTCTTTATAGTTATTGGAATTATGGATTTTAACCTTTTTTCAAAACTAATTACACGAGACAACCTTTAAAGTTATTTTTTTTCCAGAAATAGACATTTTCAGTAACTTACATCCAAATTAACCGTTAAGTAGGCACATGATTGGCACATTCTAGTGTATAAGGGTAATTTTACCCTTACCCATGACCTATACTCCTGATCGTTTTTTTATTTTATTTTTGTTTTTAAAAAAGCAACAATCTCATCCTCATCTTCTTTCCTTTATAAAGACCAAATTCTAGGGTTCTTTACTTCTTCAAAATTTGGAACCATTATCTCTCTTTTCTATATTCAAAATCCCCAACACATTCATCTATCTCGATCCAGTGGACCGTGAACCATTCTCTTTTTTTTTCTTTCAAAATCTCGATCCGCCCCCAATTACAAGTACGCAAAGAATCATTTTTTCTTAAAACTAACATGGACATTATTTTTTTTAAAATCGATTTAATACTTGATCAGGATGAGTGAAATTGCCCCCATGATGTAAGAGTAAAATAAAATTGAATCTTTGTTCCTTTAAACTAAATTCAAAGGAGCAACATTCATAAACTTACGGTACATAGCTTCAACTTCATTTGGAAGGAGTGATGAGCGAATGCTCGATTTTTCCATGATTCTCAATTTCTTGGAAGAGCAAGCATTTAATCGATGGGTGGGTTTATGGAATCGATGTTCAAAAGAAATAATGATTTATCAATTTTCAAGGATTTATCACGACAATCAGGATTATAGGTGCGTGGGTTTTTTTAAGGGTAAAATTACCCTTTTACCCTAGCATGTGCCAATCATGTGCCCACTTAACGGTTAATTTGGATGCCAGTTAGTGAAAAGGTCCATTTCTGAAAAGAAAATAACTTTAAAGGTTGTTTCAAGTAATTAGTTTTGAAAAAAGGTTAAAATTCATAATTTCAATAACTATAAAGGACATAATCTGTAATTTACTCTAACAATAAAGATACAACGGCGAAACAACTACCGGAGAAATCAAGGTATTATGGTGTCTCTGAATTCGGAATAGATCAAAACACATGGTACTCGACCGGGGTGATTGATGCAATTTTTTTTATAATTGTAATCTTATATGATTTTTTTTTAACGGATAATCTAATCTGATGTCTTAGAATTTTTAATGTTTTCCTTTTGTAACTGTACATTGATTTCACTAGAATTTTTAATGTTTTCCGGTGTGGATGTGTTATACACATTCAATCACTTACTTCCAAGTTCTTCGGATATGTTTCTGGTGAAAATGTTTTGCAGGATACAGGCAGATGCTATTATGCAGATGCGAGGCTGAGGAATCAAGACCGAGATCTATAAATAACCAAAGAATTGTATAGATTAGGGATCATATGTCATTTGTAATTTCTGTATTACCCCCTTGCGCGTATACTTTCTCTCTCTAGAAAATTAATGAAATCCTACATTTCTACTTGAATCTTCCTACTTCTCCATTACTATTCTTTACCTTACTTGGCGGCAATTATCCACGGGGATAACTTGCTATCCGTATAGTGACTCGATTCGTAAGTAAGTAATAGAATCATTGGTTGATTTAGGTAAAACGATTGCTAGTTCTTCGTCGGGGGGGGGGGGGGGTGGTGGGGGTGGGGGTGTGGAAGTAAGTGTATCTAAGCTTGATGCAATGCCAGATTCATCCTTCACCCCTAAGACGAAATACTCTGCAGTATCAGAAATTGATCGTGATACAACTACTCCGAATTATAAAACAGTACCTGGTTCGAGTTCCTCCGGGAAGGAAGGAAAAGAGGCGGATGGTAGAGAGTTTAGTTCATCAAAACAGTTTGTAACAGTAAACCGGGATGCTGAAAGTAAAGTTCCACTTGCAAAGGAGTATGATGAGTTAACAGAGTTTGATGTTGAATTTTTAACGCGAAACAAGGCATTGTTATGGCAGTTGAAGAAGAGGAAATTAAGTGTAGACGTTAAGCAGATGGAAGAAAGTGTAGATCGGAAGCGCAATGCGCGAAAGGATGTAGGATTAGTGAAGAAATGGGGCAACCAGGTACGTCTGGATGAACACATGCGGGATGATGGTTATCCTATTCAAAATCTGGAAAAGAATGGCTACGATAAAAATGTTGTGGTGACAGGTACATGTTAACGAAATAATTTGTTGAGTTATAGCGTTTATATTTATTTTTAAGGATATTTGTTTTACGAAATCCTTCGGAATATACGCATATATATGTATACTTATTGAAGGATTTCAATGTTAAAGTGATAAGTTATTAATAAAACCTATGTATATTCTTTAACAAATGTTGTGGTGACAGATTTTACTATTCCATATATGCATCAATCTATGATTTCACAATCTAAATTTACGCCATGGATTTCTGAGACTGTATTTCCGAAAAAACTGAAGCTACCCTCGGGTGTGGGTAAGTACACCGGATTGACAGATCCGGACGACCACGTGTTTGAGTTTTATTTTGCGGCTCGTTTAGAGCACTGGTCGGAAGAGATATGGTGCCACATGTTCGTGCGACTTTTACCGGAATTTAAAGGGTATGGTTTGATTCTTTACCGTTGGGTCAGGTGGGAAGTTTTGAAGATTTAAAAAATAAACTAGTGCGCCAATTTAGTCAACAAAAAAGGTGTATGAAGGACCCGACGGAAGTGCATAATATTCGTCGGAAAGATAGTGAGTCCATTGAAGATTTTATCACTAGGTTTAACAAGGAAAGTATGCGGGTTGAAGGAGAAGGTGATCAATTGCGAATTTTGGGGTTTTGTCACGGGGTAAGATGTGCACAATTGGTGGAAAAATTGCATTGTATTTGCCTAGTTCCATGGACGTTTTAATGGATAAGGCACGAGCTTTTGTGAGGGGCAAAAATGCATGTGCATATTTAAATGGAGGTGATGGACGGTCTAATCAGATGCGACAAGGTTTTGTTCCTTTTGGGTGGGGGAATGGTGGATCTATAAGGGGGGCAGGATCAATACCACATAATAAGTGGTTGCGGCTACCTCCGCCTAGAGGTAGAAATTTCGGATGGGCTCCAAGAAACACGTATGTGGATAAACGAGGTGCAAAGTTTGTGGAGTTGATTAGAACTCCGGGTCAGATCTTAGCAACTGATAAGGTGGATCTGCCCATGCCACCCAAGATAAGAACCACACCCACAAGAATTTTGGATAAGTACTATGAGTATCATAAGGATAGAGGCCATGTTACAGATTTGTGTTGGACCTTAAAGCGAGAAATTGATAAGGCGGTAAGGTCAGGAAAGTTGGGACACTTTGTCAAAATAATAAGGAATGATGTGCCGAGAGATGCGCCTGTAGCACATGCCCATGGTGACTAGATACTCTAAACTGACGCTTAGAAGTCGAATTTTGGCGGCCAAGTAAAGAAACGTTGCTCAAAACAAACCAAGAAGCAAAGCTGTCCGTCTGCAGGGTGTCGCGTATCGCGCCGGACACCCATTCCCCCTTCGCATACCGCGGCCCACTTTGGGAAATTGACAATTTTAGTCCCTCTATCTTTTATTCACATTTTAAGCCCCAAACTTCTATGAAACTCTTATTTTATGCTTAAAAATATTATAGGGCATATTTATAAAAGTTTCTAAGGCTCGGGACATGTACGAGGATATACGTATACATACCTATATATATATATATATATATATATATATATATATATATATATATAGGGTAAGGATCCTGCGAAAACTCTTTTTTTTTGCGAAAACCTAAAAACTAACACTAAAACCTTCATAACTTTTACATACGTTAACATTTTTCAATAAAACTTTCACCAAAACTCTTAAAATTTCATTGTCTTTCATTCTGGAAAAGAAAAATGATATTTTGAAAAAAAAAATTATTAGTGCACATGTGTTAAAAAAGAAATTATTAGTGCACATGTGCACCATTTTCATTAGTACTACACAAAGAGAATTGCCATGCGAAAAAAGATTGTTTAAGTTAAAAATATTTAAAAACACTAAAATATATATAGAACTGATGATAATTCTACATATGCACTATAAATATTTGTTATAGTGCACATGTGTAGCATAAAATTTAAAAAGTTATAAAACGTTAATTCTATTTTCATAGTTAAAGATAACACAATTATAAGATTTATGGTGCAATTTCTTTTTTAAAATATTAATGTATACAACACGTATAAGGTGTTTTTTTTATTAGTGCACATGTGCACTAATAAAAAACCACGAAAAGCTAACAAAATTGTAATGTATTTGGTGCGATTTTTCTAAAAAAATATTAATATGTACTATATGTATGAGTTTTATTAGTAGTGCACATGTGCACTAATAAAAAAACGACAAGACGTTAAAGTTTTTTTAAATTTTTTTCCAGAATTAAAGAACTCATAATTTTAAGGATTTTGGTGCAATTTTTTTAAACAAATATAAACGTATGAAAAAGTTATAAGTGTTTTAGTACTAGTTTTTAGGTTTTCGCATAAAGATGTGGTTTTTACATGATCCTTACCCTATGTTCAAATATATATATATATATATATATATATATATATATATATATATATATATATATATATATATCTTTCACAATTTTCCGTTTCAGCCCCTTAAACTTTGCAGGACTTATTATTTTATGTCATGAATTATGTTAGGACATATTTTTACTATATTCTAAGCCTTGAAATACTTATGATGATTATAAACATGTATAATATCCGTAATGTTTATAACTTTATATAAATTACGCTTTTAGCCCTTTTTCTTTCTAGTTAACAATAAAGTATGCATTTTTTTCACGTACGTATATATTTACTAAACCTTTATTAATTATATATATGTATTAACATCTTATCATGATGATTTCAAGCATGTATACTTATTTTTAAACACGTATACGAGACATAATCATTCATGTCTCGCTATTTCTAAACCCGTTCATCACTTTTATCATATAAACACATGTTTATCCATATAATATCATTTCCTAACACGTAATTATAATAAAGGCACATATGTAAACATATTAAGATACGTAGCTACCTATACGTGAATATCGGGGTGTTACAATACAAGCTAGGGATATTGGATTGACAGTCAAATGTTTTGAATTCCGCACCTCCTACAGCGTTTGTTGCTGGTCAATCTGATAAGACTGATTATCTTTCTGGTTGTACTGTATCAATTCCAAGTTCTTCAACACACAATGCTTTATCTGTTAAAATAACTGAAGATTATATGGCATTAATGTCTGCTCTTGTCTCGTCATATTTTGGTGTTATTAATGGTTCAGTGAGTAATGCTGAATTCACCAATGAAGACTAGTATCAGATTGATTATTATCATCTTGAAGAAATGGACTTGAATTGGCAGTATGCTATGCTAGTCAGAAGAATAAAGAATTTTTTTAGTAGAACAAGAAAGAAGAGATTGAATCAAAATGGGAAGATCGGTTTGGATAAATCGAAGGTTAAATGTTACAAGTGTTCATTTATGGACATTAGGGGTGTTCATCGAATCGAATTCGATTTATTCGAATTGTTCGAATCGAATTATTCGAATTTTGAACTTCTAAAACCAAATTCGAATTCGATTCGAATTCGATTAAAACCAGTCGAATGCGAATCGAATAATCATAGTCGAATACGAATCGAATTCGAATTTATTCGAATAAATTCGAATAAGAGAAATCTTTATTTTCATAAAATTAACTTTTCAATAACTTTCTATAACAATTCAATAATAACTTTAAAATAGTTCCAAACATATCCAAAACGATAGGTACGAGTCCGAGACGATAATAGAATTAACGTCAAAACAAGTATCAATGTACTAGATAAAAAAAACAAAACAACAAGCCAAAGTCAAGCAAACGACAACTCCAAATAAGCTAAGCGAACAACCAAAATACCTCTTTCAAAGAATACTAAAATGAGCTTATGTTAAATGCGAGCCCAAGAACACTAAAATATTGATATATAATTTACATATAATATATATATAATTATATATATATAAATATATATATGAAATATATAAAAAATATATATTTATATCTTATTCGAATTATTCGAATCGAATCGAATTTGGAAAATCAAATTCGAATTCGATTCGAATTCGACTTAATTAATCGAATCGAATTAGGATTCGATTCGAATAAATCGAATAAGGAATTCGAATTTCTTATTCGAATTCGAATCGAGTCGAATTTCGAATTATTCGAACGGGATTCGAATAATGAACACCCCTAATGGACATTCTACTCGTGAATATACAACTTCTACTGCTACTAAGCTCAAGTCTGGTCAACATGCACATTTGCTTAAAGCTTCAACAAGTCAAGTTCAAAAAGCGTTTGTTTCTATTGATGAAAGAATGGCAAAAACATTTTGGCATCCAAATGAATTTGCATGGAATGCTGATTCTGAATTTACAAGAAATACAACTTGTCCTTTTAATATGTGTGATGCTAATGCAGATAATAAAGCTATTGCTTTGACGGCTCGTCATTTAAGTGATAGTATTCTGACTGATTCTGAAATGAGTTCCAAAGAAACAACATCTGAAGAAAATCAAGCAAATGTGGTTGAGAAATCCAAAGAAGAAGATCTTAAATGTTATAAGTGTGCTAGATTGAACAACAAAAATGCAAGTTTGGAAAGAGGTCTCAAGTTGCTGACTGAAGAAATTGTGGAGACAAAACAAAAATTGGAAGGTTTTCAGAAGAAGTATTATGATTTGGTTCACATTAATGACAATTTGGTGACAGAAAAGGATATTTTATTTGAAGAATGTGAGAAAGCCAAAGATGAAGTTAAAGAAGCGGCTGAAGACTTTGAGGCTTTATTTCAGAAAACTTATCCACTTCAACAAAAATATGAAAGAGTCAATGATATTGCGATTGAAGTTGCTGATAAACTGATTATTCTTCAAGATGAAGTTGACAAGTTAAGAGTTGATAATGTTACTATTCGTGATAAAAATGAGGTTTAGACAAAGGATATTGATATTTTTAAGAAGAAATGGGATAATGTTCTTAAAGAATTATTTGCAGAATGCGAGATAAGAAAACAATAGAAGTTTGAGTACAATGAGTTGAGTGAAGAGTTCATTAAATCTCAAAAGGACTTGTTTGATGCTCAACAAAAGATTGCTAAACTGAAGCTGGAGATTCTAGATTTACAAAGACAAATCAAGAATTGAAATCTATCACCAACTTTGTTGAATTTTCTGTATAACAAGGATAGAAGTGATGATGATATAAAGGAAAAGATATTCACAAGGTTCCTTCACCTATGGATTTATCTGAATTTTCTTCTGCACCTATTATACAAAAAGCTGAATTGTAGAATTATTCAAAATTTGCAACTCCTGACAAGAAGAAGAAATCTAAATCTGAAAAGAAGAAAGAGAAAGTTGGTGAAGCTCCTAAGTTCACATCTGATTCCTCATTGTTGGATAATGAAGTGGTGTTTGATAAAAGTGTAAATGGTAATTCTACTGCTACTTCATCTGAAGTTGAAACCGCAAAGATTTTGGTCAAAGGAAAAAAATACCAGAGAATAAGTTCACTTTTACTCAACGTGCACATCAAACAAGTTTTGCTGGTACTTTTCAAGCTGAATCATTAAAATCTTCTGGTTTAAAGCACAAAGGACTAGGATTTGTTTGTCAAGAGAAGCCTGTTCAATTCAAGTGTTAAAGAAGAAAGAAAATTTTGTGAAAGTTAAGAATCAAAATAAATCTCAACCTCCGAATAAGCAACATGCTGCGTTTTATTTCAAGAATGTTTATTATTCGGGAGGTTCGTCATCAGATTACAAAGTTTCCTCATAGAGTAAATCTCCGAGGTATGATTCTTCTGATGCTTTCTTTGATAAGTTTGGTTCTGATTATTCTTCATTTTCTCAAAATTCTAGAATTTTCAAATTATTTTAGACTTCGTGAAAGAGTTTGCTATCCATGTCGTCATCCTAGACATCTTTCTGCAAATTGTCCAATGACTACATATATCCACAAAACTGCCAAATATGTGGATAATTATGGTCAAACTTTTGATGAACCTTGGTCCCCCAAGTTCAAATCAACTAGTAAGCCGTTTTGGTCTCGACCAACCCCGCCGGTTGAGTGTTTTTCAGGTTTTGATGTAAAATTTTCATCGTATATGATATGGAAACCAAAAATTGTTTCCAAGGCCAACAACAAGGACTATGTGGAAGACACCGGGCGACCTGACGCTGTTGAATCGGGTTGATCCCAGAACATCTAATGTTTTATCTGGTGTTAGCAGGTATTTAAGAAAGATCTATCAGTGGTTGAAAGATTACTGATAATGGAATATCTGTGTTTTAACTTAAATTGAATTTCCAAATCAAATCTGTGTTTTCAAAAAGCTAAAACGCAAGTATTCCTGTTGGTTGATCAATTTTTTGTTTATTATTCACTCCATCTCTATTTTAGGGGGAGTTTGTTTTTGAAAACTACAAAAATCGTGTGTTGTTTTTCAAATGTTAAAAATGAAAATCTAAAGAAATATTGTCATTTTTCGGGGGAGAAAATTTCAAAAGACAAAAACATTGAAAATGAGAAATTGTGTCCCACATGATTGAAAAATGATGGTACATTGCCTGACGTCGTCTGACTCATGGATAAGCCTGATGAAAAAGCCATAAGACCATCGTTCGATGTGCTAGGTAGGCTCGGCAAATCAGAAAGTATACAAATGTGATATACATTAAATCTGATGCTTGACCTAGTGGACAACATCTTGATGCGTATCTCAAGATAGATCAATAAAAGAATATGTGAAAAGAAAAATGAGACGTCACTGTGTATACATGTGTTTATTTTGTAAAAATTTAAACCTTGTTTGTTTTTCCTTATTTTCTTAAATGATCAGACTATCTCTGCGTGTCCACAAGACCGAACTGATAGTTGTTCATTTAAGTTTCTGCTTTATTTTTTGGTGTTTCATATAACTCATCGGATTTTCTCTGTGTGTACAGGAGTACAAACCTGATTGTTGTTGGGTTATACAACTTCAACTTGTTTTATTTTCTTATTTTGTTAAATCGAAGGCCTTATCTGCGTATCGAAAGATCGACCTTAAGGTAGACGATTTAACGTTCTTATTTCTTTTTGCATGAGACACAGTTGACTATATCATGAATATATCACTGTGTGTTAAATCACAAGTGAAATCACAAAGTGTGATAAACAAAGCATATCTGAGTGTGTCTGAAAGTGTGGGGTACACTGGTCAAAGCAAATCTAATCAATACCTTAACATATCCAGATGTTATGAGTATGATTATGCCAGAGTTTAAAGTTGGACAAAATATATCTGCAATCGATATGGCTTATGTGCTACAATAATTGAAATTGAAATGTAGTTCAGCATGTTATGACCAATATGATCACAAGTCGTGATCTTTCTTGTAAAAGACAAAAATAGTGTCTGATTCTGTATTGCATTTACTTTTCACACTAGAAAATACCAAAAAGACTTTAGGTGTGTTTTGATATAAAGTTTTAACAAATCAAAAAGATTTTGTTTCTTATTTTGTTTTCGATTGATCAACACTGGATACAAAATCAATATATCTTGGAGTCTCGAATAGACGTTTTGCGCCAAGATTATTTATGTTGGCAGGTTCTAAGTGGAAAGAGAATATCACAACTTCAAGTCTTCTGAAGCTGTTGATAAAGAGGATTACACTCTCTGCAACGTCAAGTATCTGAGATCAGACTTACCGTCAAGTTGAGGGAGAGTTTGATTGAAGATACGAGTTTATATGAATATTGATATTGCACACATCGAGGGGGAGTTTGTTGGAGCATATTCTAATCGTCGTGTGACGTATCAAGTACAATACAAAAGCTACAAGATTGTTTGTGTCCGAAGTGACCCGAACTGCCAGTTCGGGTGCACACGAACTGACCCGAAGTGACAGTTCGGGTGACAGTGTATTCGAGCATCTATGTACGACTATAAATAGCTAATTCTTGTATAGAAAGAGAGTTCTTGGTCATTCATCTGTGTGTATTTTCTGTGTGTGTTCTCTGATTCATAAGCAATACAAATTCCATTTGTATTTACTCTTCGTGTCTCTTTTTCATACTCGAATTACGTTTTAATCATTGATTGAGTAGACGATCCACAGCTCACGCAATTACAGATCCCGCTGATCATAAAGACTTGTTTGGATCACTCATTGATTGTCTAAGTGAATGATGTCTAAAGTCTATTCTTAGAGCCACTCCATCTGTTTGCAAAAGTATGATTCGTGAATTTTGGATGACTGCAACTGTGAATAAAGATAAGACATCACTCTTGGCCAAGATTTAGAACACAGAGATTTAAATCACTTAAGCATACATCCGTCAAGCGTTAGTATTTGGTGACAGTGCAAATGACCCCATTGAGTTCCCAAAGTCAAGTGTAATGGATGCTTTAAGAGAAATGGGATATGAAGGAAACTCTCCACCTACTGCAAAGAAGAATATTCGAATTTTCTAGAGAATGCTCACACATTATCTGTAAAAGAGTTTTATTGCCAAGAAAAGTAGTACTGATGAATTGAACCTGCAGCATTTGTGGCATTGGCCATGGGATGGAAGTCTAACTTCTCAAAGATGATCTTGAAGGGTTTACAGTCAGTTGTTTCTAGGAAGAAAGATAAATTTTTGGCTGTCCCACTGTTTATACAAATGATCTTGGATAGTAAGTAT
Organism: Deinandra increscens subsp. villosa; assembly: GCA_039602395.1. Lineage (NCBI taxonomy): Eukaryota > Viridiplantae > Streptophyta > Magnoliopsida > Asterales > Asteraceae > Deinandra > Deinandra increscens. The sequence continues at coordinate 2,244,303 of JBCNJP010000009.1, read as the reverse complement.
CCAGTGCTTGAGAAATCTATTAATATTCTGGATTAGAAGCCGATGGGAATTGATGTGTTCTATCTTATCCATCCTTCTCAAAGGTCAAAAAGAAAAGAGGTTCTGGTGTATCTACCATTGGAAACAAATTCGGTAAATTTGTTGAAATCACTACAAACATATCGGCACCAATTCCATTGCATGAACAAGCTATTGTTTCTGAAGAGCATGACGTAGAGAGTATGAGACCACTCTCTCATATCATTGAAAATGTTGATGACATGGAATCTAATGATGATGTTGTTAGAGACCTTCAAGGAGAACAAGGTGTTGATATTGCACAGAGCTTAGAGATTCCTCCTCTTAGAGCTCTTGTATCTGAAAGTGCTTTTCCTATTATTGTTGATATTGTTGAAGAACAACCAACTAGGCCCCCCAAGAGAAAAATATTTGTTGACCCAAGATTACCATATGAAAGTAGCTCCTCAAGAGAGGCTACTCCTTCTGTTCAAGCCCCTGTGAAAACCCACCTGCAGGTTTAATAGGTTCAGGAAAAGGAAAGGAGCTAGAGACCGTTGAGTCGATAGCAATTCGAGATTTACAGCAAAGAGTGCAAGCACTGGAAAGTCTGAAAAAGCATATAAGGATCGATTCTATGGATGAGATGAAAATTTTGTCATATATTGTGTTGAATGATTACATAAACCGAAAGAGTATACAACGATTAAGGACCGGGGGAGGTTGGACAGAACCTCCCCTCTCAACACATTGATCTGGACAGACTCTGGACAGAAACTTACAAAGAATTATAAAGACAAAACTATTTATACTCGTGTAATTCTGTCCGAACCTAGACACTCCGAACACTGTCCGAACTCCATCTGAACTTGGAGTTCGTCTAAGGTTCGGATGACTCCGAACCTGGAGTTTGACAATTCGAACAGTAACTCAGTCAACTCAGTCTGTTTGACAATTCGAACAGTAACGGCCACACAAGGTTCATGTATCAACAAATTCCCCCTTTTACGTTACTATCGAATCCAGACTTTGATCTTCTAGCAATCTTCAGTCAGCTTGCTGCAGACGTCTCTATCTTTAGCAAACTCCCCTTGACCGAAACATCAGATATGCAGGAAACAACTTGCAATCTTGTACAATCACAACAATCAATAAAATTCTCCCTTTCTTCAAGCACTTCCATGGCAAGAGCATTCCAATCACATAGACGGATACTTCAACCACCAGATATGACATCAAGATGTAGGATCACTTCATTTAATCGTCATGAATAAAAAACAAAATCCACAAACATCACTGCATTTGACATAAATCTTCAATCTTCACCGAATTGTAATACATTCTGATCTTTATGAAAACAGACACAATCAGCATCTTCACTCACGGAAATTCTACCTCAGCATGAAATCCATCCCAATATATAACTCCGGTAAACGTATATCTCATTGCAGACTGGAACTTGATCAAGTCTTCACAACTCAAGAAAGTATCGGGAATATGACAGAAGGTTCCAAACCATAATCGAAAACTTTGACATATCAGTTTGCACGAACATCAGAATACACTACCTTTCCATGAAGATCAAAAATTACCATCATCCCTGAATGATTGCTTTTGAATATTCACTTTTTCAATTATGAAACTTTGAAAGTTTTAGGGTTCCCATTTCCCCCTAAACAAGTGACATATTCAAATCTTCAATATTCTTCAGTTTGTGTAGACAAATAAACTCTGATAAATGCAATCACAAAGACGCAATTTCTCAGAATTCAAACAATCGCCTCAAAGTACTCATATCAATGTCTCTGAATCTCTGTCCATCATCAGGAACACACGTTCTTGAATCTTTGTCCATCATCAAGAACAACGACTACCCACAAACTCATTTATTGAAATTCGAACACTAACTCGTAACAAATACCGTGATCTGGATTTTCTTCAAACATTGCACCCCACAGCTACCGAATCTAGGGTAAACCCGATAGCTGATCTGCTTCTTTGAAATTTCCACCTAACGAGGGTTCGGGGGAAGCGCCCCTGAGAAGCGGGGTCCAAGGGGCGGCAACCCCTGGCGGGGTCCAAGGGGCAGAGCCCCTGGCTGGGGCCGTGCTCGTCCGAACCTTGGCCGAACCTGATCCGAACTTCTTCTGAACTTCTTCCGAACCTCATCCGAACCTCATCCGAACCTTAGACGAACAGGAAGAGTCGAACCTCATTCGAACCTGACCTTCGGATAACCAAACATGTCTGAACTCTTGCCGAACCTCAACTTCGGATGACCAAACGTCCGAACTCTTGCCGAACTTCAAGTTCGGAGAGGCTATTTTCAGATCTTAACAGACTCTGGACAGAAACTTACAAAAATTACAAAGACGAAACTATTTATACTCGTGTAATTATGTCCGAACCTGGACACTCTGAACCCTATCCGAACTCCATCCGAATTTGGAGTTCGTCTAAGGTTCGGATGACTCTGAACCTGGAGTTCGGCTGGGGTTCGGACCCCAGTTCATGTCTCAGTCAACTCAGTCTGTTTGACAATTCGAACAGTAATGGCCACACAAGTTTCATGTATCAACAAAGTCAGAATATTGCAAAGGCTGAATTAATTGAATCTTTGTTGGCTAATCAAGAAAATGAAGCCGAGAAGAAGCAGAATTCAAGACTAAGCGAATGTTCAGATCTGTTAATTGATGATATTGTATGCAAAGATGAAGGCCGAGATGGATGAAGACTTTGCTGGCTTAAAAGAAAAGAATGTTATTTAAACAGGTTCAAACCTTCAAGGTGGTACAAGCAGTGTTGCTGATACTTCAGATCTAAACATTAATGATTTCTTTGAAAATGAATAGTTAAGAAAGGAAATGGAGGAAATAGATGCTGAAATGAATAAGGGTGTACAAATGGTATCTCCTCAGCCAAGAGACTCAATGAATTGGTTTAGAGAATTGACGACTCCGCCACCTCAATATTCACTGAAGTTGGGAAAAGGCGAATCTGACAAGAAAGGAAATAGGAATGGCATTCGAGCATGGCATCATGATGCCGATAAGAAATTATTTGTTGTTCTTCACAGGGGACATAGTCATGTGGAGTACTATTCGGGCTTTAATCAGTTCTACTCCTGGACTGTGGTCGATTTGAATGCTCTGTTGAGTGCAACTTTTATTAATCGATCTGGTGATACTGATGCAGTTCTTGTTTATAATCTTTTGAAGAAGGCTGCTCGGAGTGGGTTCAAAGACTTTAAAGTTGCTACGGATAAGGTTATCACAAAAAGGTACCCTGTAACTAGAGAAAAAAGAACTGAAGTTTACTGGCCGCCAACTGTAAAAACGAAGGTTGCTCCACTGTTAGATGGTGTTGCAGATGAAACATTGGTGAACACTTTTAAATCCTGGCATTTTGTTCCAACTACAGGTGAAGCTGTAGTTGTGTGAAGAGGCTTTGATTATAGATTCTATGATACAATGGATTTGCTCAGATTTAGTGAACAAGATATCAAGATTCTTGCTGTTGCACCTATTCTTCGAATTTCAAATAATGAGGAAGATGGTGATCAAGTCAATGCATTCTCTCTTGCAGCCAAGGAAATTGTTCAGAAAAATTGGTGGCAGACCAAAAAGGAACAGACCTTTTCATTCAGCTTGACGTAAAGTTGTAATGCCGTAAGCCTAGGGGAAGTTTGTAAAGGACTAATTTGAAGGCTTACGCATTAGATAATCTTTCTAGTTAATGGGGTTATTTTTGTAATTAGTAATTGGACTTGGATTGTAATCATGGACCAAATTGTAAACGGGTTTAGTATGTAATGGGGGGGGGGGGGGGGCGTTTTTGAGTGTTTTCGGGTTAGCGTTTGCGAAATCTATATAAGCAAAGTTTAACCCACTAATTTAAGGTTGTTGATGCTAGTTCTCTCAACTGGTTTTGATCGGTTTTAATTGTTCTCACGCTTTTTCTGCGATTTTGATATTAATCAAGTAAGTGTTTAATAATAGTTGTGTTCTTCATTGTTTATCTCATTCTTGGATCATTCACGAGTCGTTATTCTGCAACCACTCATGTATCTGATATCGTGTAAGATTAGTTATTGATCCTACATTTTACACACCTTCACCTAACACATTTCATGTTGAATGCTCCTTAAATACAACACAGAAATGGCTGATCAGAACAGGGTTGCAAATATCTGCACGACTACGGCATCTAGACCGATCGTAATAAGATTCATACGAAAGTGGAAACCTATAAGAATATGGAATTTCATGTCGTGGATTAAGATCGAAGATAGTTTTTCAGATTTGTCACTATTTTTATGTTTCTTTTGTTTTAGTTTTTTAGTCTGAGCTTCCATTATTTTTCCGATCCGACTGCGGGGGAGTATTGGAATATATATTATTAGGTATTATAATTATTATTAGAGTTCAACCTACGAGCCTGGTTAGATTTTAGGGTTTCATGTAATCTCTATAAATTGTAACCTGACTATCAATAATATCAATTCAGTAATTCCTTATTCAATATTCTTACAAAATTCTTTACAAAAGGAACCAGATTCTTATATCTCTTGGAAAACAAACACGTGAGCAAATTTAAGATGCATTATCCATTTGTATATGCTATTATACTTTACCTAACACAATATTTAATAAAGAAAATAGGGTGCGGATAATAGTCAACAAGCTATTGGGAAGCTCTTTTCTAAGAAAACCGGTATAGGTTTGTGTTAACAATCATTAGGTAGAAAATGATAATCCCAATAGGCTAGTTAATAGATGTGTGGCAAGGCTTTGCCGCCTTATTTTGACTGTCAAGGTCCGCACCATTTTTTTTGCTGCACCTAATGCTTAGGCTTATATAGGCGTAACTACGTTTCAAATGTTAAACACTTTAGGTGCATTATGTTTTGTTTTAGTGTAGCGTTTATATGTTCAAATGTTAAACACTTTAGGTGCATTTATGTAATAATAGTTTTTGATGGGGTTCTTCTCAGTGTTGTGTCTCTGTTTTTAGCTTACTGTTATTCAATGTGTTTTCAAACTGCTTTGATTTCGCTGTGCTAACAGCAACACGCTATTTGAAAAACTTGTACATATATATAGGGTTATGTTCAATTAGAAACCAAGCCTTAGTGCAAAAACCCTTAAACCAAAACTGTACCACATATTAAATCATCTTTTATAAATGAGTGGTAAAATAATTTTGGTTAATTAATTGATTACATAAATTGAGAAAAGGGGAATGAGTAATTAGTTAGGAGAGAAAATTGATATAAAGGCTTCCACTATCTATTTTAAAACTTTAGTATATATTATTTTAAAAAATAAAATAATTGCACCTTTAAATAAGACGTGTTTTATCTTTAATTAAGTTATAATCTCGTAAATTTTTCCTAAAACGATGGTTATTACATATGGGTAGCGAACAGTTACATACATATATCTAACTGTTACATATATGTAACAGTTGGTTACATATGCGTAGCGAACTGTTATATTACTTTTTTAACTCTAGTTATTGCATATGCGTATCCAATAGTTAGATACATGAAACCAGCTGTTACATATGTGTAGCAAACTGCTGTTATATAATATATAAAAAAAAACTAGGTTATGTGTTTAATATATGCATATGGGTAAATTTTAATACGGGTTCTGTAAAATACGAATTAAAACGAAAAAAAAAATAGTCAATTTCGACAATAAAAGCAACATAAAAAATTTAAAAACAAATTATCATTTCGTTTTTTTGTGTGTGATGCACATGTGGAGCCCAAAAAAAACTCATATTTATATATTATACAATACAATTTAGAAGATCAATAGTATTGTTTGGGCTTTTTGAAAACTGGCCACATCTCTTTGTTTTTTTGACAATATTAGTCCTTATTGAGATATTTAAAAACAATTTTATTTGCATTACTTTTACAGGCCTCTTTTCATCTCTTTCTAAACCCGAGAATACGGCTTTCCTTCATCTCTTTCCAGAGGCTTCTCTTCTTCTCTCTCTAAATATCCAGTGGTTTGATTCTCCTCATCTCTAGAGGTTGTGGTTAGTGTTTTCTTCGCTTCGATTCTTATGATTGTTTTCTTATTTTATCCGGTGCCGGTGATGACCGATATGTTGCCGTCACAAAATCCGGCCAGGCCCATTCTTAAACACACAACAGAGCGCTCTCTCTCTAAAGCTGATTGTCCACCGCAGAAAATGAAACACAGCGCCTCCACCAAAAATATCGAGTTTGTTTAGGGTTGCAGAGGGCTAAAGACTAGATCGGTGTCTGCATGTTAACTTTCCATTGAGATCTACATCAATGTCAGATTTGCTTCGATTTTGGCTTTACTTTGGCCTTATTCTAGGCGTATGGAGGTTAGTTTAGGGTTTTGATCCTTTAATTTTGGTTTTGTAAACTTTTGAGTGTTAGGGTTTCTTTTTGTTTTGTAGATTTTGAGTGCGGTGACAGTGTTGTTGCTTTACGAAACTCAAGTTAGCATGTTATAAAATTCATTCACGATGATTCATATTTATTTTTGTCACTTAGAACAAACGGTCGTGGAATTGTCTATCTACGACACCACCAAATCAATGAAGAAAAGCTCTTAAATTGGTGTTTCTAACTGACAATCGGCTTTATTTGTGTATCTTTCTCAAAGTAAGTTAAATGGAAGTTCTTAATTTCACTGTATTTATTTGTGTATGTTTCTCAAAGTAAGTTAAATGGAAGTTCTTAATTTCACTTTATTTTGTTGATTATAAGAAAACTATTTTTCTCCAATGTTTAAGTGTCCAGGCACGAGCAGAGAATGTATGACATCTTGACCTGTAATGTATCTCTCGAGTATGAAAAAGGTAAAGATATATGTTGAGCTACTTCTACAATTTCTTTTCCTTCTTAATTTGTTCATTTGTCCATACAATCTTACTCTTTAGCATCTTACAGATAGGTTTCTATTTTAGAGTATAGAGATCATTTGTGTTACCTTATTCTTCTTGAATATTGATGTTTTTTTGGACAAGATGCTTATAGGCACCCATAACTTTTTTAGGGATTAAAAGTTCAAATCATTTAGTTTAAAGTTATGAAATTCGAGAGGTTTCTATACTGCTTAATGTCAAGTTTCTATACTGCTTAATATCCTAACTTTTACCAAAAATGCAGGAGGTAGCAACTCACAAGAAAGAGAGATTCTCTTGAAGGTTTGCATTAATATTGACCTTTTTTTTTTGCTTTTTGAAATCTATATTGACTCTGAGATGCCTAATACGGTTTTCGCAGTTGAAAGGTTTTAGGTTTTACTATACAGATTAACATCAAATTTTGAGTTGAAAATCAAGAAAGAAGTATAGCATGACCCATGTGTTTCTTGAGGTAATGTTTATCCTTGATGTTTTCTTCGTGTAATGTTGATTGATATCTTCTTTGCTATAACTAACCTGTTCTATCCTATGGATTAAAAGAGGTCATAACTGATGCAAACCTAAGGTTACTATTTCGGTCTGACATAAATGCATATGCTCTTTGATATTTTGATATTTTCATTTGGTTTGATTAAGTGTAATGGTTTCTTTTTCAGATTTAACATTACGCTCATCGGATGCTTTGTTTCTTAGTCTATGAGACTACGACGTGTTATTTACTCTTACTTCTGAAAGGCCCTTGCCGTTAGAAAGTTAGTTACATGTATTATTTACTTTGCTAAATGTACATGTACATATATTTTCTTTAATAAATGTACATGTACATATATTTCTTTAACTGAGAGTTACAATTTATATAACCTTCACTATCTTTTTCAGATTTCATTGGTAGCGAGCCTATAGCATATTCATGATTCCATCACTAATAATAAAAGGTCATGTGCTCGCCTGGCTCTTAATGAAATAAGGTTTGACATCCAGTTTTAAGTTGCTGCCTTGCACCTTAATTTTAAACAGATAAAACTATTCACACAATGCCTATGTTAATTTCTTATTATCTTTAATATGTGCATATTAAACACCAAAGTTTCTCTTGAAAACTACAGCTCCTTATATATGTAACATGCATCATGTTTCTTACAAACCGTCCACTATAATGTTACACCTACACTCATAGAATAGATGCTTAACCACTCAAAACCTAAACCAATCATGCACTACAAAATTGGTTAATTTATTGTCATTTATGCATCATAAGTATGTCACTGTCTCTTTTAATACTTCAGTTAATTATTATGCTTAGTAATTTCAGTTGCATATACAAACATACTTTAGGGTTAGATTATGTATACAGTAATAAAATATCAATTAGACATCTAATTTTAGCAGTGTATTTTTATAAAGCTGAGAGTAATATAAATTTTCTTTATCTCATTAGTATTCAGAGTAAACATATTTAAATACATGGAGATTTTTGTTGATCTGTTGGTGAGATACACTCACATACCATCATGATCATCAACAATCACTATACTTATTTGTTTGTTTAGTACCAATCACCATGACTAAAAAATGTGTAATATTTTTTAAATAAATAGGATTGAGCTGTTCAAAATTGGTTGGATGGCTAAAACATTTTATGATGCTTTAGTACACATATAGAGGTTTCTTAAGTGCCTCAACCACATTATGAACTATGCCCCCAATTCTACCCAATGATATAAATTGGATTTGAGTTTTTGTGTGACTTTATAACTTTTTGTATTAATGTTTCTCTAAACATAGTGTATTAAATTTAAAGGACTCCAATAGTCAAGAGGTTTTCTAGGACAACTAAATTGGTTGATTGTATGTGGGATCATTCTTATGTATTGACTCTGTCGATTTACATTAATTTCTGTTTTCTTCTACGATTTCAATTCTACTTCAGAATAAGATTTTGTGGTAAGTTTTATGTACAGTTTAACAATTGGTTCAGTTAGGTCTCCCTATGTCAAACAAAAACTTTGTAGAGTAAAATACTGAATTGAGATTTAGTTACAGTTACTACTCATTAAGAGATTTACCTAAAGAAATATTAGGCTTTTCTTTGTTCTGTAAGTAACATAACCAAGTATTGGGATTAAAAAAAAAAGTGTTCTTTGTGATGAACATAATCAATGAAAACTTTTACTTTATGTCTTTAGTTATTAGTTTCTTGGCTTCATATTGTTCATTATCTTACATTGTCTATGTCACATAGGCTCTTATGTTCACTTTGCTTACCTATTAATTTTTTTTTCATGTAGGTTCATTGTCTTTTATGAGTATCTTTAAAGGTTAATTTTTTTCCCTGTAGGTTCATCGTCTTTCTAAATGGTAGCATATGCTTGCTGTTTGATACATTAAGTATATTATCCTTATTTAACATCACTTTCATATATTTTACCTTTGTCTCTTATGTTCAATCCGCTTACCTGTTAATATATTTATTGTAGGTTCTGCAGTGTCTTTTACCAGTGCTTTAAAAGGTTAGTTGCCTAATGTTTCTTACTTTCGTAACACTAACTATTTATTGTATTGTTAATTTTTTTTCTTAAGTTGAAATTAGATATATGTAGATGTAGATAGTTGGTGGAATTAACTTTGTATGCTCTTATAGTAATTCAATTACATTAGTATGCTACATACAAGTTATTAGTTATATAGTATTATTAGTTACTTGGTTATATTACCAAGTTATATACAAGTTATTTATCTATATACAAGTTTAATTTCCATTTTACAAAACAAAAGATCAGTTTCAATGACAACAAAAGAAGTTGCAGATATCGAGCCATGTCTTAAACCTTTTCCCATTGAAGTAATACTTATAAGAAAGTACACACCTTACATGGGTAGCCAAGAAAAAAAAGATCAATGCTACATGTTCGTAGATGCAAAGGTAATTGTATTACATATACATACTATTTTAATTAATAAAGAAACACATACTAAATAACTACATTCTATCTATTTCTATATGAACAGGGTGATGCTATCATGAAAGTGGACATATGCTACTCAATCAATAACCATATCTGTAGAGAAGCAGGAGCTGTTTCACAAGCAGTGTTTCACCCTGCATCATTTCTAATCACGAACAGGACAGTCATCACCTCATTGGCAAAATGAAACATTCCCGAGCTATACTTCAACTTTGCCACCTATGACATGCTCGAAACACGTTTAACGTTGAAATATCCATTCTTGACAGGTACATAAGTAAAGCTCTACTAATTCTACTGCATCTTATTGAAAAAAGAAACTAACATTGTCAAACAAACATAGATTATCTCGGACGTGTTCAACGATCTACTGGCCTACAGAAAAAGAAAAACTGCCCACTTGGTGAAAGTGGCACTCCTAGACCAAAGGTACACCTCTACAACAAACTCAAAAATTCAAATATTAATGACTTTTGCCATTTTTATTTACTTGCCCAATATTAAATCAGGATTACATGTTTTGTCTTTTCACTCCGCTTTTCGTTTTTCATATAGGATTTTTTACGTACATGTGACTTAAAATGACAGGGAGAAGCAACTAAAGTCATTCGGACACATCACACAATGCCACTACTATCCCTTCTAAAAACAGGTAAAGATGTCATTTTAGGTTATGATTATGACGTATAATATAAGATGTATACTTTAATTACATATTCATAACAAATAAGATTGAAGCTACATAAATCACGTTGTTCAATGTCGTAATGGGTCATAGACAAGATAACAGTTCAGGTCAAACCTTTGGAAAAATTACAGTTGCATTGTACACATGTTGAAGAACATTTTGGGAGTATTGAAGTAACTAAAATTTCGTTCTCAACTACAAATGTGCAGTGTATTTTTTAATAGGTTCATTTGTATTGCATCAACTTTTAAGTTTATATTATATTAACTGATAAAAAATAAGAGTGAACTTCATATTTATACAAACCAAAAGTATAACATCTTATTATACAAACCAAACAAAAAAATATGTAATTGTCAGCAAAGTTGTTTACTTTTTCCCTCCCTCCCTCCCTATATAAGCATTTGAGTAATTTGTGAATGGATGTATGGTTGGATTATTATTTATGTGCTACATGATGATTAGGAACATGCCCATTTAGAGTCAATTATAATGATATCACATCTTAAAGATATTGAAATGTCCATGCTACCTAAGGTAATTATGATCTTTTCTTCAAGCTGATACATATGCATTGAAATGAGGCACCACATTTGGCTTATATTCATAACTCTTAGATTCTGATTTTCTATAATATTTTTGTTTTAGGTAAGTTCTCAGGTTAAATTTTCTAATGTTCTACTGTCTTTGTCTAATTTTATTGAAGTTGATGTTGATTGTGGTACTTTCTGTCTTAGAGCCGCCTCATTTTTAGGACTCTGAGTTTAGAATCTAATGTTAGCTTACCTGTTTGGTTTTTAATATTCATTGTCATTAGTTTCATCAACCTTTTGCGTAGTCATATTAGTTTGCAACCAGACATTATTATAGAGTTTGAAAACATTTGCTCTTTGCCTTTGTGGGATCACGTCCTCTAACTATTCTCGATTATCAACTTTTATAAAAAAAATTAACGAGATCATATGAGTATCTTAATCTTTAGTCGATTGTTTTATTGTTGTATAGGCTACATTTTTCAACCGTAAGAGATAACTTGGTGACAGTATGACACTTTCGAGGTCTCACGGCGAAACATTCTTTGCCTTTGAGAAGGTAATATACATATTGACATGTTATGTAGGTTTAACTTTTTTTTACATGTGTGTTGGGTTCAGGCGATATAGATCATATTATAAATTGGTTCTTTATCATATAGCCTTCTGAGGTACATAAAAAACACATGTATGAATATTTGTTTGCAGTAGCTATAAATTGGTTCTTTCTACGGATGTCATCTATATAGTGCACTTTCCTCTTAATTCCTTTTGTGCCAATTGCACTACTTCACTGAATTATTTACGGTTAAAAGCCAAAAATACAAAAATAGACAGCAGCTCCAGAGCAAAGCAAGGGAATTAGGGACCAAGGTTTTATTCCAACACTCTCACACCATCTTTTAATTGACAAGGGTGGGCAGCCGCAATGCTCCTTGCAGGTTTATGACCAAACTTTATTTCAAGTTAAAGTGCTTAAATGGGTGTCTAATGTGTTTCTTATTTGGTCTCAGGCTCTGTTTTAGAAATTTGGTGCAAACATTCTGAAAAATGTTAACATTACAGCAGAGGATATACACACATAAAAAGTTGACCCGACTCAACGCGCGGACAGGTCAATTTAATATTGATAGTAATAGTGGTGAAATGGATCCTTCAATTGTTAGCTTTTTCTAACTTTGTATTTGCCAATCACTAACCAAACGTTTAAAAACTGCAGGTACACTATAGGCAACTGTAAATCTTTTGCAAAGCAACACCGCATTGAGGTTGATCAGAAAGTTCCAAAGCTGTACTCATATCTAAAGAAGTTCTACTACTACTTTTGTCTTTCTCATGTTTACATTTAGTAGTCACCCCCGCAGCAACGCGCGGGGTGGTCATCCATCTCGTTTGTAGTATACGTTAATATATTTTCTTTATAAGTCGCCTATATATCTTATATTTCTGTTATTTTTTTGTATTTTTTGAATGACGCACATGTGCATCACATCAAAAACACCTCATACATGTGGTATACCTTAATATTTTTAAAAAGAAATTGCACCATAAATCTTATAATTGTGTTATCTTTAGATCTAAAGAAAAAAAATAACATTTCATAATTTTTTTAATTCTATGTTGCACATATGCACTATATAACATTATCATTGGTACCATAAATGTTCTAGTGTTTTTTATACGTTTTTAACATAAACAGTATTTTTTTAATGATAATTCGTCTTTGTGATACACATGTGTAGCACACGAAAAAAAACATAAAACCTTAATTTTTTATTTTTTTACAGAACTAAAGATCATACAATTGTTAAACTTTTGGTGCGAATTTTATGGAAAAACATTAACGTATGAATAAAGTTATATAGGTTTTAATATTGGTATTCACGTTTTCACAATAAAATGTATTTTCGTATTATCCTTACTATAAATATATATATATATATATATATATATATATATATATATATATATATATAAGGATCCTGCGAAAACTATTTTTTTATGCGAAAACCTAAAAACTAAGACAAAAACCATCATAACTTTTACATACGTTAATATTTTTCTATGAAACTTGCACCAAAAATCTTAAAATTCTATTGTCTTTGATTCTGGAAAATAAATTGATATTTCAAAAAAAATTAGTGCACATGTGTATTATTAGTGCACATGTGCACCATTTTCATTAATATTACACAAATGAGAATTGTCATACGAAAACATATTGTTTAGGTTAAAAACATCTAAAAAAACTAAAATATTCATTGAACTAATGATAATTCTACATATGCACTATAAATATTAGTTATAGTGCACATGTATAGCATAAAATTTAAAAAATTTTAAAACGTTAAATATATTTTCAGAGTTAAAGATAACACAATTATAAGATTTATGGTGCAATTTCTCTTTTATAATATTAATGTATACGACACGTATAAAATGCTTTTTTATTAGTGCACATGTGCACTAATAAAAAACCACGAAAAACTAACAAAATTATAACGTATTCGATGCGATTTTTCTAAAAAAAACATTAACGCATACTATATGTATGAGTTTTAATATTAGTGCACATGTGCACTAATAAAAAAACGACGAGACGTTAAAGTTTTTTTTAAATTTTTTCCAGAATTAAAGAACTCATAATTCTAAGGTTTGTGGTGCAATTTTTAAAAAAAAATATGATCGTATGAAAAAGTTATGAAGGTTTTAGTATTAGTTTTTAGATTTTCGCAAAAGGATGTGGTTTTTACATGATCCTTACCCTATATGTATACATAGGGTTAGGTTCAAATGAGAACTTTTTGTTTTGAGAACTTTTGAGAACTAAATCTCCACCACTAATTTCTGTTGGGGACCACTACAATTCATGGGAGGGGGTATATGTAAATATAACTAGTGGCTTAAAATGGTTCTCAAAAGTTCTCTCAACCAATTAGTTCTCAAATGATCATCTCCCTATATATATATATATATACATATATATATATATATATAGGGTTAGGAAAAATTGAGAAGTTTTGAGAACCATTTTGAGCCACTCATTTTTAAGAGGGACCACTCAAATTCGTGGTGGAAATTTCCTTCAATATAACTAGTGGTCATAATGGTTCTCAAAATCAAATGGAGATGATCATTTGAGAACCAATTGGTTTTGATAACTTTTGAGAACCATTCTAAGCCACTAGTTTTATTTATGTATATATATACTCTCCATGAATTATTAAAATCCCCCCCCCCCCCCCCCCCCGAAGTTAGGTTCTTAAAAGTTCTCAAACGAACTTAACCCTATCTGTTACTACTATATAATACATATTGCTCAAAGGGTATTTTCGTCATACAAAAATGCTTAATTTCAAGACGGGTGCAATTAAATAAGCCACATGTACAAGTTCATAAAGCATAAACTAGCTGAGTTTGCTCATATCCCACATTGATTCTTCGATAATTTTTTAAAGTTCTGAGTCTCTATAAAAAAGAGAGAAATAAGATTACATTCACCAAAATCTCAAACCTACAAACTCGCTTGTGAAATAATATTGATTGGTTTATCCCACATTGAATATATGATGAAAAACTTATCAAGTCTTTCCTTATAAAATGCTTGAGTCTTTTTAACTTAAACACACGTTTTAATTTAATCACAAGTCTCTTTTAGACTTTTGTATACTGGTGATGAATTCAGTATTTATAAATCTAGTTTTTCAAATAATTAGTTTTACTATATACAAAAAATACTAGCGGTGCATAGTTACAGTGTATTTTTCTTTTTAAACGGCAATAAAGTTTTATTAAAGCTAGCAAGACGCAAGATAGAGTACACTGACAAAGAGACAAATTAAAACAAAACAAAACAATTATCACAAGAACCAACATTTCCAAAGACATTTTAAATTCCATCCTAGCCAATGAGCCCTTGTCCTAGTGGTCAAGGGGGAGGTGGTAAGGCTTTGCCTACCTGGAGGTCCTGGGTTCAAACCCAGGCATTGACAATTATTTGGTGATTTATGGGGTTAGAATAGGAGTTTGTAATAGTTTAGCCGTTCAAAAAAAAAAAATTCCATCCTAGCCCACAAGAACCAAATCATAAAAGACGGCGCCTGATGAGAGCAGCACCAAAACGAATCTTATAGAAAAAAACCCAGACCACTAGCATGGCCATGCACATCACATGAATGTCCTTACAAACTCAAGACCTAATTTTTAAATTTATTTTTTCCCTCAACCTCATCTAAAATATTCACTTTACCCCTTCCTTCCTTATCCAAACCTAAACCGAACCATCTATAACAACCCAACATCAGCACTATAAACTCCAGTAAAACCTTTTCGGAAAAATGCATCCATATACTCAAGCCCACTAGATTTATGAGACAATAAAGGACCATATTTGAGTATTCTTATTTATGTATCCCATATACTCATTAGCAGATTTGCCCAATGAAATAATGGTCAAAACCTTTCAAGCAACCCCTGAGATATGCAACCTAACTCCCATCTAAGAGATAAGTACAACAGCAGCTAAAACCAACCATCTTGAGCCTCATGCACATGTTATGTCCCTTTTCATCCTTGCTTCATTCATGAAATTTTTTAATGGCACTCCTAGCTTCTATCCCACACTGATTCTTAGATAAATTCCGAAGCTCCTCCCTCTCTATAAAATGAGAGAAATGAGATTACATCTATGAAAATTTTCAAACCTACCCATTTGCTTATGAAATAATAAGGTTCGTTCATCCCACATTGAATGTAGAATGAAAATATTATCAAGCACAAGTTCATAACTAATAAACAAGCTGAGTTTGCTCATATTCCACATTAATCTTAGATAAAATTTTAATGTTTTTCCTCTCTATAAAATGAGAGAAATGAGATTACATCCATCAAAATCTCAAACCTACAAAATGGCTTGTATAACGATATGGATTGGTTCATCCCACATGGAATATAGGATGAAAATCTTATCAATTCATTCCCTATAAAATGGTTAGAGTATTTTTTAACTTAACCACACTTTTTAATTTAAGGTAACTAAGGAATCAAACAATTTTATGAGTTTCACATAGCGATTATTTACATGTAAATTAATATTGATTAATCATTTTTAAAACAAACAACATAGACTGATGGGATGATGGACGATGATGGGATGATGGACGATGATGGGATGACTCGTAACCTTAAATTCAGGAGTTCGAGTCTTTGAGCTAACAGCTTTTTCACCCGTACGTTTACGGATGTGGTTTTCCCTGGAACTAGTTGAGTGATGGGCTTGGACGCCAAAGACGGCCTTTTGATATTAGGCTTCCCTGTTCAAGTTCAGGTCTCGTTTAGTTAACCTTAAAAAAAAACATAAAAATTTAGCTTTTATTAAAAGATAATGATTTTTTATATTGGTTTTCACGTTCCTTTTTAAGAAAATTTCACATGTTAATGAAGCTATTTCGTAGGAAAGGGTCCACGATGAATATATATATAGACCCTCTCAATGATTAAAAATCACACCAATAAAATGTCGTTCTTCTTGAAAGCTTTTCTCTTCATCTGTGTTCCTTTCATTCTTGCGTTACTTTTTCTAAAATCATTTTTCCCTTCTCCAAAATCCCACAAAAACCCACCACCATCTCCATCAAAATTACCAATAATCGGAAACCTTCACCAACTAGGCTCGAGCCCGCACCATGCCCTTCAAGCCATGGCTCGGTCCTATGGTCCCCTCATGTTGATTCACCTAGGAACCGTGCCTGTACTTGTCGCATCCTCTATCGAGTCCGCTAAAGAGATCATGAGAACTCATGATTTAGTATTTGCAAATAGACCGCGGTTAAACATCCTTAGAAAAGTAACTTACGACAACCAAGATATCGCGTTTTCGCAATACGGAGAGTATTGGAGGCAGGTAAAGAGCATTGCGGTACTCCATCTTTTAAGCAATAAGAGGGTTCAATCATATGAACACGTGAGAGTGGACGAGATGGAGCTTATGATGCAAAAGATTCGACGAGCCAATGGATCGGCGTTTAATTTGAGCAAGTCGCTTATTTCGCTAACGAATAATGTGGTTTGTAGGGTGGCTTTGGGGAGGACTTATGAAGGGAGGAAGTTTAAGAACTTGTTAAAAAGGCTTATGGAGTTGTTGGGATGTTTTAGTGTCGGGAGTTATATTCCGTCGCTAAAGTGGGTCGATTGGATGAGTGGATTAGAGCGAAAAGCCGATGAAGTTGCCAAAGAGTTTGATGAGTTTCTTGAGGGCGTTATCGATGAACATCTAAACAAGAAAGCGGCCGGTGTCCAAAGATCCGAAGGCCAAGATCTTGTTGATATCTTGTTGGAGTTTCAAAGAGATAATGTGAGGGGTTTTCATCTTAAAAGACATATGATTAAGGCTATCATCATGGTAACAAGTTTTTCAGTAGGTTTTTTAATCATAAATATATATATATATATATATATATATATATATATATGGGTGAGGTTCATTGTAGACACTTTCGCATGTGAAATAGCTCTTTTCACATGTGAAAGTTTCTAATTAATGAGAAAAAAGAAAAAAAGAAAAAAGAAAATTAATCACAACCATTAGATCAAGAGATCTAATGGTGAAAAAGGTATCTACCTGTCTACACTTATGGGGGTGTCTACAATGAACTTTTCACTATATATATATATATATATATATATATATATATATATATATATATATATTGGGAGAGAATCATTTGATAACCAATTTGATTTGAGAACTAAAAAGAACTAATTTGAGCCACAAGTTTATTTACATGTATCCCCTCCCATGAATTGTAGTGGTCCCCCCCCCCTGAAATGTGTGGTTGAGATTTAGTTCTCAAACCCAATTGGTTCTCAAATGTTCCTCTCCCTATATATATATATATATATATATATATATATATATATATATATATATAGTGAAAAGGTCATTGTAGACACCACCATAAGTGTAGACAGGTAGACACCCTTTTCACCATTAGATCTCCTGATCTAATGGTTGTGATTATTTTTATTTCTTTTTTTTCTTTTTCTCATTAATTATAAACTTCACATGTGAAAAGAGCTATTCACATGTGAAAGTTTATAATTAATGAGAAAAGAAAAAAAAAGAAAAAAAAAATAATCACAACCATTAGATCAGGAGATCTAATGGTGAAAAAGGTGTCTACCTGTCTACACTTATGGGGGTGTCTACAATGAACTTTTCACTATATATATACTTTGGGAAAAGATCTACAGAAAACCAATAATTATCCAAAAAACCAACATTTTTCTCTCTATAACTTCTTCATATATGAATAATTTTTAAAAAGAATTTCACCAAAAAGTCTATAATTTTATTAGCTTTATTTATGAGAAAAAAAAATTAAAAAATAAAAAGTTTTGGCGACTTTTTATTAGTGCATCATGTAATAGTATTAATAGTATTGCATAATGCATTATAATTAAAACTATTTAAAAAGAAGAAACTTAACTTAAATATGGAAGTGGTTTATGCGAATAATGTAAAAAACAAAGAATTGGCATTTATAAACCAATTTTATATTATTGTTGCATAGTGCATTATTAATTTCAAGCTAAAATCCGAATTTTATTTTATTTTTTAAAAAAACTCAAAAATGTTTTTAACGTTTTTTCTTTTTCCAGTATTCTTAAAATCATGAAAGAAACATATAAAAAAAGTTTAAAAAAATAATTTTTTTTCTTGGTTTTTTGGTTTTTTTTGCAAAATATTGGTTTTCTATAAAACCCAACCCTATATACTTGTAACTATTGATGCAAATATAGTGACTACCAAAAAATAAGCCTAAACCTTTTTACTGATAAAAATGTTGCATTAGCTAAAGTTGCATTATACCTAATGCAATATTTTTCTCAAAGAATTGCATTCTAAAAAGGTTGCATTATGTAACAAAAGGGTTGCATTAGGTCTAATGCAACATTTTTATGGAAAAAAGGGTTGCAAAAGTGTTACATTAGCCTCATTTTTTCCTAGTGAGTGAGCAATTGTTGCATATGTGTAACTATTGATACATAATTTTAACTATGTAGGACTTGTTTAGTGCTGGAACTGATACTACATTCACAAGCCTAGAGTGGGCGATTTGCGAGCTGTTAAGACATCCACGAGCAATGCAAGAATTGCAAAGAGAAGTCGTCAAAATAGGTCAAGGAAGATCATCGATCACCGAAGACAACTTAGACAAAATGCCCTACCTAAAAGCCGTCATCAAAGAAACCCTACGACTTCACACTCCACTTCCACTGCTTGCTCCTCGTGAATCAACCAAAGACGTCAATCTACTCGGATACGACATCCTTTCAGGCACTCAAGTGTTGATCAACGCATGGGCGATAGCAAGAGATCCTTCGATTTGGGAGGAACCCGAAGAGTTTAGACCGGAGAGGTTCTTGAACAGTTCTATCGATTATAAAGGGTTTCATTTCGAGTTGATACCATTCGGTGCGGGGCGACGTGGGTGTCCAGGTATTCAATTCGCAATGAATGTTAACGAGATTGTTTTGGCTAATTTGGTGTATAATTTTGATTTGCATTTGGTGGGTGAAGAAGATATGGACATGAGTGAGACCAACGGTATTACTGTTCATAAGAAGTACCCTATTCTAGTTTCAGCAACCGCTCGTTTTTAAGTGAAATTTCATGTTTAGTATTTATATATGAACCGCTGAAGTTTGAATAAAAGTTATCTTTCATATATTGTGGAATTTCGTATTAATTTTGTGTCTTGGTACCTCGGGTGGAAGATAGATCTCAGTTCTTAAACAATGTTTTTTTAAAGTCAGTTATAACATGGTCAGATAACCTTGTAGTTTTGCATATAACTAAGTGCATACGGTATACTACTCATAAAGGGGCTTGAGGTCATTATGGGGGCGCGGAATATCACCCCCTCACGTGTTAAGGGGTGGCGCGGTGTTTTCACACCAAAGGTTTGACGTGCGCGATTTTGGTTTTGTAGCTGTTGAATGGCCAAAAAAGTAGCCATTGTGCTATTTTAAAAAACTTTTTTTTTTCAAAATTTTCCTTTTAATTACCCATTCTTTCTACTCATTTCTTTAACACATAATTTTTTACATATCTCTTTCTACTCATTTCTTTCTGAAACCTCCATAAAATTATGGATCTTATTCATCCAACGATTCATCCGACTCATCATCCTACAAAGTTGCCAACATATTTTTTCAAATGATGGTTCATCGTCATCAACGCCGCTTTAACGCATGAGCGAATCCCTGTTAACCCGAAGAGCTCTCTCAACCGTGACCGTGAAGCGGGGAACCAGATGCTTCCTAGAGATTATTTTAATGAAGGATGCGTCTACCCCACGGAAGCCTTTCACCTACGTTTTCGTATGAGTTGTGATTTATTTTTATGAATTGTGAACGATTTATAAAGGGAGGAACCGTGGTTCACACACAGGACTGATGCGAGAGGTAAGATTAGTTTTACTCATTTCGTATGATGGCGTATGGTGTTACCGGCGATTGCTTTGATGAGTATTTGAGGATGTCCGACCGGACAGTAAGGTTGTGTTTGCTAAAGTTTTGTAAAGGTATTACTTAAATACTTGCATTTTTATGATAGTTGCATTTTTATTAGTAGGTTTAATTCATAAATACTTGCATTTGTATGATAATTCCATTTTAATATTAGGTGTCTACAAGTTGTATAATATAAAAAAATTTACGACGGCCAACTGCAAGTGATATTAGACAGCTTTATGAGTTTCATGAAAACGAATGGGGTTTTCGTGAAATGCTTGGTAGCATTGACTGTACACATTGGGAGTGGAAGAATTTTCCCAATGCTTGGAGAGCACGGTTTATGTGTGGTGATCATATTCATCCTACCATAATGCTTGTAGTTGTTGCTTCATACGACATGTGGATTTGGCATTAATATGCTGGTGACTCGGGGTTGAACAACAACATCAATATCACTACAAAAAAGAAGACCAATAGTCACTACAAGAAACTGGAGCTTTAGTGGCGACTTTTGGCGCCGCTAATAGTAAAAAAGTCGCCGCTAAAAGGTTGCTGCAATATGTTGGCCGCTAATGATTCTGCGTCACCGCTAAAAAGTCGCCACTATTGATGATGTCGCAGCTAAAAGATCACCACTATTTCCGCTTTATACGTAAAACGTATTTTTTCTTGTATCTTGTACTTTTTCCCTGTATTTTATACATTTTTTGTTTGTCAACCACATACACAATTAAAATTGCAAATCCGAACAATGGATACGTACTTCCGCAAATCTTTAAGAACACAATCAAAATTCACATACTACCGTTAGTTTCCTAACATACGACCGTTCCTAAAAGTTTTTACAATTTACTTATAAACATAAAACTAGATGCATAGGTGGGAAATTCTTTCATTCACTATCGTTGTCATTTTCATTCCCCTCGTCGTTTTCTCCGTCGGCTAAATTTTGGGTTCCAATGTTCAAGCCCGTAACTTGTGCGAGTTGAGCTAGAAATACTGGATTTTGAACTAAATATGTAATTTGTTCCTAAAAACAATACAAACATAACGGGTCATGTTACAAACATACAAATACTAACATCATAACTACTTGCAAACATTTACCAATTCTAGTACTAACATTTACCAAATTAATACAATACATATACAAACATACAATATTCATGTCAAACTGGTCGTTTTACATACATACATATACAAACATACAAGTTTTGGGTCAAAGGGTCAAACTACTAACATTTAACCAATAGTAACATCATCATAACTACTTACTCACTTTACATATCTTTACTTACTAACTTTACATATCTACATATCTACTTACATACATTTACCAATTCTAGTATAAACATTTATCAAACTAATACAATACATATACAATCATACAATATTCGTGTCAAACAGGTCATTTTACATACATACAAGTTTTGGTTCAAAGGAGTTAAACTACTAACATTTAACCAATACTAACATCATCATAACCACTTACTCACTTTACCTATCTCTACTTACTTACTTTACATATCTTCATATCTACATACAAACATTTAACAATTCTACTAAAATTTATCAAACTAATACCATAGATATACAAACATACAATATTCGTGTCAAACGGGTTATTTTACATACATACAAATGCAAACATACAAGTTTCGGGTCATAATACTAACATTTAACAAATACTAACATCATAACTACTTACTAACTTTACATATCTACTAACACTTTACCAATTCTATTAACATTTATCAAACTAAGACAAAAGTTAGTTAGTGTACGTTATTGGTGTGAATTGTTGGAATTGCGGCTATTGCGACTCCTGATTAGAAGCGGGTTCAGAAACGAATTCCTTCGAAGATGCTTTAAACCCGATCCCCCGGATCCATCTCCGCCGAGGCTTTAATACCTTTTGGAAAACAGGGACTTGAGAATAAGTGGGGGCTTGAGAAGAAGTTCCTTCAGCAGGAGGTTGAGTTTGGGAACGAATCTCCTTTTTCTAATTTGCGCTATATTCTATAAAGATGATTTAATATATATATATATATATATATATATATATATATATATATATATATACATAAATAAATACTTACAACTGTATCAACAACTAACAGGTCAAGCGTCCCATCTTTAAGCGTATGCTCTTGGATGAATGTTTACAAATGGGTTTGAGCCTGTTTAACATACAATATTCAGGTCAAACGGGTCATTTTAATATATATATATATATATATATATATACATATCATCACATTATTATAACTCGTGTTAGCGTATGAAGACACCTCCCACAGATAATTTTGTATATTTATCTGAAAAAAAGTGCTCAACAGAGCTGGCCCAATGATCATCATGCACCCCTTCTGGCACGGTACGCAATACTCTCAGCATATCATTAAAAAATCTATGTGCCTCATATATTCGATCTATGTATCGATCTTGGTATATTCTATGAAGTGATATTTTTATATCGATATTGTCAGGATCATTTTTCAAACTGATCCCGATCGTATGATTCCTACAAAATTAAACAAAACAAGTTAGTTAAGTAAAAACGAATCAACATAGAACATATAAATTAAACTTAGAAAATCATTTACCTTGGGATCCTGGAACTTGGCATTTTTTTGAGCTTGCGGTATGTTATCCAAAGAATCTTTATCAAATGCGACATTATGCCACATATACAGGTCGATTGACCGTTTGAAATCGGATCTCGAATCATCAAGATAATTAAAAGTAACACCCCGATTAAAAACTAATGTCAAAGGCCCCCCATTTACCTTCACAAAATTTTGAAGGCCTGTGTTGTTTGCCTTCCCTCGAGTTCTCCTCGGAGGTCGGGCCGCTGCATATTTAATTAGAAAAATCAGTCACGATATTGATAATAAGTAAATAAGTGTAGTAAATGTATGAATTAAAATTAAACTTACGATCCTCATAGTGGCCCCCGCCTACACCAAAGCCGCTAGGAAATGGTGGATCCTGGCCGGCGCCATCACCTCCATGACCTATCACGTCAGTCATGACATACAACAACAAGTACCAGAGAGATATCATCCTGAAAAGTTAAAAGATATAAGAATATGAATAAAATTTTATATTGCAACATGAAGTTACAAATAGAAATTACAACTCTACTTTCACTCACACATCTCCCATTCAGATACTTCAGTATCACTCTCAACCCCCTCAGAAATTACAAACACTTCAGTATCACTCTCGATTTCGTCCTCTGACACTTCAACAGTCTGGTCCACTAACACTTCAATAGCCTTGTCTTGAGTAGCAGGATTGATTGGAAAATATTGTCTGAAGTCGACAAACAAATTCATAGCAGATAAGAGTTGTTGTGAACAATGTCAAGATCTTCGGTGAAGTCATGGTTAGCACTTTGTAAATTCTCATCCTCGGGCACTTCAACATTCTCGGTGTGATGAGAATTTAATGATATATCCCATATTCTCTGATGATTAACGTGCTCGACGACCCACCGATTATTGTTTTGGTTTCATCGAGAGTGTTCTTTGATGTAGAACACCCTGTTTGGCTTGCGAAGCAAATATGAGTAGATCTTCTTTATCCCATTCCTTTGTTGTGTTGATACTAGTGATATTTTTCAAGTCTAACATCACTTTGGGTATCAAACCACTTGCATCGAAATAGAACATTTGAATATCCACCTGGATAACGCAGCTCAATATTCTCTTCTAGTTGGCCATAATATTTTGTACCGTTCTCTCCCTCCACTGAGACCCTTGAGTTCTGTGTTGTGCGTCGTGCGTCGTGCGTCACGGTCAAGTACCATAAATATAACATCGTTGACTATACAAGCACTATAAGTTGATGCATTTATATTCCCAACCATTGAAAGAGTATACAACTCTGAGTGGAAAGGAATTTTGTATTTTTATTGAATAGACCTAACAAATATATATAAATACGTGTTATGTATGTATTACTTAGCAAATACATAGAACTGTGTGTTATATATGTATTACCTTTTCAAGAAACCACCTAGGAAACTGAGTTTTAACATCGTGTTGGGGATGTTCGGATTTGGATTCACTACATTGATGATATAAATATACAAGTAAGGAAGAGAAAACAAAATACTTAAGTAGTGATTAAAGATTGAAGATAGGAACACTTACTTCATGTAGTTCATGACTTCTTCACAACTATCAAGGACAGTCCATTCTAATTTAAGCTTTTCGCTTACAAAGAGATGTTTGATCTTTGTTGCGCTAGCCGGAGGACAGAGAGACTCAAACACCCACATATTTTGTTTTTCCGACAACGACATCCTCGTTTCTATCGGGGCGATTGAACTGAGTCTGAACATCTTGAAGGTACCTCGAACAAAATGACAGAGTTTCTTCTGGAACATAACCTTCGGCTATACAACCTTCCGGCCTTGCCTTGTTTCTGACACAATTTTTTAGTTTTTTCATATACCTTTTAAAAGGATACATCCATCTCATACATACTGGGCCTCCGCGAATCGCTTCAACAGGTAAATGCAAAACTAAATGGACCATGATGTCAAAAAAACCTAGAGGATAGATCAACTCTAACTGGCACAAGATTGTGATAATGGCATCCTTTGCTTTGTTCATATCCTCAAACAAGAATGTTCTGGAGCAAAGTTGCTTAAAGAACATACAAAGATCTACTATTGGTGTAAAAGTATCTTTAGCCAAAAAGCCTCTAAACCCGATTGGCATCAAACGTTGTACGAGCATATGACAGTCATGAGATTTCAACCCAGTAATGTTTTTATTGTTATCTGTAAGTCTGTAACTCTCGCGCATAAATTAGATCCGAACCCATCTGGCAATTTAACATCTTTTATAAACTTGAAGAAAAGCTTTTGATCACTGACCTTTAATGAATATTTTGGGTGGGGCTTTTCAAACTTGCCACAAACATTTTTTTTCAACCACAATATCTTCTGAATGTTTAGCCTGTTCAAGTCTTCACGTGGATCTGTCGTGTCTTTGCTCTTATGGTTCATTAGAAGAGTACCCAACAAACTATCTCACACATTTCTCTCGATATGCATTACATCTAAGTTGTGCTTCAGTTGCAGAGAAGACCAGTACTCAAGTTCAAAATATATGCTTCGTTTGTACCAGTTGTTCATGTCTAACTCCTTGTTGAGCTTTTTTCTTAACACCTCCAAAAAGTGGATACTTGCCCGGTAGTTTATGGACTAGACGATCGAGTTGAGCTTTTATGTCTGCCTCACTAAATTGTTTAGGAGAGTCTCTTAACTCCAATTCTCCGTTAAATTCCAAATTTGTTCTCCATGGATCAACACCTAGGAACCAACGATGATCGAGATATACTCATTTATGTTTCACACGTATTGATGAAGTGTCTTCGTTGCAAATCGGCATGCTTTGTAGCCTTGTCCGCTCCAACCCGATAAACTACTACGGGCTGGAAAGTCATTTATGGTCCATAACAATGCTGCCTTCATTGTGAAGAATGTATTTGTGGCTGCATCTGTAACAGCACGGACCCGACGCACCAAGATATTGTCCGCTTTGGCAGTCGGCATGCCCTCAGGCATCCGCCCCTCACGGATTTAAAACACGTCTTGGTAGGAGAGGTATCCACACCCTTATAAAGCGGTGCTTAGTTCTCCTTCCCACCAATGTGGGATGCTACAATCCGCCCCCTTAGGGGACCAGTGTCCTCGCTGGCACACTGGCCGACGACTGCTCTGATACCATCTGTAACAGCCCTAACCCGTCGCACCAAGATATTGTCCGCTTTGGCAGTCGGTATGCCCTCAGGCATCCGCCCCTCACGGATTTAAAATCCACACCCTTATAAAGCGGTGCTTAGTTCTCCTCCCCACCAATGTGGGATGCTACAGCATCTTTAGTACGTACGTCACGCTGCCACAAATGCTTACCATTTTAGAAACACAATGAGTATTAGAATGAAAGATTTTAGTTCACGTATTAAGAGCAGAAACTTGAATAGAGTTTGACTCTCATAAAGTTGAACCATTCTCACAAATCTCAAAAACTAGAAAAATTGGGTAAGCTTGAATAGATGAACCGTGATAAATGCACACATTTTGACTTTATTACATTCAATCAAAACATTCGGACTCTATTACTTACTATCAAAGTATCAAAATTTGTTCAAAGCAAATGTGCAAAATGCGCATATACCTTAGCAAGATGAACCGTTGTCGGAGGTGGTAAATGATCAGGGATGTATGAGAGGCTGCTATTTTGAACGGCGGTGATGGAGGAGCAATAACGTGGTGAACGACGGTGGTGGAGCATCAATCTTGGTGTAATCCGTGGAGATAATCTTGGACGCGGTTGTCAGAAGTGATAAATGGCGGTGATGGAGCGTCAACAGTGTGGTGAACAACGATGATGGAAATCAAGCAGCAAGGAGAGGGTAGGGTTTTCGCGGTTTTGTTTTGGGGGAAATGAGGAAGAACAACCGGGTGGGAGGGAAATAACCCACTAAAAAAATTTGGGCAATAGTTGCGGCATGTCGCCGCTATTGACGTCACCACTATTGCCTAATGTTCGAAATAAACCTAGCCACTAGATCAGTACATTATTGGACCACCAGATTCTATTTTAAAACTCGCATACGGATTGGACAAAGTAGCGGCGACCCGTCGTCGCTATTAACGTTGCCACAATTGACGTCGCCACTATTGCTCCCGTCGCCACTACTGCCGTCGCCCCTACTAACCCAGTTTCTTGTAGTGCTAGTGGTGACAAATGTCGCCACTATTGTCATCACCCCTATTGCTCCCGTCACCACTACTGCTCTGCATCTATTGCTAGACATATCGCCGCTATTGCTTGACATTTCACCGTTATTTCTCATGTCGCCACTATTACTCCTGTCGTAACTATTACTCCTGTCGCCACTATGGGTGTTGCCACTATTGTTCCGTATCGTACAATACGTATTATTCTTTGTATTTTATACGTTTCCAAATTTATAAATACACACACTAACAAAATTACATATTGACACGATTAATACATACAATACGCCAACATTAATAAACAAATTCAAAATATACATACCTTTATGGTCCGAAACAAGTTTAACAAGTTATAACACAAACTAATAACTAGAACATAGGTTTAGGGTAAAATACATCCAGCAAAAACGCTACATCCATTGCGGATTCATCTGGGGCGTCCATCAAGATCATCCAACAGCCAGGATCTATGGTGTTTTCGCCTATGGCGTTTTTTCCCCCACCGAAAACACCATAGGCGGAAACACCATAGATCCTGGCTGTTGGATGATCTTGATGGACGCCCCTAATGAATCCGCAATGGATGTAGCGTTTTTGCTGGATGTAGGATAACTCGACTCCTAGAACATATAACATAAAAACTAGTTACTTAAAGATGATATGCCATCAATCATTCATCATCTTTGTTTCCCTCCTCCTCGTTGTTTCCTTCGTCGTCTTTATCTTGTGTTCCAACATTCAAACCCGTCAATTGTGAGAGTTGTTCTTGAAAATATGGGTTTTGAAATCAACTTTTTATTTGATCCTACAAAAATATTCGAACATACATGTTTCGCATCAAACAGGTCATTTTGCAAACATACGAATACTAATGTAAGTACTTACTAACTTTACATATGTACTAATATTTATCAAATACATATACAAACATACATGTTCCGCATCAAACGGGTCATTTTACATACATACATCTAGATGCATACAATATTTGGGTAAAACAGATCAAACGGGTCGAACTACCAACATTTAACAAATACTAACATCAAAATACTTACTAACTTTACATTTTACACTAACATCTATCAAAAACCTAGGTAAACACTTGTTTAGCTTGTGAGGCAAAAATGAGTTGATCGTATTTATCTCATTTTTTTATGTGTTAATACTGTTGATATTATTTTCAAATCGAACACCACTTTGGGTATCGAACCACTTGCATCGAAATGGTATAGTTCAATACCCATTTGGATAACGCAACTCAATAATCTCTTCTAATTGGCCATAATATTTATGACATTCTCTCCCTCCATTGAAACCCCCAGAGTTCTACGTTTTGTGTCGTGCATCACGGTCGAGTACCATAAACCTAACACCGTTGACTATACAAGCGGTGTAAGTAGATGCATTTATACTCTCACCCATTGAAAGAGCATACAACTCTAAGTGGAACTCTAGAGAATTTTGTTTTTTTCATCGAATAGACCTTCTCGAGAAACCACTTAGGAAATTCACTTTTAACATATCTTCAATCACTTCCGGAAAATCGGAAGTGCTTTTTTTAGAAGAGTTAGGAGAAGACTGAAGCACCAAACGGGGAGATTTCCTCTTAGAAACATTTGCGTCCTTATTAGATGGGGACTTGGGAGGCTGCGTGGATTGCTTTCTCTTGGACAATTGAGCAGGCTGATAGAGGGATAAAGACTTATCACTTGCCATTTCTTTTCCCTTATCACTAAGATTACTTGTAGTGACAGGCTTCATCTGAGAGGAAGTGGTAGCGGGGGCATCTTCGCCCTTAGAACTTACAATTTGGTCATACATATCTTTAATGGATAATACCTCTTGATGAGAAGCAGCCATATTTGCACTTTCGGGAACAGCAGGGTCAGTTTCAGGATGAACGTCATAGAACGAAGATGCAGTCTGATTCAAAAAAGGAACAGTTTCTTCCTCTATCTTTTCAGCGGCAGCATCTAAGCCAGAAAAGCTCTTCAAACTAAGAGCCTCAAAAAGTTCCATTTCTAAAACAAAAATTGCAACATAAGAAGAATGAAAGGATCATCAATAATGAAAATTTAAAAGGAAAGCTTACCCTTATCATTATATTGTAAAATAGGCCACAAGTCAGGGGTAAACCAGGCCTTGCTAATCCTAGAAATTAAAAGGATAATTTCGGGAAGTTCTCGGATGGGACTTTCAACATCAACGAGACGATCAAATTTTTCTTTAAGAAAATCACCATCTTCAGGGATGATGTCATGAACCACATCGTCAATTTCTCTCCACTTCATGTTAGGAGGAATGCATCGATCGTCAATGTAAAAGAACTGAGTTTTCCAGG
This sequence comes from Deinandra increscens subsp. villosa, assembly GCA_039602395.1. NCBI lineage: Eukaryota > Viridiplantae > Streptophyta > Magnoliopsida > Asterales > Asteraceae > Deinandra > Deinandra increscens. The sequence continues at coordinate 2,214,578 of JBCNJP010000009.1, read as the reverse complement.
AACAAGGATTTGGGGGCAAAGTTGTGCTAACCCTAGCAACTCTCCTTCGGCGTTCGAATGGTTATTCTATAAAAATCCCTAAAAATGGTAACACTGGGAGAAAGATTTGCGGCCCGACAGGACCCTTCGAAATGGCTCAGGCGAGAAAGACCCTGTGGGTGCATCTGAGATATGTGCACTTCAAAGAACGATAAGGCACGAATTAAGAACTTAGTAAAGGGAATCCTGTAGTTCCCAAATTTGAACATTTCGGCATAAATGCGAATTTTACCATCATCGAAGGAGAAAATGGAAGAATTAGGAGGCGGAAGAACAGGATGTAGAGACAGGGGAATGTGGTACATTGGATCAAATCATCCAAAATTTTTGGGGTTAAGGATGAAAAAGAGGAATGCATGTTGTGTTTTGATGATTCGTCATCATTTTTGACGATCGGAGATGCCATTCTTAGATTTAAAAAGGGGAAAAGGAAATACTGACCTGATAATCGAAGTATGAGAAGAGAGTAAAGAATAAATCGCCTGAAAATTATGAAGAAGAAAGGGGAATAGAGAGGTTATGAAGACGATAAGAAAGTTTTAAAAACTTCAAGAGGTTTTAAAACCTATTTTAAAAAAAGGAAAGTTTACAGAAGAAAACTGTCCTGTCATCGAACCCCACAACGTCGTGTGGCCTGACACACTGGCAAAAATGTCACACCCCAACCGACGGCAAAAACGTCGGGGCATGATTAGATTGCTCATAAGCTCATGACAACTAATTCAATGACAATAGTTGATAAATAGTGAATTTCATTAATAACATTAAAAAAAAAATCAATACGACACATATTGATAACAAATACAATTTCTTTATTAAACTAAGTCCAAAATCCCTATGTGATAGCATCTTGAAACATCAACATCTTAGCCTACAACATGTATAAAATAAAGGGGGGTCAACTATAAATAGTTGGTGAGTAACCACAAGTTTGACACATAACATATATTTGAAAAACATATGTTACGTGTCATATGATAGAATAAGTGAAATATAACATGCTAGAAGATATTGACAACATGAAAGACTAGGCATAAACAAACCTCAATGACATATGCTAGATTCTCTAACCCGCAGGTTTGACTAAATGAAATAATGTAATAGGCTCCAAACATTCAACGCCAAAACCGGTCAAGTTGAGTGAGTTGTCAACCGATAGATCTACCTTTGTTACCCAGGCCTTACGTTAATGTTTATGCCAAATGAAAGACATGACAGACATGACAACCATGACATACTTGACATCCGATGATAAACATGAAAACCTTTGATAAACATTAAAGCCTTTCAAAACCACATATTGATAAATCATGCTAGAAGTCACATAACTCATAATTCACACATAGATTACATACGCATGGTTAATGATAAACTTGAAAGACAACACTTTGAAATATGATACATGTTGCAACCCCAAAATGATAAAATGAGAAAAGGGGCAAGGATTACTCACTTGGATTAGAAGTTAAGTCCACGAAAGTGAAAGTGAAAGGGTTAGTCCCGAAGATTCACCCTAAAAGAATAGAATGGGACGACATGAGTATTGGAATATGGATTCAAAGCTCTTATGCATTTGGGGATGGGTTTTAATGTTATAATATGATGTTTGAATATGTTACTTTTAAGACTAACAATTCTTTAAACGTTAAGCCTAATAGGTTATTACACTCTCATCATGGCGTCCCAAGTAAACATCCAGGTCCGACTATGGGATTTATGTGAACACTTATCCTTGACAGAGACCCTGACTACCGGTGTTTTCACCCTTCCAGTTACTACATGTCATTCACGTCTCAAGTACTATCGCTAATTATGTTTGAGAAACAATAGGTTTGGTTCTAAGGCTTTTGAAATCCTAAAATGGTATCTATGTTCAAAACCCGAATTATTAAGAATTGGTTTAATTGTTGATTTGTGAAAAACAAGATTAAATCCCCACTTGTTCATTTATAAAAATTTTAACTTTTGGATTAGACGAATATAGATGAAATTGAACATGATAGGTTGGACTCGTTGGGCCTAACGAGCCTCTACAAGGCTACACCAAGCCTAAAGGCGGCCTAAGCAGGGTAACACGTCCTAATGACGTGCCTTTGCAAAGCTAGGTTGTCCAAAGGACAAGCCTTAACAATGCTAGGCGTTCTAAGAACGAGCCTTAGCAAGGCTACCTAAACGAGCCTAAAGCACCTAACTAAGAACCTAAATTAAACTAATTAAACTAAGAAAGCGATAGATAAACGAATAACGAAAAGAAGAAAGAACGAAAAAAAGAAAGAAAAAAAGAAGAATTACCTCAAAGAAGCTTTTCAAACAAGACAATCTCGAAGGGCAGCACCTCCTCACCGAGAACATAAAAAAACTACTACGCACGACACCCAAAGGGGTATTGTGTTTGTGGAACCACCAAAATTTGGTTTTTCCACTTGTTTATACTCAAACTAGGAGTTGCAAGCTATTAGGGACCTAACAGAGGTATTTATAGGTGTGAAATGAAGGAAATTATTGTATTATGGGCGATGTGGGATAGGTTTACAAGGGAAAACGCGTCTTTGAAATCAACAATTAACACCAAACTTGTTTTAGCGATTCCCTCTTTGTTATAACTCGGTTTTGCGTGCGGTTTTCGCCCACGTTCACCATTTTCAGAGTACAATCATATGGAATAGACTAATATACCATTTATAGTGTTGAGAATTGGGCTTAAACCTTGGATCTTGATGTGAGTCGAGTTTTCAAGTTTTTGAAACATACGGATGTTACAGTCTCCCCTACTTTAGAAAATATCGTCCCGAAATTCAGTTAGTAGAGACTGTAGGAAAAAGGAATGATGACAATTAAATGTTATACCGAAAAGTACACTTATACAAAAAAAAAATTAATTGTAAAGGTTTCCTTTGAAATAGTGAAATAAATTTGTAACACTAATTTTGACACACGACCAGGGCCAACTCTCGTCCGACACCTAGCCCACTTTTAAAGCACCATTGATGCTTATATATAGGGTGTACCGCAGCTAACCCACCACATCATTGCTACTTCAAAAGCATGCTAGTTTCCTACAGAGAGACTCCCTCACACAACACAAAAAACATGGAAAAGGTTTTGATAAGGGAATACTTGACACCGCAAGATCCAGCCGTAGTTTATATAACATGTGATACATTTGACAATGACATGGTTAATGGCGTACACACACGGAATGAGTACCATACCGAGAATCAAAGGTCATAGATGATTCGAATACGAGAATGCATGATTTGACCAAACAACATGTTCAGTAAAGTGAAAGCCACAATCTCCCCTACTTTAGGATATCCAAACGAGGAGAGGTGGAGGATAGAATAAGGGGTTGAGGGGTTAACATGTATCCATTTGAAAGTGATAACTTGGCTAATTAAAATCAATGTAAGTGAATGTATCCATCAAAAATGAAATCAATGTAACTGACAAAACAATGTCGGATTTTAAACAAGAGAACGCGTTCGATTCTAGCGAACTAGAAGTGTCGCGACTCACACCCAGTCCACCTTTCTCAAGGTGCAAGGTCTAGACAAAATCCAAAAAAATTAAAAATATAATTCCTTGTTAATACGACAAGACCTCACAGCTATGACCCAAAATCAATCGTATGGTTAACTAGTATTACACACAATTGATGGTTATAGTTCGTATGAGTCTTGGTTAGCAAGATTGGTAAAGCATGTGATAGTGAAAACACGTGATAATAAAAACATGCAATATTGAAAACATGTGATAAGGTGGTCACGTGATAATGAAAGCGTGTAACAGTGATGTCATGAAATAATGAAAACATGTTGTAATGATAAATATGAAAAATTGTGATGATGAAAACTTGAGATAGTGAAAACATTAAAGCATGAGATTATGAAAACATTAAAGCATGAGATTGTGAAAACATTTGATCATGAAAACATGTGTAACGCTAGTACATAGGCTAATCGCTATAAGCGAACGGTTTACAAGTGGTATATCTATCAAATGGCATGATTCGAATGAATGGACTAACTTAAATCGAGTGACATGAATTTGAAAGTTGAATATTAATTGAGCATAAGCATGTACTAAGTTTGAAATCATGAACTGAAGGTCAAAACATGCAAGTTTGAATTTTAAAATACACGAATTGAACCAGATGTTGGAATCTACACACCGAACATAGAAATCTTCAAGCTGAGACTTAAAAACTATAAACCAGAAGTTGAATTTGCAAGCCGATAGTTGAATACCGCAAGCCAAGCGTTGAATATCACAACCGAATTCACCAACTGTGAGTCAAATATCGCAAACCGAACTCACCAATCAATTTTTGAATAATGTGAGTTACAAACTTTTGAATAAATACGTCATGTGTTGACACCACAAGTTTTAAATCCATAGATCAACATTAGAAACTGGGAATTGAGTCCACACATTGAGTATTGAGTAAAGCGAGTTTGGAACTCATACACCAAGCATGAAAACCACAGATTAAGTTCGAAACATTAAATAGCGCTAACATAAAAAAAATACAATATGTATCGAAATGCAGAATAGCGCGAGTCTTCCTAAAGATTATTGTTTGGGTCAAAATTTCATGAAATTTTTGAAAATAGGATTCAAGTAAATTCGAACATCGCCAACAAAGGCGATAACAAATTTATCCAGAAAAGAGCTGCAAAAGAATCTAGGAGTTCCACAAGAGTGCTTGGTTAGCCATAAGAAGCTTATGGCTAGGCACAATTATGGATTCAAAACGAAACGTTGATCATGACTGAGAAGTATCTATAGTATATAAGTAGTACAGATGCGGAGATATCGTCATCATGAATGCGATAAGAGACTAAATGTGAGTCGTAATTGCGAAAGGAAGAGAATTAGAGGTAAGTGGCTGACATAAAACAGTGTGAGGCGATAGGGTGACTTGCCAACAGGAGTAGTACTGGGTAAATTAATGCGGAAGTTGTCTTGGCGAACGGGAGAAAGACCCAATATGTCTTCGGGAAACACTTCTGGGAAATCCCGAATTACTAAGATGTCTTGGACTCCCTATTCCTAATTACGAACGTCCACAATGCTGACCAGACAAGCCATGTACTCCTTATGCAAGTACTTGTGGGATTTAACGCCGGACATGAGCTAGAGCCCATGGAATGGTTTATCTCCATAGATTGTCAGGACTTGATTGTCGAGCGGGGAAAACAAACGATCTTTGAATTCACGATACACACAAATTTGACGTTAGCTAGGGTAAAAATGTGTTTGGATAAAAATAAATGTTAAGGCGAAACAGTTGGAACATCGCGTGATTGCGTTTGGAATATAACCTTGAATATAAAGGATGAGCTTTTTTAAATCTGATAAACATATATAGTTATCTACTCGTAAAGTTGTAAAATCATAAACTCGTACACATGCAATCCCGTAAGCATGTGGACTCGTAAACTCATAATTTCCTAAACAAGTAAATTCCTAAACACGTATACCTAAAAGTACAAAACGTGATATTTTGGAGGGGTTAAAAAATGGATAATTTAATATTTTCTAAAATGTGATATCATGTACATTTGAGTCCGTAGGCTCGTTAATGGGTAAATGCGTTAACTCATAAGCATGTAATCCCGTAACCATGCAATCTTGCAAACTCGTAAACCCATCGACAAGCACTTGCTCACCTGTAAATGAGTTAAAAAGCAAATTACGTGCTATAAATAGGTTTTGAAATGATGAATGTAAATTATTTTAAATTGTACATCAAACAATAAAATCACAAATAAATTTTCCAAAAAAAAATCGTAAACTTATAAACCGACTGACTGGATTCAAATGATAAGTTTGACTTAAGATCAAAACAGTTACTATGCGCAAGCTGTTTGGCTAGTTTGACCGAAGCATTGTCTACAATGGCCAACCTAGGACACACATTGTAGAGTTGCACGAATCACCATGCAGGTGTGTCTATTGGGCATTGGTGTAACATGTTGGGCTATGATTGGAACAATGGGTTGCTGGGTTGAGTCTAAAATGGGTTGGCAACACGATTTGATAAAACAATCTATCGACCGCGACTTGAGAATCGTGAAATGAAGGTTTTGAAACTAAGCAAAAGCGTTTTATGAACTCACAAGGTTTTGGTTTAAAATGGGATAATCAGATCCATAACACATTTATGGTGACGAGCAATGGCATGAATTTGAAATACAAGGACGATGTGTGAAAAATCAAGAGTATGTGAAATCATGAGGGTAACAAATTGATTGTATAAACATCGTGAAATACCTCAAGGGTGGAATCAGAAAATAATGAAACTCGAGCTACAAAGTAAATAACCAAGGGATTATTTGAATTCTCAAAGGTGAGTCGAAATGAAACTGTGAATCTATAACGTTAATCGTAGGATAGTTTAGGATGTGATACGCCACAGGAGTGTCATACAACATTATAAAATTGTGAAATAGAAATCACAAGGATGACTTTGGATGTAATAAAACACGAAAGGTTTGAATATGGAAAATCAATCGACTAAAACATGAGGGTAAAATATGTAAAATTATGAAAGTAAGTGTTGATGGTGAAAATTTCAAAAATGCCATTGAAATCATGAAAAGTGGCGTTTTAGCCATGAAATCTTGAAAATCAAAAGAATATCATAGATCAAAATCGAAGTATATATAGGATATCATGAAACCGCATGCAAAACACGAAAAGGCTAGGAAGCCTAAAATTGAGTGTGTGATAAGTGTTAGACTTGAGGTACATCCTAACTAAGGCAAAACAAGACATAAAAAGGGCAATCTCTAAGCGAAGCATGAAATACACGAGGTTCTCGTGTTTGGACACCTAAGGCAATAGTCTAGGTCATTCTATTTCTAATAACCTAGTTCACTATAGCCATGGCTCTGATACCAATCCGTCACACCCCAACCGACGGCGAAAACGTCAGGGCATGATTAGATTGCCCATAAGCTCATTACAACTAATTTAGTGACAATAGTTGATAAATAATGAATTTCATTAATAACATTAAAAAATTTTAAAAAAATACGCCACATATTGATAACAAATACAATTTCTTTATTAAACTAGGTCCAAACTCCCTATGTGATAGCATCTTGAAACATCAACATCTAAGCCTGCAACATGTATAAAATAAAGGGGGGTCAACTATAAATAGTTGGTGTATAACCACAAGTTTGATACATAACATATATTTGAAAAACATGTGTTACGTGTCATATGATAAAATAAGTGAAATATAACATGCTAGAAGATATTGACAACATAAAAGACTAGGCATAAACAAACCTCAATGACATATGCTAGATTCCCTAACCCGCAGGTTAGACTAAAATGAAATAATGAAATAGGCTCCAAACACTCAATGCCAAAACCAGTCAAGTTGAGTGGGTTGTCAACCGATAGATCTACCTTTGTTACCCTAGGCCTTACGTTAATGTTTATGCCAAATGAAAGACATGACAGACATGACAACCATGACATACTTGACATCCGATGATAAATATGAAAACCTTTGATAAACATGAAAGCCTTTCAAAACCACATATTGACAAATCATGTTAGAAGTCAGATAACACATAATTCACACATAGATTACATACGCATGGTAAATGATACACTTGAAAGACAAAACTTTGAAATAGGATACATGTTGCAACCCCAATATGATAAAACGGGAAAAGGGGCAAGGACTACTCACTTAGATTAGAAGTTAAGTCCACGAAAGTGAAAGTGAAAGGGTTAGTCCCGAAGATTCACCCTAAAAGAATAGAATGGGACAACATGAGTATCGGAATATGGATTCTAAGCTCTTATGCATTTGGGGATGGGGTATAATGTTATAAATTGATGTTTGAAAATGTTACTTTTAAGAGTAACAATTCTTTAAATGTTACTAGCATGCTTTGGCCTAATAGGTTATGACACTCTCATCATGACGTCCCAGGTAAGCATCCAGGTCCGACTATGGGATTTATGCGAACACTTATCCTTGACAGAGACCCTGACTACCGGTGTTTTCACCCTTCTAGTTACTACATTTCATTCACGTCTCAAGTACTATCACTAATTATGTTTGAGAAACAATAGGTTTGGTTCTAAGGCTTTTGAAATCCTAAAATGGTATCTATGTTCAAAACCCGAATTACATATTAGAATGATTAAGAATTGGTTTAATTGTTGATTTGTGAAAAAGAAGCCTAAATCCCCACTTGTTCATTTATAAAATGTTAACTTTTGGATTAGACGAATATAGATAAAATTGAACATGATAGGTTGGACTCGTTAGGCCTAACGAGCCTCTACAAGGCTACACCAAGCCTAAAGGCGGCCTAAGCAGGGCAACACGTCCTAATGACGTGCATTTGCAAAGCTAGGTTGTCCAAAGGACAAGCCTTAACAATGCTAGGCGTTCTAAGAATGAGCCTTAGCAAAGCTACCTAAACGAGCCTAAAGCACCTAACTAAGAACCTAAATTAAACTAATTAAACTAAGAAAGCGATAGATAAACGAATAACGAAAAAAAGAAAGAACGAAAGAAAGAAAGAAGAATTACCTCAAAGAAGATTTTTAAACAAGACGGTCTCGAAGGCAGCACCTCCTCACCGAGAACATAAAATAACTACTATGCATGACACCCAAAGGGGTATTGTGTTTGTGGAACCACCAAAATTTGGTTTTTCCACTTGTTTATACTCAAACTAGGAGTTACAAGCTATTTGAGTTTTATAGAACAATATAGGGGTCTACGGGATCTACACTTTAAAGGGTCTACAATGAACCTCATCTTATATATATATATATATATATATATATATATATATATATATATACCCTAAACCTATATATATATATATATATATATATATATGCGAAATTTAGGATATACATATATATCCTAATTAAGTCAATTATCTCATAATTTAATTAATCCACAACCAATTTAATTATCTGATAAATCAATTACTTACGTTTTATAAATAAAATGTCCACTATGTTTATTATTAAATAGTGAATATATTAATTAGATTAGTATTCTTGTTCGTTGCCTAAAGTGTAACTTTTTTTGTATCTTACCTCGATAGCTACATTAATATTTGTAGGATCAGTGTTAATTAGATTTTAACTTAACAATAAACCCTTTACTTGTAAATATAACCTTGCGGAATGAAGTTATATTCCACTTTACTTAAGCATAATCTAGTTCTCATGTACAATGTAAGTGTTTGATTGCATAAAGATAGTAACAGCGATGTATAAAATACTCGGCACTATTTGTATTAACTCAAAGTTACACTATTGCAAGTTGATCAAGAACCGTTTGTAAATAAAGAGCTAACTAAGCTATGTATAGTGCAGATGAGATCAATGACAGCCAGCCATTGATCTCAAACGATTTAATCTAAACCGTTAAACAAAAAGTTAAATACAACTACCAAAAGAATAATCTTCGACAGATGGTATATCTTGCGTGTGATCAGCAATATTCTACTTTGGGAGAGCGACTTTGATAGATTTAGAAGCAACCAAGAAGCTTTTGCGGGATTGGACGACTGAAAATAATTCTCAGAAAAAGTCCGGTTGAACTCATTATCTGGTGGATAATTGAGTTCACCCGGAATATTCACTATAAGACAAAATTTGCTTCTTCCGGTTGAACTGCCTGTTCCACTTGAACTTGAGACTTCCACTCGAACTTCAAATTCAGCCGAAACAACTCAAAATTGGCTTTCAGCTGGAAATCTCCAAAGTGATATTCTTTACAATCTCCCCCTAAGCTGATGCTGTCAAATTAATTTTCCATCTTTAAAGGCTATTTCTAAAAATTGACTTTGGGCAGGAATTTGTGACGCCCACTCCCAGACTTGGCTCTAGAAGGGGTCACGAATCGAATTTACTCATGAACACAAGGTATCAACAAAGATAACTAAGCAGCGGAAATTTTAAACTTTTATTTATTTGCCAAGTACTACAAAGTAAGAGATAATTTACATAAGGAAATACTATCTGTCACTACGTTATATTGCTATAACTATGCCAGCTTGCCAAAACCATCCTTCCGTCCGATAGCTTGCCCGTCTAATCCCTTATCACCAGGGCCTTCTCATAACTAGTCGAAGCCTCACCCTGACCTGACATACATACATTTTTAAAAGCTTTACATCGTCG
>JBCNJP010000009.1:2181450-2203857 GCA_039602395.1 Deinandra increscens subsp. villosa | reverse complement strand
AACTCGCTTTATTCAATACTCAATGTGTGGACTCAATTCCCAGTTTCTAATGTTGATCTATGGATTTAAAACTTGTGGTGTCAACACATGACGTGTTTATTCAAAAGTTTGTAACTCACATTATTCAAAAATTGATTGGTGAGTTCGGTTTGCGATTTTTGACTCACAGTTGGTGAATTCGGTTGTGATATTCAACGCTTGGCTTGCGGTATTCAACTATCGGCTCGCAAATTCAACTCTTGGTTTATAGTTTTCAAGTCTCAGCTTGAAGATTTCTATATTCGGTGTGTAGATTCCAACATCCGGTTCAATTCGTGTATTTTAAAATTCAAACTTGCATGTTTCGACCTTCAGTTCATGATTTCAAACTTAGTACATGCTTATGCTCAATTAATATTCAACTTTCAAATTCATGTCACTCGATTTAAGTTAGTCCATTCATTCGAATCATGCCATTTGATAGATATACCACTTGTAAACCGTTCGCTTATCGCGATTAGCCTATGTACTAGCGTTACACATGTTTTCATGATCAAATGTTTTCACAATCTCATGCTTTAATGTTTTCATAATCTCATGCTTTAATGTTTTCACTATCTCAAGTTTTCATTATCACAATTTTTCATATTTATCATTACAACATGTTTTCATTATTTCATGACATCACTGTTACACGCTTTCATTATCACATGACCACCTTATCACATGTTTTCAATATTGCATGTTTTTATTATCACGTGTTTTCACTATCACATGCTTTACCAATCTTGCTAACCAAGACTCATACGAACTATAACCATCAATTGTATGTAATACTAGTTAACCATGCGATTGATTTTGGGTCATAGCTGTGAGGTCTTGTCGTATTAGCAAGGAATTATATTTTTAATTTTTTTGGATTTTGTCTAGACCTCGCGCCTCGAGAAAGGTGGACTGGGTGTGAGTCGCGACACTTCTAGTTCGCCAGAATCGAACGCGTTCTCTTGTTTAAAATCCGACATTGTTTTGTCAGTTACATTGATTTCATTTTTGATGGATACATTCACTTACATTGATTTTAATTAGCCAAGTTATCACTTTCAAATGGATACATGTTAACCCCTCAACCCCTTATTCTATCCTCCACCTCTCCTCGTTTGGATATCCTAAAGTAGGGGAGATTGTGGCTTTCACTTTACTGAACATGTTGTTTGGTCAAATCATGCATTCTCGTATTCGAATCATCTATGACCTTTGATTCTCGGTATGGTACTCATTCCGTGTGTGTACGCCATTAACCATGTCATTGTCAAATGTATCACATGTTATATAAACTACGGCTGGATCTTGCGGTGTCAAGTATTCCCTTATCAAAACCTTTTCCATGCTTTTTGTGTTGTGTGAGGGAGTCTCTCTGTAGGAAACTAGCATGCTTTTGAAGTAGCAACGATGTGGTGGGTTAGCTGCGGTACACCCTATATATAAGCATCAGTGGTGCTTTAAAAGTGGGCTAGGTGTCGGACGAGAGTTGGCCCTGGTCGTGTGTCAAAATTAGTGTTACAAGTTTATATCACTATTTCAAAGGAAACCTTTACAATTAATTTTTTTTTTGTATAAGTGTACTTTTCGGTATAACATTTAATTGTCCTCATTCCTTTTTCCTACAGTCTCTACTAACTGAATTTCGGGACGATATTTTCTAAAGTAGGGGAGACTGTAACATCCGTATGTTTCAAAAACTTGAAAACTCGACTCACATCAAGATCCAAGGTTTAAGCCCAATTCTCAACACTATAAATGGTATATTACTCTATTCCATATGATTGTACTCTGAAAATGGTGAACGTGGGCGAAAACCGCACGCAAAACCGAGTTATAACGAAGAGGGAATCGCTAAAACAAGTTTGGTGTTAATTGTTGATTTCAAAGACGCGTTTTCCCTTGTAAACCTATCCCACATCGCCCATAATACAATATTTTCCTTCATTTCACACCTATAAATACCTTTGTTAGGTCCCTAATAGCTTGCAACTCCTAGTTTGAGTATAAACAAGTGGAAAAACCAAATTTTGGTGGTTCCACAAACACAATACCCCTTTGGGTGTCGTGCGTAGTAGTTTTTTTATGTTCTCGGTGAGGAGGTGCTGCCCTTCGAGATTGTCTTGTTTGAAAAGCTTCTTTGAGGTAATTCTTCTTTTTTTCTTTCTTTTTTTCGTTCTTTCTTCTTTTCGTTATTCGTTTATCTATCGCTTTCTTAGTTTAATTAGTTTAATTTAGGTTCTTAGTTAGGTGCTTTAGGCTCGTTTAGGTAGCCTTGCTAAGGCTCGTTCTTAGAACGCCTAGCATTGTTAAGGCTTGTCCTTTGGACAACCTAGCTTTGCAAAGGCACGTCATTAGGACGTGTTACCCTGCTTAGGCCGCCTTTAGGCTTGGTGTAGCCTTGTAGAGGCTCGTTAGGCCCAACGAGTCCAACCTATCATGTTCAATTTCATCTATATTCGTCTAATCCAAAAGTTAAAATTTTTATAAATGAACAAGTGGGGATTTAGGCTTGTTTTTCACAAATCAACAATTAAACCAATTCTTAATAATTCGGGTTTTGAACATAGATACCATTTTAGGATTTCAAAAGCCTTAGAACCAAACCTATTGTTTCTCAAACATAATTAGTGATAGTACTTGAGACGTGAATGACATGTAGTAACTGGAAGGGTGAAAACACCGGTAGTCAGGGTCTCTGTCAAGGATAAGTGTTCACATAAATCCCATAGTCGGACCTGGATGCTTACCTGGGACGCCATGATGAGAGTGTAATAACCTATTAGGCTTAACGTTTAAAGAATTGTTAGTCTTAAAAGTAACATATTCAAACATCATATTTATAACATTAAAACCCATCCCCAAATGCATAAGAGCTTTGAATCCATATTCCAATACTCATGTCGTCCCATTCTATTCTTTTAGGGTGAATCTTCGGGACTAACCCTTTCACTTTCACTTTCGTGGACTTAACTTCTAATCCAAGTGAGTAATCCTTGCCCCTTTTCTCATTTTATCATTTTGGGGTTGCAACATGTATCATATTTCAAAGTGTTGTCTTTCAAGTTTATCATTAACCATGCGTATGTAATCTATGTGTGAATTATGTGTTATGTGACTTCTAGCATGATTTATCAATATGTGGTTTTGAAAGGCTTTAATGTTTATCAAAGGTTTTCATGTTTATCATCGGATGTCAAGTATGTCATGGTTGTCATGTCTGTCATGTCTTTCATTTGGCATAAACATTAACGTAAGGCCTGGGGTAACAAAGGTAGATCTATCGGTTGACAACTCACTCAACTTGACCGGTTTTGGCGTTGAGTGTTTGGAGCCTATTACATTATTTCATTTAGTCTAACCTGCGGGTTAGGGAATCTAGCATATGTCATTGAGGTTTGTTTATGCCTAGTCTTTCATGTTGTCAATATCTTCTAGCATGTTATATTTCACTTATTCTATCATATGACACGTAACATATGTTTTTCAAATATATGTTATGTATCAAACTTGTGGTTACTCACCAACTATTTATAGTTGACCCCCCTTTATTTTATACATGTTGCAGGCTAAGATGTTGATGTTTCAAGATGCTATCACATAGGGATTTTGGACTTAGTTTAATAAAGAAATTGTATTTGTTATCAATATGTGTCGTATTGCTTTATTTTTTTAATGTTATTAATGAAATTCATTATTTATCAACTATTGTCATTGAATTAGTTGTCATGAGCTTATGGGCAATCTAATCATGCCCCGACGTTTTTGCCGTCGGTTGGGGTGTGACATTTTTGCCAGTGTGTCAGGCCACACGACGTTGTGGGGTTCGATGACAGGACAGTTTTCTTCTGTAAATTTTCCTTTTTTTAAAATAGGTTTTAAAACCTCTTGAAGTTTTTAAAACTTTCTTATCGTCTTCATAACCTCTCTATTCCCCTTTCTTCTTCATAATTTTCAGGCGATTTATTCTTTACTCTCTTCTCATACTTCGATTATCAGGTCAGTATTTCCTTTTCCCCTTTTTAATTCTAAGAATGGCATCTCCGATCGTCAAAAATGATGACGAATCATCAAAACACAACATGCATTCCTCTTTTTCATCCTTAACCCCAAAAATTTTGGATGATTTGATCCAATGTACCACATTCCCCTGTCTCTACATCCTGTTCTTCCGCCTCCTAATTCTTCCATTTTCTCCTTCGATGATGGTAAAATTCGCATTTATGCCGAAATGTTCAAATTTGGGAACTACAGGATTCCCTTTACTAAGTTCTTAATTCGTGCCTTATCGTTCTTTGAAGTGCACATATCTCAGATGCACCCACAGGGTCTTTCTCGCCTGAGCCATTTCGAAGTGTCCTGTCGGGCCGCAAATCTTTCTCCCAGTGTTACCATTTTTAGGGATTTTTATAGAATAACCATTCGAACGCCGAAGGGGAGTTGCTAGGGTTAGCACAACTTTGCCCCCAAATCCTCGTTCCTGGAAAACTCAGTTCTTTTACATTGACGATCGATGCATTCCTCCTAACATGAAGTGGAGAGAAATTGACGATGTGGTTCATGACATCATCCCTGAAGATGGTGATTTTCCTAAAGAAAATTTTGATCGTCTCGTTGATGTTGAAAGTCCCATCCGAGAACTTCCCGAAATTATCCTTTTAATTTCTAGGATTAGCAAGGCCTGGTTTACCCCTGACTTGTGGCCTATTTTACAATATAATGATAGGGGTAAGCTTTCCTTTTAAATTTTCATTATTGATGATCCTTTCATTCTTCTTATGTTGCAATTTTTGTTTCAGAAATGGAACTTTTTGAGGCTCTTAGTTTGAAGAGCTTTTCTGGCTTAGATGCTGCCGCTGAAAAGATAGAGGAAGAAACTGTTCCTTTTTTGAATCAGACTGCATCTTCGTTCTATGACGTTCATCCTGAAACTGACCCTGCTGTTCCCGAAAGTGCAAATATCGCTGCTTCTCATCAAGAGGTATTATCCATTAAAGATATGTATGACCAAATTGTAAGTTCTAAGGGCGAAGATGCCCCCGCTACCACTTCCTCTCAGATGAAGCCTGTCACTACAAGTAATCTTAGTGATAAGGGAAAAGAAATGGCAAGTGATAAGTCTTTATCCCTCTATCAGCCTGCTCAATTGTCCAAGGGAAAGCAATCCACGCAGTCCTCCCAAGCCCCCATCTAATAAGGACGCAAATGTTTCTAAGAGGAAATCTCCCCGTTTGGTGCTTCAGTCTTCTCCTAACTCTTCTAAAAAAAGCACTTCCGATTTTCCGGAAGTGATTGAAGATATGTTAAAAGTGAATTTCCTAAGTGGTTTCTCGAGAAGGTCTATTCGATGAAAAAAACAAAATTCTCTAGAGTTCCACTTAGAGTTGTATGCTCTTTCAATGGGTGAGAGTATAAATGCATCTACTTACACCGCTTGTATAGTCAACGGTGTTAGGTTTATGGTACTCGACCGTGATGCACGACGCAAAACGTAGAACTCTGGGGGTTTCAATGGAGGGAGAGAATGTCATAAATATTATGGCCAATTAGAAGAGATTATTGAGTTGCGTTATCCAAATGGGTATTGAACTATACCATTTCGATGCAAGTGGTTCGATACCCAAAGTGGTGTTCGATTTGAAAATAATATCAACAGTATTAACACATAAAAAAATGAGATAAATACGATCAACTCATTTTTGCCTCACAAGCTAAACAAGTGTTTACCTAGGTTTTTGATAGATGTTAGTGTAAAATGTAAAGTTAGTAAGTATTTTGATGTTAGTATTTGTTAAATGTTGGTAGTTCGACCCGTTTGATCTGTTTTACCCAAATATTGTATGCATCTAGATGTATGTATGTAAAATGACCCGTTTGATGCGGAACATGTATGTTTGTATATGTATTTGATAAATATTAGTACATATGTAAAGTTAGTAAGTACTTACATTAGTATTCGTATGTTTGCAAAATGACCTGTTTGATGCGAAACATGTATGTTCGAATATTTTTGTAGGATCAAATAAAAAGTTGATTTCAAAACCCATATTTTCAAGAACAACTCTCACAATTGACGGGTTTGAATGTTGGAACACAAGATAAAGACGACGAAGGAAACAACGAGGAGGAGGGAAACAAAGATGATGAATGATTGATGGCATATCATCTTTAAGTAACTAGTTTTTATGTTATATGTTCTAGGAGTCGAGTTATCCTACATCCAGCAAAAACGCTACATCCATTGCGGATTCATTAGGGGCGTCCATCAAGATCATCCAACAGCCAGGATCTATGGTGTTTCCGCCTATGGTGTTTTCGGTGGGGAAAAAACGCCATAGGCGAAAACACCATAGATCCTGGCTGTTGGATGATCTTGATGGACGCCCCAGATGAATCCGCAATGGATGTAGCGTTTTTGCTGGATGTATTTTACCCTAAACCTATGTTCTAGTTATTAGTTTGTGTTATAACTTGTTAAACTTGTTTCGGACCATAAAGGTATGTATATTTTGAATTTGTTTATTAATGTTGGCGTATTGTATGTATTAATCGTGTCAATATGTAATTTTGTTAGTGTGTGTATTTATAAATTTGGAAACGTATAAAATACAAAGAATAATACGTATTGTACGATACGGAACAATAGTGGCAACACCCATAGTGGCGACAGGAGTAATAGTTACGACAGGAGTAATAGTGGCGACATGAGAAATAACGGTGAAATGTCAAGCAATAGCGGCGATATGTCTAGCAATAGATGCAGAGCAGTAGTGGTGACGGGAGCAATAGGGGTGACGACAATAGTGGCGACATTTGTCACCACTAGCACTACAAGAAACTGGGTTAGTAGGGGCGACGGCAGTAGTGGCGACGGGAGCAATAGTGGCGACGTCAATTGTGGCAACGTTAATAGCGACGACGGGTCGCCGCTACTTTGTCCAATCCGTATGCGAGTTTTAAAATAGAATCTGGTGGTCCAATAATGTACTGATCTAGTGGCTAGGTTTATTTCGAACATTAGGCAATAGTGGTGACGTCAATAGCGGCGACATGCCGCAACTATTGCCCAAATTTTTTTAGTGGGTTATTTCCCTCCCACCCGGTTGTTCTTCCTCATTTCCCCCAAAACAAAACCGCGAAAACCCTACCCTCTCCTTGCTGCTTGATTTCCATCATCGTTGTTCACCACACTGTTGACGCTCCATCACCGCCATTTATCACTTCTGACAACCGCGTCCAAGATTATCTCCACGGATTACACCAAGATTGATGCTCCACCACCGTCGTTCACCACGTTATTGCTCCTCCATCACCGCCGTTCAAAATAGCAGCCTCTCATACATCCCTGATCATTTACCACCTCCGACAACGGTTCATCTTGCTAAGGTATATGCGCATTTTGCACATTTGCTTTGAACAAATTTTGATACTTTGATAGTAAGTAATAGAGTCCGAATGTTTTGATTGAATGTAATAAAGTCAAAATGTGTGCATTTATCACGGTTCATCTATTCAAGCTTACCCAATTTTTCTAGTTTTTGAGATTTGTGAGAATGGTTCAACTTTATGAGAGTCAAACTCTATTCAAGTTTCTGCTCTTAATACGTGAACTAAAATCTTTCATTCTAATACTCATTGTGTTTCTAAAATGGTAAGCATTTGTGGCAGCGTGACGTACGTACTAAAGATGCTGTAGCATCCCACATTGGTGGGGAGGAGAACTAAGCACCGCTTTATAAGGGTGTGGATTTTAAATCCGTGAGGGGCGGATGCCTGAGGGCATACCGACTGCCAAAGCGGACAATATCTTGGTGCGACGGGTTAGGGCTGTTACAGATGGTATCAGAGCCAGTCGTCGGCCAGTGTGCCAGCGAGGACACTGGTCCCCTAAGGGGGCGGATTGTAGCATCCCACATTGGTGGGGAGGAGAACTAAGCACCGCTTTATAAGGGTGTGGATACCTCTCCTACCAAGACGTGTTTTAAATCCGTGAGGGGCGGATGCCTGAGGGCATGCCGACTGCCAAAGCGGACAATATCTTGGTGCGTCGGGTCTGGGCTGTTACAGATGCAGCCACAAATACATTCTTCACAATGAAGGCAGCATTGTTATGGACCATAAATGACTTTCCAGCCCGTAGTAGTTTATCGGGTTGGAGCGGACAAGGCTACAAAGCATGCCGATTTGCAACGAAGACACTTCATCAATACGTGTGAAACATAAATGAGTATATCTCGATCATCGTTGGTTCCTAGGTGTTGATGATCCATGGAGAACAAATTTGGAATTTAACGGAGAATTGGAGTTAAGAGACTCTCCTAAACAATTTAGTGAGGCAGACATAAAAGCTCAACTCGATCGTCTAGTCCATAAACTACCGGGCAAGTATCCACTTTTTGGAGGTGTTAAGAAAAAAGCTCAACAAGGAGTTAGACATGAACAACTGGTACAAACGAAGCATATATTTTGAACTTGAGTACTGGTCTTCTCTGCAGCTGAAGCACAACTTAGATGTAATGCATATCGAGAGAAATGTGTGAGATAGTTTGTTGGGTACTCTTCTAATGAACGATAAGAGCAAAGACACGACAGATCCACGTGAAGACTTGAACAGGCTAAACATTCGGAAGATATTGTGGTTGAAAAAAAATGCTCGTGGCAAGTTTGAAAAGCCCCACCCAAAATATTCATTAAAGGTCAGTGATCGAAAGCTTTTCTTCAAGTTTATAAGAAGATGTTAAATTGCCAGATGGGTTCGGATCTAATATAAGCGCGAGAGTTACAGACTTACAGATAACAATAAAAACATTACTGGGTTGAAATCTCATGACTGTCATATTCTCGTACAACGTTTGATGCCAATCGGGTTTAGAGGCTTTTTGGCAAAAGATACTTTTACACCAATAGTAGATCTTTGTATGTTCTTTAAGCAACTTTGCTCCAGAACATTCTTGTTTGAGGATATGAACAAAGCAAAGGATGCCATTATCACAATCTTGTGCCAGTTAGAGTTGATCTATCCTCTAGCTTTTTTTGACATCATGGTCCATTTAGTTTTGCATTTACCTGTTGAAGCGATTCGCGGAGGCCCAGTATGTATGAGATGGATGTATCCTTTTGAAAGGTATATGAAAAAACTAAAAAATTGTGTCAGAAACAAGGCAAGGCCGGAAGGTTGTATAGCCGAAGGTTATGTTCCAGAAGAAACTCTGTCATTTTGTTCGAGGTACCTTCAAGATGTTCAGACTCAGTTCAATCGCCCCGATAGAAACGAGGATGTCGTTGTCGGAAAAACAAAATATGTGGGTGTTTGAGTCTCTCTGTCCTCCGGCTAGCGCAACAAAGATCAAACATCTCTCTGTAAGCGAAAAGCTTAAATTAGAATGGACTGTCCTTGATAGTTGTGAAGAAGTCATGAACTACATGAAGTAAGTGTTCCTATCTTCAATCTTTAATCACTACTTAAGTATTTTGTTTTCTCTTCCTTACTTGTATATTTATATCATCAATGTAGTGAATCCAAATCCGAACATCCCCAACATGATGTTAAAACTCAGTTTCCTAGGTGGTTTCTTGAAAAGGTAATACATATATAACACACAGTTCTATGTATTTGCTAAGTAATACATACATAACACGTATTTATATATATTTGTTAGGTCTATTCAATGAAAATACAAAATTCCTTTCCACTCAGAGTTGTATACTCTTTCAATGGTTGGGAATATAAATGCATCAACTTATAGTGCTTGTATAGTCAACGATGTTATATTTATGGTACTTGACCGTGACGCACGACGCACAACACAGAACTCGAGGGTCTCAGTGGAGGGAGAGAACGGTACAAAATATTATGGCCAACTAGAAGAGAATATTGAGCTGCGTTATCCAGGTGGATATTCAAATGTTCTATTTCGATGCAAGTGGTTCGATACCCAAAGTGATGTTAGACTTGAAAATAATATCACTAGTATCAACACAACAAAGGAATGGGATAAAGAAGATCTACTCATATTTGCTTCGCAAGCCAAACAGGGTGTTCTACATCAAAGAACCCTCTCGATGAAACCAAAACAATAATCGGTGGGTCGTCGAGCACGTTAATCATCAGAGAATATGGGATATATCATTAAATTCTCATCACACCGAGAATGTTGAAGTGCCCGAGGATGAGAATTTACAAAGTGCTAACCATGACTTCACCGAAGATCTTGACATTGTTCACAACAACTCTTATCTGCTATGAATTTGTTTGTCGACTTCAGACAATATTTTCCAATCAATCCTGCTACTCAAGACAAGGCTATTGAAGTGTTAGTGGACCAGACTGTTGAAGTGTCAGAGGACGAAATCGAGAGTGATACTGAAGTGTTCGTAATTTCTGAGGGGGTTGAGAGTGATACTGAAGTATCTGAATGGGAGATGTGTGAGTGAAAGTAGAGTTGTAATTTCTATTTGTAACTTCATGTTGCAATATAAAATTTTATTCATATTCTTATATCTTTTAACTTTTCAGGATGATATCTCTCTGGTACTTGTTGTTGTATGTCATGACCGACGTGATAGGTCATGGAGGTGATGGCGCCGGCCAGGATCCACCATTTCCTAGCGGCTTTGGTGTAGGCGGGGGCCACTATGAGGATCGTAAGTTTAATTTTAATTCATACATTTACTACACTTATTTACTTATTATCAATATCGTGACTGATTTTTCTAATTAAATATGCAGCGGCCCGACCTCCGAGGAGAACTCGAGGGAAGGCAAACAACACAGGCCTTCAAAAGTTGGTGAAGGTAAATGGGGGGCCTTTGACATTAGTTTTTAATCGGGGTGTTACTTTTAATTTTCTTGACGATTCGAGATCCGATTTCAAACGGTCAATCGACCTGTATATGTGGCGTAATGTCGCATTTGATAAAGATTCTTTGGATAACATACCGCAAGCTCAAAAAAATGCCAAGTTCCAGGATCTCAAGGTAAATGATTTTCTAAGTTTAATTTATATGTTCTATGTTGATTCGTTTTTACTTAACTAACTTGTTTTGTTTAATTTTGTAGGAATCATACGATCTGGATCAGTTTGAAAAATGATCCTGACAATATCGATATAAAAATATCACTTCATAGAATATACCAAGATCGATACACAGATCGAATATATGAGGCACATAGATTTTTTAATGATATGCTGAGAGTATTGCGTACCGTGCCAGAAGGGGTGCATGATGATCATTGGGCCAGCTCTGTTGAGCACTTTTTTTCAGATAAATATAAAAAATTATCTGTGGGAGGTGTCTTCATACGCTAACACGAGTTATAATAATGTGATGATATGTATATATATATATATATATATATATATTAAAATGACCCGTTTGACCTGAATATTGTATGTTAAACAGGCTCAAACCCATTTGCAAACATTCATCCAAGAGCATACGCTTAAAGATGGGACGCTTGACCTGTTAGTTGTTGATACAGTTGTAAGTATTTATTTATGTATAATATATATATATATATATATATATATATATATATATATATTAAATCATCTTTATAAAATATAGCGCAAATTAGAAAAGGAGATTCGTTCCCAAACTCAACCTCCTGCTGAAGGGACTTCTTCTCAAGCCCCCACTTATTCTCAAGTCCCTGTTTTCCAAAAGGTATTAAAGCCTCGGCGGGGATGGATCCGGGGGATCGGGTTTAAAGCATCTTCGAAAGAATTCGTTTCTGAACCCGCTTCTAATCAGGAGTCGCAATAGCCGCAATTCCAACAATTCACACCAATAACGTACACTAACTAACTTTTGTCTTAGTTTGATAAATGTTAATAGAATTGGTAAAGTGTTAGTAGATATGTAAAGTTAGTAAGTAGTTATGATGTTAGTATTTGTTAAATGTTAGTATTATGACCCGAAACTTGTATGTTTGTATTTGTATGTATGTAAAATAACCCGTTTGACACGAATATTGTATGTTTGTATATCTATGGTATTAGTTTGATAAATTTTAGTAGAATTGTTAAATGTTTGTATGTAGATATGAAGATATGTAAAGTAAGTAAGTAGAGATAGGTAAAGTGAGTAAGTGGTTATGATGATGTTAGTATTGGTTAAATGTTAGTAGTTTAACTCCTTTGACCCAAAACTTGTATGTATGTAAAATGACCTGTTTGACACGAATATTGTATGATTGTATATGTATTGTATTAGTTTGGTAAATGTTTATACTAGAATTGGTAAATGTATGTAAGTAGATATGTAGATATGTAAAGTTAGTAAGTAGAGATATGTAAAGTGAGTAAGTAGTTATGATGATGTTACTATTGGTTAAATGTTAGTAGTTTGACCCTTTGACCCAAAACTTGTATGTTTGTATATGTATGTATGTAAAACGACCAGTTTGACATGAATATTGTATGTTTGTATATGTATTGTATTAATTTGGTAAATGTTAGTACTAGAATTGGTAAATGTTTGCAAGTAGTTATGATGTTAGTATTTGTATGTTTGTAACATGACCCGTTATGTTTGTATTGTTTTTAGGAACAAATTACATATTTAGTTCAAAATCCAGTATTTCTAGCTCAACTCGCACAAGTTACGGGCTTGAACATTGGAACCCAAAATTTAGCCGGCGGAGAAAACGACGAGGGGAATGAAAACGACAACGATAGTGAATGAAGGAATTTCCCACCTATGCATCTAGTTTTATGTTTATAAGTAAATTGTAAAAACTTTTAGGAACGGTCGTATGTTAGGAAACTAACGGTAGTATGTGAATTTTGATTGTGTTCTTAAAGATTTGCGGAAGTACGTATCCATTGTTGGGATTTGCAGTTTTAATTGTGTATGTGGTTGACAAACAGAAAATGTATAAAATACAGGGAAAAAGTACAAGATACAAGAAAAAATACGTTTTACGTATAAAGCGGCAATAGTGGCGACCTTTTAGCTGCGACATCATCAATAGTGGCGACTTTTTAGCGGCGACGCAGAATCATTAGCGGCCAACATATTGCAGCGACCTTTTAGCGGCGACTTTTTGACTATTAGCGGCGCCAAAAGTCGCCACTAAAGCTCCAGTTTCTTGTAGTGACTATTGGTCTTCTTTTTTGTAGTGATATTGATGTTGTTGTTCAACCCCGAGTCACCAGTATATTAATGCCAAATCCAC
Source organism: Deinandra increscens subsp. villosa (assembly GCA_039602395.1). Taxonomy (NCBI): domain Eukaryota; kingdom Viridiplantae; phylum Streptophyta; class Magnoliopsida; order Asterales; family Asteraceae; genus Deinandra; species Deinandra increscens. The sequence goes on along the minus strand of JBCNJP010000009.1, from coordinate 2,190,659 downwards.
ATGTCGTATGAAGCAACAACTACAAGCATTATGGTAGGATGAATATGATCACCACACATAAACCGTGCTCTCCAAGCATTGGGAAAATTCTTCCACTCCCAATGTGTACAGTCAATGCTACCAAGCATTCCACGAAAACCCCATTCGTTTTCATGAAACTCATAAAGCTGTCTAATATCACTTGCAGTTGGCCGTCGTAAATTTTTTTATATTATACAACTTGTAGACACCTAATATTAAAATGGAATTATCATACAAATGCAAGTATTTATGAATTAAACCTACTAATAAAAATGCAACTATCATAAAAATGCAAGTATTTAAGTAATACCTTTACAAAACTTTAGCAAACACAACCTTATTGTCCGGTCGGACATCCTCAAATACTCATCAAAGCAATCGCCGGTAACACCATACGCCATCATACGAAAGGTAGCCGTGCACTTTTGCAAAGGAGTAAAACTAATCTTACCTCTCGCATCAGTCCTGTGTGTGAACCACGGTTCCTCCCTTTATAAATCGTTCACAATTCGTAAAAATAAATCCCAACTCATACGAAAACGTAGGTGAAAGGCTTCCGTGGGGTAGACGCATCCTTCATTAAAATAATCTCTAGGAAGCATCTGGTTCCCCGCTTCACGGTCACGGTTGAGAGAGCTCTTCGGGTTAACAGGGATTCGCTCATGCGTTAAAGCGGCGTTGATGACGATGAACCATCATTTGAAAAAACATGTTGGCGACTTTGTAGGATGATGAGTCGGATGAATCGTTGGATGAAATAAGATCCATAATTTTATGGAGGTTTCAGAAAGAAATGAGTAGAAAGAGATATGTAAAAAATTATGTGTTAAAGAAATGAGTAGAAAGAATGGGTAATTAAAAGGAAAAATTTTGGAAAAAAATTAAAAGTTTTTTTTAAATAGCACAATGGCTACTTTTTTGGCCATTCAACAGCTACAAAACCAAAATCGCGCACGTCAAACCTTTGGTGTGAAAACACCGCGCCACCCCTTAACGCGTGAGGGGGGTGATATTCCGCGCCCCCATAATGACCTCAAGCCCCTTTATGAGTAGTATACCGTATGCACTTAGTTATATGCAAAACTACAAGGTTATCTGACCATGTTATAACTGACTTTAAAAAAACATTGTTTAAGAACTGAGATCTATCTTCCACCCGAGGTACCAAGACACAAAATTAATACGAAATTCCACAATATATGAAAGATAACTTTTATTCAAACTTCAGCGGTTAATATATAAATACTAAACATGAAATTTCACTTAAAAACGAGCGGTTGCTGAAACTAGAATAGGGTACTTCTTATGAACTGTAATACCGTTGGTCTCACTCATGTCCATATCTTCTTCACCCACCAAATGCAAATCAAAATTATACACCAAATTAGCCAAAACAATCTCGTTAACATTCATTGCGAATTGAATACCGGGACACCCACGTCGCCCCGCACCGAATGGTATCAACTCGAAATGAAACCCTTTATAATCGATAGAACTGTTCAAGAACCTCTCCGGTCTAAACTCTTCGGGTTCCTCCCAAATCGAAGGATCTCTTGCTATCGCCCATGCGTTGATCAACACTTGAGTGCCTGAAAGGATGTCGTATCCGAGTAGATTGACGTCTTTGGTTGATTCACGAGGAGCAAGCAGTGGAAGTGGAGTGTGAAGTCGTAGGGTTTCTTTGATGACGGCTTTTAGGTAGGGCATTTTGTCTAAGTTGTCTTCGGTGATCGATGATCTTCCTTGGCCTATTTCAACGACTTCTCTTTGCAATTCTTGCATTGCTCGTGGATGTCTTAACAGCTCGCAAATCGCCCACTCTAGGCTTGTGAATGTAGTATCAGTTCCAGCACTAAACAAGTCCTACATAGTTAAAATTATGTATCAATAGTTACACATATGCAATAGTTGCTCACTCACTAGGAAAAAATGAGGCTAATGTAACACTTTTGCAACCTTTTTTTCCATAAAAATGTTGCATTAGACCTAATGCAACCCTTTTGTTACATAATGCAACCTTTTTAGAATGCAATTCTTTGAGAAAAACATTGCATTAGGTATAATGCAACTTTAGCTAATGCAACATTTTTATCAGTAAAAAGGTTTAGGCTTATTTTTTGGTAGTGACTATATTTGCATCAATAGTTACAAGTATATAGGGTTGGGTTCTATAGAAAACCAATATTTTGCAAAAAAAAACCAAAAAACCAAGAAAAAAAATTATTTTTTTAAACTTTTTTATATGTTTCTTTCATGATTTTAAGAATACTGGAAAAAGAAAATATAAAACTGGTTTATGAATGCCAATTCTTTGAGTTTTTTAAAAAAATAAAATAAAATTCGGATTTTAGCTTGAAATTAATAACGCACTATGCAACAATAATATAAAATTGGTTTATGAATGCCAATTCTTTGTTTTTTACATTATTCGCATAAACCACGTCCATATATAAGTTAAGTTTCTTCTTTTTAAATAGTTTTAATTATTATGCATTATGCAATACTATTAATATTATTGCATGATGCACTAATAAAAAGTCGCTAAACTTTTTATTTTTTAATTTTTTTTTCCCATAAATAAAGTTAATAAAATTATAGACTTTTTGGTGAAATTCTTTTTAAAAATTATTAATATATGAAGAAGTTATAAAGAGAAAAATGTTGGTTTTTTTTGGTTTTTTGAATAATTATTGGTTTTCTGTAGATCTTTTCCCCAATATATATATATATATATATTGAAAAGTTCATTGTAGACACCCCCATAAGTGTAGACACCCTTTTTCACCATTAGATCTCTTGATCTAATGGTTGTGATTAATTTTCTTTTTTCTTTTTTTCTTTTTTCTCATTAATTAGAAACTTTCACATGTGAAAAAGAGCTATTTCACATGCGAAAGTGTCTACAATGAACCTCACCCTATATATATATATATATATATATATATATATATATATTACTATATATAATACATATTGGTCTCGAGGGTATTTTCGTCATGAAAAATGCTGAATCCTTAAGACGCGTACAATGGTTTTTGCATTGTGTACAAGTGTTTCAAGCCTTACCTTTAAACCTTCCTTCACCATTTACAAGCACAAAACATAAGGGTATTTTCGTCTCACCGCCATTCAGCCCCTTTTTACTCTCGAGTACCGTATCTCCAACAACACTATCTCTCCTCTCAGTTGGGCAATCTCCTGCGCCTTCTTCGATTATCACATTTGAGCATCTCAAGCATCATTTTAATGATCATGCCTCCTGCTTTTTAATTCAATTGGACCGCTATCTTCTAATCAATTCAAATTAGAGATTCAAAATCGCTTTAAAATCACTATAAAATTGCAGCTCCCTCTCCGTTTTCGTTTTACCATCTTCATCGCAGCAGATCCCTCGCCGTCTCTCTCGCTCCACCACGACAGCCAATTCATCCCTCTCCGTCTTCAGTCGCAGGTTTGTTTTGTGGTAATACAAAATTCAAATTCATTTGTTTCTAAATCGCAGATTTGTGTTGTGATTATTCTAGGTTTTTTCGTTTTTTTCTATCGTAGGTTTCTGAACACACTTCAATTTTTGATACATCTCCCTCTGCTTGACTACTGAAAGGGCGAAATATGAATTGGATTTCGAAAGTTCTTTCTCATCTTGTCCACTGTTCTTCGAATTCATTCACTGTTCTTGGCGTCAAATGTTCTTGGTCGCTATTTAATTGTAGCTTTTTTCCTTTGTGTTTATCTTAAATTTGAAATCCGTATTTAGACACCCATATTTAGTCATCTGTCAACATATCCATGGTTCTACCGTCCTGATTTTCTTGTGTAATAGACCAAAAGATAAAGCGATTTGGAAGGCTTCAACAATTAGGGCTTCGATTTTGATTCTGTGCGATTAACTACTTCACGCATTTGGACTCTGATTTTGGTTGAATTTAAATTACCGTAATCAACAGGTTTTCATCTTCCTATAGAAGGCTCGCTTTCTGCTGTTAAAGTTTCATTTTTTGTTCTTGGATTTGTTGTGATATTCGTATTTTTTTTTTTTTTTTTGAGATTTCAGGTCTTGGATGTAATAGTTGTGCATAGATCTGCAGATTTTGGATTGTAATAGTTGTAATTGTTGTAGGTTGTAGGTAGTAGAGGAGTATCATAACTTTTAGTATATATTCTTAACTAAAAACATCAATTTTAACAACTATATGACTATCATGTGGGAGTTTGGTGACTGCTCGAAGTATTTGATTGAATAATTTCAAATACAACCAATGTGATTCATGTATTAGGTATTTCTGGTTTGGTTTATTTTCTCTTTGTGAAGTGATATATTACATCAGTTACTTTGGTGTTGATCTTTTGGTATTTTCCCTCCAGTTAGCAGCATCCTAAAACAGACTGCCAGTGATAAAAGTATTTATGGCTATAGTTCATGGAATCATCTACTCATCTGCAACAGTTTGGAAGCCTGGGGCCTGAACTACTACAAGGTTAGATCCAAGGATACTTTTGTTCTGGTACAACCATCTTTTGTCATACAATTAAAATATTTGTCAGTATACAGAGACATAGACATATGCCTTATATGCTGTCAGGTAAACATACACCACATGTCATTATGGTGATTCGGTATAGAGGTGAACACTCTATTTTCTTTTCTTATCTCTTTGTATATGGTTACATAAACTATACTAAATGAATCTTTCTTTTTTACAAAATAAAAATATAGCTTTGGATGTAATGTCTATAAACTGTAGCATTGAGGCGTTAGCACTGTTTCAGAGGTCAGCTTGTTCTTCCAATCTAAATATCCTATCTGTGATTTATTATGCTAATTGACTATCTATATTTCATAATCTAATTATTGAATCACCTATTTTAGATTTAAATTTTGCTATCCAAAGTCTCTGTTGGAGTCTTAAAGTTCCTATGAATTGAAGTTGAGAATATATAGTTGGTCCTCAAGCATCTGGGATTTGTTCATCTTTAGAAAGGAAATGTTGGTTTTAGTGAGAAGATTAAAATAATGATGATGCTAAACATGATTGAATACTAAACATGTGTAAGGATATGAAGCTGTTACTAGATTTGGCACTGGTTTGATTCTTTAGTTTATAAATACGTATTAATTGAGATTTTAAAATAACAATTTATTGTATCAATTTATTTGAGTGTATTTACCCCACCAAAAGGGATGAAACTCAGCAAACGGGTCATCAAACGGGTCATCAAAATATGGTAAGAGGTGTTAAATTTCAACTTCCGAATTGATGTATGGTGTCTAGAGGAAGGCGGGTCTGGCGGGTTGGCTAATGGGCCACATCGGGTTTAAATCCCAATGGCTTATTTTGAATATGACCCACATAGTTTTTTTTTTAACAAAGTTATGGTGCTGATCGTATTCTGCAATTCATTATCATTTCCTTTTCTTTATTTTTACTTTTTAGAATTCATAGTACTCTTCATGAATCTGACTAGAAGGATAATTTGCGTATTCAGGGAGAATTGACAGCCGTATATTTGCAGACTTTTCAATCTTCAAAGGTTAGTCCCGTGTTTAAATATTTTCTTAGCATTGATTAAAGCAAACAAAACTTTAGAACATCATCATCACAGGTTAATGAGAAAAGACTTGCCGTTGTTCAATGAGGTGGGTACATTCTGCTTTAAATATTTAGCCACTCACTCCACATGATTGTTTTTTTTTATTAGCACTCAACATGATTTGTATGTATTTGATATGAATAAACCCTTCAGATCAGTAGGCTGAAATTTATACTCTTACACTGCTTTTATCCCTTTTTCCTCCATATATTTAAGGGAATAAATGTCAAAACAAAGATTTTTGTTATGTCTAAAACGAAACAATTTTAGGTGATAAATAATTTACTGGTAATGTAGCATTTACATTGGTTAACTAATTAAACAAGTATATGATAGCTTAAAATGTACATGTCTTATTTTCAGCCACCTAAAACACTGAGTATGATCGGTCTGTAAGGACTCAGAAAGGTAGGGGAGCTGCTTCTTTCAACATTATTCTCCGTAGCATCCTAAAACACTGAGTATGATCGATCTCCGCCTCATGAACACCGAAGAGTTTTCTTCCTGGGAACTCATCAGTTGGATTTTCGCTACTGTTCCGCTGGTAATGTTTTGAAACCCTAATTCTAACATTAGGATTTATTTTGAAAGGTTTGATGAAAGGTGAATGATTAAGTATGACCGACTTCTATGGTTTTGATTGTAAACCACTACACATCTATGTGAATTGGTCACTCTATGACTACAGATTTATATACAGACTGTTGTGATTTTAAGTTGGTTTGTATTTAGAATCACTGTACCAAACGAATGGAATATGTAAGTTTTTGAAATTTAACCAAATGACCGATATACGTCATAATTGGTCATTTTTTTCCTGGGTGTAGGTAACTGAGTTGTTTTTGTTGGATTTATTACTCACTTAGCCTAAATGGGATGGGATAAATGTTGCAATTGTGCCACTTATTCTTAAAAAGACTCTCTTGATGGGGTAAAAAGTGGCTCTATATGGAGTTTTTAATGCAATTGGTGACGTTGGAACCTATATTTTTAGTGTTTCAATTACAAGAACAAAATGGTTTATTGGATGATTTAAATGCAGTATTTAGTGCAACAAGAGCAAGAACAAAATGATTAACTTTAACATAACAACATGTGTTTGTTATCTTAAATAGTTTTAAGGAATTGACTGTGAATTACAACTACCACTGTAAGATTTTTGGCTTCCACCTTTGAATAATATATATTGTATGTTGGACATTAGTGTTGTTTATATCATCCTTTTTTCTATTTAGATTTAAAGTTTTCAATTGATTTAATCAAATTTTGTGTATTAGAGAAAGTACAGGGAATGATAGTTACAAGAGCAAGAACAAGAACAAAATGGTTTATTGGATGATTTAAATGCAGTATTTAGTGCAACAAGAGCAAGAACAAAATGATTAACTTTAACATAACAACATATGTTTGTTATCTTAGATAGTTTTAAAGAATTGACTGTGAATTACAACTACCACTGTAAGATTTTTGGCTTCCACCTTTGAATAATATATATTGTATGTTGGATCTTTAGTAAACTTACATCATATTAGTTAATTTTTGTGTCTGATCACCTTTGCAGGTTAGCTTGCCTGGTGCTCAAGGATTTTATGTGGAAATGAAAGATGTGAAGAACTTCTATTTACATCATATTAGTTAATTTTTGAGAGCAGAATCTTATGCTCTTTGAATTGGTTTAATCATTATTAATTTTTAGATTTGTTATTCCCATAGAGCAGGCTGCAAGATTTTGTATTTGGTTGTCATGCCAGGAATTTTGTAAAAGAGTATATAGGTTTATGAAACATGTTCCTCTTTGTGATAAATTACATAGTTTCGCAGCTCTTGCTTAAAGGCATTTGTATTTTGTCAGCTCTTTCTTTAAGAGTGTTTTGTGCTTTTGGCATTCACGGGACAATATTATCAACTACATAAAAATTCAAGTTTAGGATAAGTAAGTTCTTTCGAAACTGCAAAAAAAACAAAAAAAAAAACAAAAAAAAAAAACAAAAAAAAAAAAAAAACCGTCATGATAGTTTTTCCTCCCATGCTGCAACGTGCATATGGTAACAACCTTATTTTATTCTAAAAGAACATACAACTAAAATATGATATTTAAACTCAAAGTGTGGTTTGTATGGATCATCTTCTTTAAGCTACTAAATTTGAGAACAAGATTCATACATTAAGTTTTCAACGGTTCCAGATCATATCTCTCCTATTAAAAGTGTAGAGACATAAAAGAATAATGTTTAGCGTTTGGTTTTTGTCATAATTTTTTTGACTCCTATGATTTTTTTTTGGGTTCGTCATTGATTACGACTAGGAGATGTTTGAATCTTGGTTGGTAAAATGTAGAATGCAAATTCTATCAACCGCTCTTAGCGGGTCTTTCTCAAATTCTGATTTTAGAGCCATCAAAACATAAAACTGCATTATAAGTTGTCATCGGGCAACATCGCGTTAACAGAATCTAATACCGCGATGTAAATTGTTGCGCCACCATAATGCATAAACAAACGACGAACAACGCGTTATAAAAATATTGCTGCCACAACGAATACCATAATGTAAATGGTCACGCCGCCATAACACGTGAATAAATGATTAATAACTCACTATAAACTGTTGCCGCCGCAACGCGTGGGCACTATGCTAGTCCCATAATATGTATATTAGCAATTTCCCGTTATCCCTCTATTAGTCCAGAAAAATTTTGTGCACAATCGAGGCGTCGTCGGAGAACGTCGTGAGTCGTAAGTACTATCGTCGAAGGTCGGCTTCCCCATAAAAGTCACCGTCGGCGTAGTCATCGTATTAGAAATTAGGACGTCGCGTGTAGCATCGTTTCGTTGTCGCTTTCCCCAGGGTAGTGCGTGTATTATCGCTCGCATTTCGTATTCGTGTGTGAAATCTTCCTAAGGCTTTTACGTTAGACTACTTAGACACGGTCTCTATATATATCTACGTATATATATCTACATATGGAGTATTTACTTACACAGCAGAGCGAGTATCCCAGGTTGGCACGTAAAAATTTTGTCTTTGGGAATTTTGTTTGTTCGTTTGTAACTAAGGTTTCAAGTTGCAGTTTCCAAATCGTTTTTCAAAAATGATTCCAGTTCTCTGCAACTTATGGCTCTGATACCAATCTGTCACACCCCCACATTAACCACTAATGGAGTTTATACCGTTAAGGGGTGCGAGCAAACCAGGACCACAACCATTAGTTACAAATACTAAACGAATCAGAGTAAAGTACGAAACATTCATTTCAAACAGTTTCAAAAGTTACGCAGCGGAATAAAAACATAAATATCTTAGCACTAGCCACGTGCTTTACAAATCAGTGTATTAAGTTCCCAACTAAGTTTAATTAAAATAAAAGTCTTCACGTGCCATGCCAACCTTCAATGGATACTCTTCAACGATCTGCAAAAGTGAAAACCACACAAGTGTCAACCTAACGGTTGGTGAGTTCACAGTGGGCATGTCATGCATTGGCCCGGTCTCATAATCGTAATCGTGTCAACCTTTACATACGTAATATTTGTTTGTGAAAAGCAATGCTCAGTTATATACGTCAATTCATAAACATTTGTTATTTAGTAAAGTTA
>JBCNJP010000009.1:2157527-2180950 GCA_039602395.1 Deinandra increscens subsp. villosa | reverse complement strand
GGTGTGACATCAAAGGTGAGTCGAAATAAAACTGTGAATCTATAACGTTAATCGTAGGATAGTTTAGGATGTGATACGCCACAGGAGTGTCATACAACATTATAAAATTATGAAATAGAAATCACAAGGATGACTTTGGATGTAATAAAACACGAAAGGTTTGAATATGGAAAATCAATCGACTAAAACATGAGGGTAAAATATGTAAAATTATGAAAGTAAGTGTTGATGATGAAAATTTCAAAAATGCCATTGAAATCATGAAAAGTGGCATTTTGTCACACCCCGGTCAACGGATTTGGGTGTGAGCGAGACGGAATCATAGTCGCAGATATGCAGAACAACTTCTACTAAATTCAAACGTCATATCAAATATAATACCATTCATGTTGCAGCGGAAAGTCTTGGTGAAATGATATTGTCTTACATTTGAATAAAAGTCTTAGTTTGATATTGAAATCATAAATCAGTTTGTTTAAGATAGGTCGGGACTACGACTCCAGTGAAGCAGGGTCGAAAGTTACAGTGAAGCCCCATTTTATTGTCCAACTAGTCCAAATATGTCACTAAACATTATACTTAGTCCATGATAACCATCATTAGCATATATTAGGTTATAACCAAGATAAATAACAACATAAATTTACAACTAACAATCTTAGCATTTTATAATATATTACTACATGATTTTAACAACACTTAACCATTTATAACTCTTAGCATATGATAACATCAAATTTTAATCATGCTAACACATAAATAATCATCATAAAATCATGCTAATATTTATAGATAACATAACATCATTAACAAAACCCTCATTTCCAAACCTTATAATCTTAAGGTTTTTAAGGAAAATAAACGAAAGAGAAAGTAGTTCGGTTTTACGATTGTTAGAAAAGCTTCACGTTGTAACGGTTCGTTGTCAAGACTCGGGAATCGTTTGGGTCGTTTAAATCGTGTAAAACGTAAACGATAATCGTTTAATGGACTCACAAAGGAGAGGGAAAAGGGTGGCGGTCGGCTCGGTGGCCCGTGGCTGCAACAGCAGCTCCGGCGGCGGCAGGTCAGCAGCTCCGGCGGCGGCACAGTGGCGGACAGCAGGAGAACACAGCAGCAGCAGCAACAGTGGTGGCGCACTGCAGCAGTTCCAGAAATGGTGGTGGTGGTTCCTAGCGGCGAGGGTGGTGGTGTGATGGTTGGTTTCTTGGCCGGAGAAAAGAAGGGAAGGAGGTGGCGGGGCTGTTGGTGGCTCTCAGCGGCTGGACAGTGGCTCCCAACGGCGGCAGCAGCAGTGGCTATCGGCGGCAGGTGTAGGAGCACAGCAGCATGGGTGTAGGTCGCGATGGGGATGGTGGTTCTTGGCTGCCGAGAAGGAGGAGGAACAAGGAGGAAGGTAGTGGCTCGGTGGTTTGCAGCGGCGGCTCACAGCAGCCTTCTGGCAGCAGTAAATGGCGACGGTGGTGGCTGGGTTCGGGCCAGAAGCTAGCAAATCGTGGAGGGTGGAGGTGGTGGCTGATGGCTTGGCCGGAAAAGAAATGGAATGGCGGTGGTGATCCCTGTTGTTGCGGCTCTCGAAAAAGAGAAAAAAAAAGAAGGAAAGAAAGAGGTGAAGGTGGTAGGGGTTGTCCTTGTCACCCAGAAAAGTAGAAGGGAAAGTGAGAGTAGGGTAGGTTGGGTTGGTAAAGTTTATTGTGGGGAGGTAAGTTAGGTGTACAAGTTAGTATGATGATTGTAGGTTAGTAGGATGAAGATGTGTTCATCAAGTTTACCATATTTTTATAAATATATCCCTAGCAAAAATCTCCTAACTCTTGAGTAGGTAACTTTTATAAAACAAAATGCCATGTTTTTATTAAAAGGTAGCATAGTATGTGTAAGTTTTATAAAATATAAAAAGGAGGGTGATGATTAAAATCACACTTTTTATATAACTCACAAGTATAAAAATTATAAAGGTGGTGACAAATTTTTATAAACTAATACGTGGTAACAAGTTTTATAAAAATTGTAAAGTTGATGGACTAATATTATTAAAATTAATCCATTGGGTTTGGACTTTATATTTGGCCTAATAATTTAAGGAAAAGTGTATTTGGGCCGTTTCATCGGTTATGGGTCGTACGGGTCAAAACGGGGCACCGGTTCGAGGCCCGGGCCCGTTGTGTAACGGTTTGGTTTATGGATCGCCAAGATCATTCGGTTTATCGAGTTTCTGTAACGGGTTAAGGTTTCGGGTTCGGTTTGATTGTTTTTGGCTTATTGGGCCTATTGGGCCAAGTCGGGCCCAATTGGGTGTTCGGTTGGGTTTAGGCTTAAGTCTTGACAACGGTTAAAGTTTGTGATGTTTTTATTTTATAAAAACAATTGTTAAAGTCAGTTATAACAGTTTTTCAGAAATCAGTCATAGTTTTCCGTTTTGTACACGGTTTACGGTCAACATTTTCAATTTTGTCAGTTCTTAACAATTTTAAGCTCGACCGTCCAGATTGATTAAAACCGAATAGTTTTAAACATATGATCGCTTATCAGTTTGCTGTGTCGGTTATATAACGTACGACACCAGTTCCATTTCCAGATAAAATATAAAAATACATTTTATATTTATTTTTCTTGTTATTGAAATTCCATGATTAATCCATGGAATCCCTATGAAATTTACGGGTATACGCTTCAAGTACAAACGCGAGATTAGGTTTACGTCGTCAGTTAACGGTCAGGCACAGTAATTAGCAGTTTAAGCAATAATCAGATCAGTTAAAGCACAATAATACTTAATTAAAAGTCAAAGTATAGAGGTTTGACCTAGGTTTTAGGACGAGGTGTCACATTCTCCCCCAGTTAGAAGAATTTCGTCCCGAAATTCAGTTCTTGATCACTGGTTGTTTGTGGCGTTTCCGAAAAGACGAGGATATTTCAGACGCATTTGGTCCTCGTGTTCCCAAGTGTACTCTGGACCTCGCCATGAGTTTCAACACACTTTGATAATGGGAATGCAGCTATGCTTCGTTCTTGTAAAGTCTCGGTCAAGTATCTTGACAGGTTCATCGATAAAGTGAAGTGTTTTGTCAACTTGAATTTCGTCAAGTAGGACGACAAGCGTTTCATCAGACAAGCATTTCCTAAGATTACTAATGTGAAAGACATCATGCAAACAGCTTAGTTATACGGGAAGGCGTAGACGGTAAGCTACTGGTCTGATTGTCTCAGTGATTTCAATTGGACCAATGTAACGAGGGTTAAGCTTTCCTTGTTTGCCGAAACTGATGACACCTTTCCAAGGTGACACTTTTGACATGACGCGGTCACCCTTCTTAAAGGATAAGGGTTTGCGATGATTATCGGCAGATAAATCTCAATAGTCTGATGAAAGAATGAGGATTGTCACACGGATGAACGAGGTTTTGAGTATGAAGGTTTCTGGACAAGTCAGGATTTCTCATGAATGGGCTCTACCAGGATTTTCATGCAGTTCAAATTACAATTATGTGTGCACCCACAATTGTGATTTGCCTTACATGATCAGCCTAAGCTTTGCTCATACTTGAGTTTTCAGTTTTCGTTGGAATATGCAATGTATCGAGGACAAGATGGCTTATGGAAAAGTTTAGATTGATTCGCTACCGGACAGGATCTTCCTTGATTCCCGGGATTTCTAATGATAACAATAATGGAAATGCGGTTTGGCTCCAGACTATTGATCTTGCAGTCTAAGATCTTAATAGGTTCTAGCCAAGATGGGTGTGTAGGCCATTGGTCCAATCCGTTCCAGGATCTCAAGGGAACGATGAGGTTTAAGCATGCCTAGCTTTCCAGGCCTAGTTACCCCCATCTGAGACAGAATCCATTATAAGGTTTTGAACCCCCTTATAGATTCTAAGGGTTCGCGTCGAGTGTTAACGTAGTTCTCCTGGAGATTACCCATGGCTTTTGGAAGGTTCAGAAATTGAAAGGTCTCCTTAGTAGTTTCATAAACTATCATTGGACCAGTCAGATGACCGTTACTGGCTTCGGTCCAGCGAAGGGGCGAATGAAACTTTCTTCCATACAAGCCTTCGAAAAGGGGCGGCCTGAATATTCGAGCGATATCTATCGCGATAAGGAAACTCGGCGAGTGGAAAATGGTTGTCTCAACCATTGCCTATGTTTGTCTTGCGTGATGACAATCTGTCACATAACTACGCAACGTACCTTTTTAAGGTCTGGATTTTTCCTTTTGATTTGGTCATCAGTTTAACTCCTTTATACATACATTTTGTTAGATCCCTGGGTGGATGGAATATCTTGATTTGTGGGCTTCATAAAATGAAAATGCGTGAGCATTGGATCGTCTACTCGATCTAGCTAATCGGACATCGAAACGTAAATAACCGATTGTTTTATTGATCAAACGAGAACAATTACAATCAGTAAACCACAGAGAATTGACACAGAGAAACACACTCAGAAACACACACTTAAGATTTGCTCACACGCTCAGAACTCCTAAACACAAAGACCAAACTACTATTTATACACGACTGGCCGAACGTCCTCCGAACCCCAGGTTCGGTCGGTCCGAACTTCAGGTTCGGACCTAGTTCGGCCAACCCTATATTGGCTTGAACTTGGTCTTCATTTGATACTTCACACGACGCACATTTCAGGTATCAACAAACTCCCCCTCGTCGTGTGCAGTATCTCTTCTCATTTCTTCTCAACATCATCAAATACGTATCATCAATCAAGCTCCCCCTCAAGTAAAGAATCCATTTACCCAATGAAATGAATCTTCGAACAAACTCCTCCTCAACTCAATCGTAACTTGATCTTTGAATACTTGATGATATCTAGTATATCTCTGGCCTTTATCAACAGCTTCAGAAGACTTGAAGTTGTGATAGCTTGCACAACAGCATCCTGCATTAATACTTAAATAATCTTGGCGCAAAACATCTCTTTGAGACTCCAAGATATGATTTTGAAAATTGATTTTTATATCACGTGTTGATCAGATCGAAAATAAAACAGAAACAAAATCTTTTTGGCTTTTTGAAAGTTTATATCAAAACACACCTAAAATCTTTTTGATCTTTTCTAAAATGAAATGAAATTGCAATACAGAATCAAACACTATTTTTGGTATGAGAAAGATCACTATATGGGATCATATTGATCATAACGCACTGAACTATACTTCAATTTCAATTAATTGAAACACATAAGTCATTTCGATTGCTGGTATAATTTGTCCATCTTAAGCTCAGACAGAATCATACTCATAACATCTGGATATGTTAAGGTATTGATTAGATTTGCTTTGACCAGTGTACCCCACACTATCAGACATATTCAGACAATTTCTGTTTGTCTTTCTTTTTCTTTTGTGTGATTGCAATTGTGAACTTTCACATTGCATACTATTTTTCATGATACAATCAACTGTGTTCCATGCAAAAAGAAATAAGAACGTTAAATCGTCTACCTTAAGGTCGATCTTTCGATACGCAGATAAGGCCTCGGATTTAACAAAAAAAAAAGAAATAAAACAATCTGAAATTGTATAACCCAACAACAATCAGGTCGGTACTCCCGTACACGCAGAGAAAGTCCGATGAGTTATACGAAACACCAAAGAAAATAAAGCAGAACGTCAAACGAACAACGATCAGGTCGGTCTTTCGACACGCAAAGAAAGTCCGATCGTTTGACAAAATAAAGAAAATCAAACAAGATTAAATCTTTGCAAAATGAACACATGTATACACAGTGACTTCTCATTTTGAATTTCACACTTATTTTTCTTTTTGTGTCAAGAAATATGCATCAAGATGTTATCCACATGGTCAAGCATTAGTATTTAGTGTATATCACATCTGAATACTTTCTGATTTGTCGAACCTACCAAGCACATCAATCAATGATCTTATGGCCCTTTCATCTACTTTATCCATGAGTCAGATACGTATGCCAATGTAACATCATTTCCCAATGATCAATTTCTCACAATTTTATATTTTGCATGTATTCACCTTCCTTCATTATATATTCTGCATGTATTCACATTCTCCCCATACCATGCATTTTCTCAACTACTCCCCCTTACTTACAATTCTCCCCCTTAAAATGAAAACTCTATTTTTGGATTTTCATTTTACACAAAAATAATGCGTGAGCATTGGATCGTCTACTCGATCTAGCTAATCGGACATCGAAACGTAAATAACCGATTGTTTTATTGATCAAACGAGAACAATTACAATCAGTAAACCACAGAGAATTGACACAGAGAAACACACTCAGAAACACACACTTAAGATTTGCTCACACGCTCAGAACTCCTAAACACAAAGACCAAACTACTATTTATACACGACTGGCCGAACGTCCTCCGAACCCCAGGTTCGGTCGGTCCGAACTTCAGGTTCGGACCTAGTTCGGCCAACCCTATATTGGCTTGAACTTGGTCTTCATTTGATACTTCACACGACGCACATTTCAGGTATCAACATAAAACACTAGCCTTCTCAAGTCTCTGAGTCTAGGTACCCATAGTCTATCCACAAAGTTCATGGTTCCATCAGGCTTTTTAATCAGTTGTTTCTCCACGTCATGCAGGCATTCATTTTCCAGATTCTTCGGCTTAAGAGCTTCAATTAGAGGGTCACGATCTTGTGACGTGAGGTTCGAGTGTATGGTCATTCTTAATGTTTGAACACGACACGGTTTGGTATGTTCCTTCCTGCTTAATGCATCGGCTACAACGTTAGCCTTTCCCGGGTGATAATGAATCTCACATTCATAATCGTTAAGCAGTTCGAACCATCGTGGTTGTCTCATGTTTAGCTCTTTCTGGTTAAAGAGGTGTGGGAGGCTCTCGTGATCGGTGAATATAACGCACCAAGTCTCATAGGGGTAGTGCTTCCAGATTTTGAGGGCAAATATGACGGCTCCAAGTTCTAAGTCGTGAGTCGTATAATTCTTCTCATGAATCTTCAGTTGTCGAGAGGCGTAAGCGATAATTTTCTCACATTGCATCAGTACGCAACCCAAACCTTAATGCAAAGCATCACAGTATACTACGAAATCGTCGATTCCGTCTGGTAAGGATAGGATTGGGGCGTTGCAAAGTTTTTGCTTTAACAACTGGAAAGCAGTTTCAGTTTTATCATCCCAGATATACTTCTTATCTTTCTGAGTCAGGGTGGTAAGAGGCTGGGCTATCTAAAAAAATTCAATGAATCGACAGTAATAGACAGCGAGACCTAAGAATTGTCGAATCTCGATTGGGGTCGTGGGAGTACTCCAATCTTTGATTGATTTAATCTTAGACAGACCAACATGAATATCTCGGTCGTTGATCACATGACCCAGAAAGTGTACTTCGCGAATCCAAAATTCACATTTGGAGAACTTCGCGTAAAGCTCTTCTTTATTTAACAGTTCGGAGATGAGTCTCAAATGTTCTTCGTGTCCGTTCTTACTACGTGAGTAGATAAGAATATCGTCGATGAACACGATAACAAATTTTATCACAGTATGGTTTGCACACGCGATTCATTAAGTCCATGAATACGGCTGGTGCGTTAATCAAACCTAATGGCGTAACGAGGAACTCGTAATGACCAAAGTGTGTTCTAAACGCTGTCTTTGAGACATCTTCATCTCTAACTCGGAGTTGGTGGTTCCCCGACCTTCTATCGATTTTGGAATAGCAGCATGATCCTTGTAGTTGATCAAATAAGTCATCGATCCTTGGAAACGGGTAACAGTTCTTCACTGTCAGTTTGTTCAACTCTCGGTAGTCGATACACATCCTGAACGTTCCATCTTTCTTTCTTTTTTTTCCAGGAATAACACGGGAGCACCCCACGGGGAGTGGCTTGGATGAATAAAGCCCTTATCTAGCAACTCTTGCAGTTGGCTAGAAATCTCTTGCATTTTAGGCGGTGCCAGTCGGTAAGGGGACCTGGCAACGGGGCAGCTCCGGGTGTTAGGTCGATGCGAAAATCTACTTTTCATGCTGAGGGTAAGCCTGGCAAGTCTTTTGGAAAGACTTTCAGGTATTTGCAGAAAATAGGAATGTCTTCGATACGCTTGTCTTTCAGTTTCTTCTCTGTGACATGAGCTAGAATGACATGGCATCCTTTGTGGAGGAATTCATGTGTCTTCATACACGATATGATACCTAGTTCGGCTCCACTCTTTTCGCCTTGTACGTCCAGAGTGTGGCCATATGCTAACGGCACTCCAACCATTCTCTCATGACACACAATTTCAGTATGGTTCTTTGCTAACCAATCCATTCTAATGACTACATTGAAATTTCCTCAATCAATGGGCATCCAATCGATGCTGAAAGAACGGCCAGCGGTTAGCCTGGGTAGATTACTCTGGTTTCTATCAAATCTCCCTTCGCAAATTTCATTGCAAACTTAGCGTCTAGGGCAACATGGGTGACGTCAAGTAATTGACTGAAATTGATAGACACAAGGCTTCTATCGGCACATGTACCGTATAAAACAGAGGTATAATGGTTATCTAGCAGAAACGTACTCGTCGTCGTGTTAGGGTCACGAAGGCGTCTCCGGCATTGATCACGAAAGTTCTTCCACTAGCATGGTTAGCATCTTGGTTCTTCGCCTTCGTGCATTCCTTTGTAATGGCTAATTTCCTCGCAACCGTAGCAAGTGCGATTTGGGCAATCACGTGCTACATGTCTTTTAACCTTGTAGATGTTACAATAGACATTACCACAATCGAGAGTGTGGTATAGGTTGCGTTTGGAGCATAGGGGTGCTGTACCGGTGTAACCGGTCCTTCGGACAGGGTGAACAGCTCACGGAACCTCTAAAAGGTGTAGGCTTTAATTCATAAAGTCCTTTTATGAACATTCACGAGGGCTTACAATGTTAGGTTAAAACATTGAACACAATCTGGTGGAATTGTAGTCTAGTGTTTTCTAACCTTGGTTAATTCGTTCATACTACGCGCCCCATCGTCTGCGTGACGTTGGGTTGTAGTAGCAGCGACGGTTTCTACAACACATTGAGCAATCGGTTCCTCGATTTCAGCAGCGCTCAAGGGCGGAGGAGGTGAAACGTTTCTGGTGGCTCGGCGTCTAGGCGCCATACTTTCGCCTTATCGATGTCAACATAAAGGAAAGTCTAGATTATATGTGAATGGGGTTATTACAAGCGCGAGAATAACTGCCACGACATACATCCACGGTACCAAAATATGATGCACGCAAGCACGACCAAGAAACAGGAAGCAGAGGGGAACGACATACGCAAATGATAACATGATATAGTGACAACAACAGTAATGACATCAATCCTAAACGTGGAAATCATAATCATAATCATGATACTAGTTTCCATCCACCGTATTGACTGGTAGTATATACGATAGTCAAAGGAGGATAAGTCTTCGTCCTGGGCTTGCAGTCTCGTCGCAACAAAATATGTAAATATTTTTCATTGCCAAAAGGAGGGATCAGAAGTCTGGATTCTTAGTCAAGCTATCTAGAGTGGTGGTCCAGAGGGCATAGTTAAGGTGGTGGTGATCTGAGCAGTGAGGTTCATGTAACTGAACACTCGCCCAGGGAATTCCTCTAGGTAAGCGACTCTCGTCTGGAAGGACTCGTTGGCCAACCGCAGATCTGTGTAGGCCATGTTGACAACACTCATGTGAGCGTGTAGTGACTCCATAGCACTCAGTGTAGCAGCCTGGTGATGCTCCATGGCGGCTAGACGGGTCTCTAGTGGCGCCAGATCGGTCTAGGTGGGGAGTCTAGTGATCTCATCGTTGATCACCCCAAAAGGCTCGCTCATGACATTGCGGGCATGTCACCAGTAGTAGTGGTCGCACCGCCAGTTAGCGGCAGCGGTGGGAATCGGGTGGTTCGAGTTGTCATCTGAGAGACGGGGTCACAATGCTCTCAGAACACTCGATGGTAATGCGGACTATCGGATAGTACCGACGGTGAGAATGTCCTTCTCTGGGCTGGACAGTTCATGGTCCTCAGGGGAAGGTGTGTAGTCAGACACGGCTGTGTCTTTTCCAGAGGAAACAGATATGCAGATGACCTCTTCGGAAGTCATCTCTGCGATAATATTCCAGGAGAGAACATAGTTGGTAACACGATAACAGTATCTAGAATAAAGATATAAATGTACCAGTTGCAGTAATACTAAATCATATATATATATATATATATAGGGAGAGGATCATTTGAGAACCAATTTGGTTTGAGAACTAAAAAGAACTAATTTGAGCCACATGTTTATTACATGTATCCCCCCTCCCATGAATTGTAGTGGTCCCCCCTGAAATTTGTGGTTGAGATTTAGTTCTCAAAAGTTCTCAAAATAAAAAGTTCTCATTTGAACCTAACCCTATATATATATATATATATATATATATATATATATATATATATATATATATATATAAAAACATAAGTTAACGTAACCAATATGATAAGGAATTGGTCTTGCGTGCAAACGGTAGCTTCGGAGCGGGTTATAGTCCAGGTCTGGTTTTTGTTTATTTGTTTAACCTAGTTCGCTATAACCACGGCTCTGATACCAATCTGTCACACCCCGGTCAACGGATTTGGGTGTGAGCGAGACGGAATCATAGTCGCAGATATGCAGAACAACTTCTACTAAATTCAAACGTCATATCAAACATAATACCATTCATGTTGCAGCGGAAAGTCGTGGTGAAATGATATTGTCTTACATTTAAATAAAAGTCTTAGTTTGATATTGAAATCATAAATCAGTTTGTTTAAGATAGGTCGGGACTACGACTCCAGTGAAGCAGGGTTGAAAGTTACAGTGAAGCCCCATTTTAATGTCCAACTAGTCCAAATATGTCACTAAACATTATACTTAGTCCATGATAACCATCATTAGCATATATTAGGTTATAACCAAGATAAATAACAACATAAATTTACAACTAACAATCTTAGCATTTTATAACATATTACTACATGATTTTAACAACACTTAACCATTTATAACTCTTAGCATATGATAACATCAAATTTTAATCATGCTAACACATAAATAATCATCATAAAATCATGCTAATATTTATAGATAACATAACATCATTAACAAAACCCTCATTTCCAAACCTTATAATCTTAAGGTTTTTAAGGAAAATAAACGAAAGAGAAAGTAGTTCGGTTTTACGATTGTTAGAAAAGCTTCACGTTGTAACGGTTCGTTGTCAAGACTCGGGAATCGTTTGGGTCGTTTAAATCGTGTAAAACGTAAACGATAATCGTTTAATGGACTCACAAAGGAGAGGGAAGAGGGTGGCGGTCGGCTCGGTGGCCCGTGGCTGCAACAGCAGCTCCGGCGGCGGCAGGTCAGCAGCTCCGGCGGCGGCACAGTGGCGGACAGCAGGAGAACTAGCGGCGAGGGTGGTGGTGTGATGGTTGGTTTCTTGGCCGGAGAAAAGAAGGGAAGGAGGTGGCGGGGCTGTTGGTGGCTCTCAGCGGCTGGACAGTGGCTCCCAGCGGCGGCAGCAGCAGTGGCTATCGGCGGCAGGTGTAGGAGCACAGCAGCATGGGTGTAGGTCGCGATGGGGGTGGTGGTTCTTGGCTGCCGAGAAGGAGGAGGAACAAGGAGGAAGGTAGTGGCTCGGTGATTTGCAGCGGCGGCTCACAGCAGCCTTCTGGCAGCAGTAAATGGCGACGGTGGTGGCTGGGTTCGGGCCAGAAGCTAGCAAATCGTGGAGGGTGGAGGTGGTGGCTGATGGCTTGGCCGGAAAAGAAATGGAATGGCGGTGGTGATCTTGTTGTTGCTGCTCTCGAAAAAGAGAAAAAAAAAGAAGGAAAGAAAGAGGTGAAGGTGGTAGGGGTTGTCCTTGTCACCCAGAAAAGTAGAAGGGAAAGTGAGAGTAGGGTAGGTTGGGTTGGTAAAGTTTATGGTGGGGAGGTAAGTTAGGTGTACAAGTTAGTATGATGATTGTAGGTTAGTAGGATGAAGAGGTGTTCATCAAGTTTACCATATTTTTATAAATATATCCCTAGCAAAAATCTCCTAACTCTTGAGTAGGTAACTTTTATAAAACAAAATGTCATGTTTTTATTAAAAGGTAGCATAGTATGTGTAAGTTTTATAAAATATAAAAAGGAGGGTGATGATTAAAATCACACTTTTTATATAACTCACAAGTATAAAAATTATAAAGGTGGTGACAAATTTTTATAAACTAATACGTGGTAACAAGTTTTATAAAAATTGTAAAGTTGATGGACTAATATTATTAAAATTAATCCATTGGGTTTGGACTTTATATTTGGCCTAATAATTTAAGGAAAAGTGTATTTGGGCCTTTTCATCGGTTATGGGTCGTACGGGTCAAAACGGGGCACCGGTTCGAGGCCCGGGCCCGTTGTGTAACGGTTTGGTTTATGGATCGCCAAGATCACTCGGTTTATTGAGTTTCTGTAACGGGTTAAGGTTTCGGGTTCGGTTTGATTGTTTTTGGCTTATTGGGCCTATTGGGCCAAGTCGGGCCCAATTGGGTGTTCGGTTGGGTTTAGGCTTAAGTCTTGACAATGGTGAAAGTTTGTGATGTTTTTATTTCATAAAAACAATTGTTAAAGTCACTTATAACAGTTTTTCAGAAATCAGTCATAGTTTTCCGTTTTGTACACGGTTTACGGTCAACGTTTTCAATTTTGTCAGTTCTTAACAATTTTAAGCTCGACCGTCCAGATTGATTAAAACCGAATAGTTTTAAGCATACGATCACTTATCAGTTTGCTGTGTAGGTTATATAACGTACGACACCAGTTCCAGATAAAATATAAAAATACATTTTATATTTATTTTTCTTGTTATTGAAATTCCATGATTAATCCATGGAATCCCTATGAAATTTACGGGTATACGCTTCAAGTACAAACGCGAGATTAGGTTTACGTCGTCAGTTAACGGTCAGGCACAGTAATTAGCAGTTTAAGCAATAATCAGATCAGTTAAGGCACATTAATACTTAATTAAAAGTCAAAGTATAGAGGTTTGACCTAGGTTTTAGGACGAGGTGTCACACATTTTAGCCATGAAATCTTAAAAATCAAAAGAATATCATAGATCGAAATCGAAGTATATATAGGATATCATGAAACCGCATGCAAACCACGAAAAGGCTAGGAAGCCAGAAATTGAGTGCATGAGTGTGTGATAAGTGTTAGACTTGAGGTACATCCTAACTAAGGCAAAACAAGACATAAAAAGGCCAATCTCTAAGCGGAGCATGAAATACATGAGGTTCTCGTGTTTGGACACCTAAGGCAATAGTCTAGGTCATTCCATTTCTAATAACCTAGTTCACTATAGCCATGGCTCTGATACCAATCTGTCACACCCAACCGACGGCGAAAACATCAGGGCATGATTAGATTGCCCATAAGCTCATGAAAACTAATTTAGTGACAATAGTTGATAAATAATGAATTTCATTAATAACATTAAAAAATTAAAACAATTCGCCACATATTGATAACAAATACAATTTCTTTAATAAACTAGGTCCAAAATCCCTATGTGATAGCATCTTGAAACATCAACATCTTAGCCTGCAACATGTATAAAATAAAGGGGGGTCAACTATAAATAGTTGGTGTATAACCACAAGTTTGATACATAACATATATTTGAAAAACATGTGTTACGTGTCATATGATAAAATAAGTGAAATATAACATGCTAGAAGATATTAACAACATGAAAGACTAGGCATAAACAAACCTCAATGACATATGCTAGATTCCCTAACCCGCAGGTTAGACTAAATGAAATAATGAAATAGGCTCCAAACACTCAACGCCAAAACCGGTCAAGTTGAGTGGGTTGTCAACCGATAGATCTACCTTTGTTACCCCAGGCCTTACGTTAATGTTTATGCCAAATGAAAGACATGACAGACATGACAACCATGACAAACTTGACATCCGATGATAAACATGAAAACCTTTGATAAACATGAAAGCCTTTCAAAACCACATATTGACAAATCATGTTAGAAGTCAGATAACACATAATTCACACATAGATTACATACGCATGGTAAATGATAAATTTGAAAGACAACACTTTGAAATATGATACATGTTGCAACCCCAAAATGATAAAACTGGAAAGGGGGCAAGGACTACTCACTTGGATTAGAAGTTAATTCCACGAAAGTGAAAGTGAAAGGGTTAGTCCTGAAGATTCATCCTAAAAGAATAGAATGGGACGACATGAGTATCGGAATATGGATTCTAAGCTCTTATGCATTTGGGGATGGGTTTTAATGTTATAAATTGATGTTTGAAAATGTTACTTTTAAGAGTTACAATTCTTTAAACGTTACTAGCATGCTTTGGCCTAATAGGTTATGACACTCTCATCATGGCGTCCCAGGTAAGCATCCAGGTCCGACTATGGGATTTATGCGAACACTTATCCTCGACAGAGACCCTGACTACCGGTGTTTTCACCCTTCCAGTTACTACATTTCATTCACGTCTCAAGTACTATCACTAATTATGTTTGAGAAACAATAGGTTTGGTTCTAAGGCTTTTGAAATCCTAAAATGGTATCTATGTTCAAAACCCGAATTACATATTAGAATGATTAAGAATTGGTTTAATTGTTGATTTGTGAAAAACAAGCCTAAATCCCCACTTGTTCATTTATAAAAACGTTAACTTTTGGATTAGGTGAATATAGATAAAATTAAACATGATAGGTTGGACTCGTTGGGCCTAACGAGCCTCTACAAGGCTACACCAAGCCTAAAGGCGGCCTAAGCAGGGCAACACGTCCTAATGGCGTGCCTTTGCAAAGCTAGGTTGTCCAAGGGACAAGCCTTAACAATGCTAGGCGTTCTAAGAATGAGCCTTAGCAAGGCTACCTAAACGAGCCTAAAGCACCTAACTAAGAACCTAAATTAAACTAATTAAACTAAGAAAGCGATAGATAAACGAATAACGAAAAGAAGAAAGAACGAAAGAAAGAAAGAAAAAAAGAAGAATTACCTCAAAGTAGATTTTCAAACAAGACGCTCTCGAAGGCAGCACCTCCTCACCGAGAACATAAAAAAACTACTATGCACGACACCCAAAGGGGTATTGTGTTTGTGGAACCACCAAAATTTGGTTTTTCCACTTGCTTATACTCAAACTAGGAGTTGCAAGCTATTAGGGACCTAACAAAGGTATTAATAGGTTTGAAATGAAGGAAAATATTGTATGATGTGCGATGTGGGATAGGTTTTACAAGGGAAAACGCGTCTTTGAAATCAACAACTAACACCAAACTTGTTTTAGCGATTCCCGCTTCGTTATAACTCGGTTTTGCGCGCGGTTTTTTCCAAGTTCACCATTTTCAGAGTACAATCATATGGAATAGAGTAATCTACCATTTATGGTGTTGAGAATTGGGCTTAAACCTTGGATCTTGATGTGAGTCGAGTTTTCAAGTTTTTGAAACATACGGATGTTACATTCGCTTATCTCATATGCTTTCTTGTCAACCATGTTCCTTGAAGTTCAGGGATCATTGTTGCCAGCATAAGACACGTCACAGTCTGAGAATCATTAACATGCCTAACCCATCTTGCATGGTCAGCACTGTTATGATCAATGGGTTCTTCAGGGATTGGGTTCTCAAGAACATGAAAATTTTTTCCAGCCGTGAGAACAATTTTCAGGTTGCGATACCAATCCATGAAATTGGTATTATTGAGAATTTCCTTCTCAAGGATGGACTTAAGGGAGAATAGGGAGGAAGTATGGACGGGATCGAAATTACTTGATGACATCTAAAAGAAAAGGCAAGATTTAGAAATTTTCATGCAAACACCTAATTAATTGTGACCCAATAAAAAAATTATAATTATGGTGAGATCATGTTTCACGTCAACACGTTGAATGGCTTAGCTCTTTTCACGGCTGGGCTACGCAGGTAGGCAGTGTTTACCAATTGTGTCTACTACGCAATTCTCGTTTTGGGAACACTTGTTTAAGACTTGACAAGTTGTACATTATTCTCAACAACGCCCACTCTACGAAATGCACGCTCAAGTGCAGGGTTAACGCTAAACAGTTGAGTTTCGTTTCGCCGGTGATATTTTATCCTCGAACCAGAACGGTAGTCCCAGTCCATGTTACACGGAAATCACGACCCTACCTTTAACCAAAACCATAGGCACGGATGCAGGATTGTCACTACACCAAGGGTTCAGATAGATTGGTCAAAGTGTCATCAGCTCAGAGTAGCGCAGAAATATCGATTTGATTTGGGATTCTATATTTTAAATTTACCAATAAGGGTTATATTTAAAATATTATACAACGGTCTATGCATGAAATAAACCGTTCATAAGTTTGTAAACTGATTTTACGTTGGTTCGTGACAACTTGAGTTTCCTCTCAATCTCTCCACCGATTAAATTTCAATCCCCTAATTAAAACTAGGTTGGTTGTTTCGCAAACCAATTTTAGTAACTTTTACCCTGTTTCTCCAAATTAAATTATTCAATTTACTTTAGAAAAAACTTGGATCAAATATACTTCTTATTTAATCCAAAAAAAATTCGAATACTTTAATAAAACATATTTTATTTTATGTCGTTATTAGATTGTGATCTAGGGGCCTATGTCGCGACAAACATCATCATGCATTCACAACAATAAAATATAATATATATATATATATATATATATATATATATATATATATATATATATATGTGCAATTGATCCAAAGGATTTCGAACTTGCCCGAGCCATTGAGCAAAACCGAAATATGCAAATAAATGAAACTCATGACACAATTCTAGTAATTCATTCATGCTCTCACTTGCTTCAACATATCCTGCTTCTGATCTCCTTGTGATCGTCGTCTTCCTTGTATGTCTTGGTTTTATATTTATTACAAAATAAAATACAAAACTTATCCATTACAATGAAGGCCCAAAAGGCCCAAAAATAAAATACATACATTCCAAAATAAACAATCACAATAAAGAAAACAACCATAGATATATTTTGGCTCTAATTGCATATAATATCACAACCATAAATAACTATTGGCCATGATCATAAAACCCTAAGCATTTATGATTTTCAAAAATTCAAGCCTAGCAACATGGCCAAAATATAAAAATAATAATTATCTAAATACTGATTCGTCTGAACGGAGTTGTAAGTGGCTCTGATACCACTGCTGGGATTCTGTGTACGATTTTAAAATTTTAGAGTCGTGACTTGAAACACAAGTCACGTGGCGGAAGCGTGTGTACAAGGTCAATTCATAATTGATCCCACCAGTGATCCAAACAATCCGAATAAACATAAAATAAACTAGTCGTGATTAAACCAAATGAGACACCTTGGTTCAACGAACAGTCTAGCTATATGACTGTTTCACGATTAGGGTTTTGATCTCATAACTTTTATGACAAAACCTAATAAATAATAAACCAAGAAGGATAAACAATATACCTTCCTTGAAGACCAGCGAGAATACACGACAACTCGTGACTACTCGATGGCGGCGGCGGTGGTGCCTGGTGGCGGCGGCAGTGGTAAGCAGATGGAGGGGGAGGGCCGAAAATTCTCTGATCTCTTTGTCTCTTTCTCTCTCTCTCTCTCTCTCTCTATCTCTCTCTCTCTCTCTCTCTCTTGTGTTGTGATTTCATGTGTAATCTGAATTATGAGGTTTGACCCCCTATTTATAGTAATAGCTAACAGGATAACTATGTCAACTAAAATCAGGGTAAATCAATCCATAATAATTGATAACTTATTTATCAAGTATTTGAAATTCAGATTAATTATTTTTGAAAAAACCATATATATAGGGTAGGGTTCCATGGAAAACCCCTCAATTTTGAAAACCTGGAAAACCACTTTTTAACCATTGATTTGAAATTAATGGTTGAGATTATAGGAGGTCAAGATTGTAAAATGTATTGGTATAATGAAGGACATAATAGACAAATCATATTTTTATTAATAAATATTTTAATCAATTTTCTCTCTCCAATCTCCTATTTCCTAAAATCTATCTCTCTCTCTCTCTCTCCTCTTTAATTTTTAAATTTCCAGGTCAGATTGTATGGAAAAAAAGACAAACCAAATTTACAAAAGAAAAAATATCATTGATCACCAGTTCATCACCATAGCAACGATTGTTATATAGTTGTAACAATAACTTGGTTACATAGGTGTAATAATAATTTCATGTATATTTTTCAAAAAAAAATTAAAGGTTGCATATGTGTAACAATAACTTTACATGTGTGTAACCAAATTAAACATTGTATAACAATGAAATTTACTCAAAACTATAGCCTGAGAAAGATACAGTGTTGATACATGAACTTTGTGTGGCCGTTACTGTTTGAATTGTCAAACAGACTGATTTGTCGGAGACATGAACTGGGTCCGAACCCCAGCCGAACTCCAGGTTCGGAGTTGTCTGAACCTTAGACGAACTCCAAGTTCAGAGGGAGTTCGGACAGAGTTCGAAGGTCTCCAGGTTTGGACAGATTACACGAGTATAAATAGTTTCGTCTTTGTATTTCATTGTAAGTTTCTGTCCAGAGTCTTTCCAGTTCAATGTGTTGAGAGGGGAGGTTCTGTCCAACCTCCCCAGACCTTAAACGTTTGTATATTCCTTCGATTTATGTAATCATTCAAACAATATATGACAAAAATTCCGTCTCATTATTATCTACCATAGAATCGATCCGTATATGCTTTTTCATACAGTATTACAACAGTGTAACAATGAAATTTACTCAGAAATTATAACCTGACAATGATACAGTATTACATCAATGTAACAATAAAATTTACTCGGAAATTATAACCTGACAACGATACAGTATTAAATCAGTGTAATAATGAAATTTACTCTGAAATTATAACCTGACAACGATATAGTAATTCATCAGTGTAACATATATTTATATTTAACTCATTTTCAATTGAATTTGATCTTGGATAACCATGGAGATGTCGCTTGTGAAAGAACGTGATGAAGATGAACGCTAAATAATTGTGATGAATGGACGTGAAAAGAAAAGAACGTGGAATAATGGACGTGAAAAGAAATTGGATTAGGGTTAGCGATTTCAATAAATTTCCTGGAATGAATTGTATTATCCCTGCAAATCTTGAAATTAGTTAATTGGTATTAAATATAAAACTACTTTACTAAAATAGAATGGTTAAAACTACCTTAATACCCTTTCATTAAAAGAAAGTTACAAAATTAAATGAAATGATGTGATTGGTGGAAAGGGGTTTTCCAAGTTTTCCAAGTTTTCCAATATCTATCTATCTATATCTATATCTATATATTCTATCTATATCTATATATTATATAAAAGAAAAGATGGATGCTGAGGTGGCATCACCACATCCATCCTCAGCATCGTTTTCCCGCCTAAATGACCCCTTTATATGAAACACGCGGATCCTACGTAATACCGACCCATCCTTATTCCCGTCTCAACTAAAAAACCCTAATATCACCGTCATTCCCGATGATCAAGAAAAACCTATTCTCTTCTTCTGCGATTCATTCACTCTCATCGTCTCCTCAAAGGCGATTTTCAACCGACGTGATCTTTCATTGCCGACCTCATGAACGACCATCAGAATTAACATTGTCGGCCTCAAGAACAGTCGTCAATCGACTTTTTTGGTGATCTTTCTCCCGCTCCTCTATCCTTGCCGCTTCTCTAAATTCCAAACCCTAATCTCGCAGTCGTCCTCGATTCACAAGCCATCTGCTCAAGATTGAATCCAAGGTTTGATTTCGGGATGTGAGATCGTTCTTGATTTAATCATTTTTAGTTTAAATCTTGATTTATATTTGTTTTATATGTGAATCAGAGGTTTGGTTTTTGATTAAAAGACATTTTCCACTTTTGGTTCCTCCGACAGGCTTCTGATCTTCCGTTGTGCAGTTTCTAATTTGCTTTGGTTTCTTGACAAATTTATTTAATTTTTTTAAACAAACAGATTTATCGTATGTCTCTTTGGCGTACTCATTATGCCTCTCTCTCATTGTCATATTGATTGATTGCTGAGCATCGTATATGGAGATTGGAGTTTTGTGTGATTTGGAAACTTATGATTTAAACATTTTGGTATGTTATCCTCTGATTCGCCATAGTTGAAACTATGCATTTTTTATTAATTGAGACTTTGGCTCTTTTTGAAAGTTTAATGTCAACTGCTCTTTGTTTTTATATTATTATAGGCTCTTTTTGTTTTGTTATTGCAGGACATTGGCTTTGTGTAGAGGTTCGGTTCTGGTCCATTCAGTGCGTTTGTATGTTTTCCTGTTCTCCTCATGTTGTTATGTGGTTATAATAATCTTTTTGGATGTTTACATGTGCCGTTTAATATTTAAAGTAGATTAGCTTTTCATCTCTAAGTTTTAAGAGCATACAAAGATCAACTATTTTGTCATTGAAATTTGTATTTGCTAATATACTATTATCAACTATCACAAATTTTGTTCCATACAGTGATGTAAAATTAGTAGTATTTCTCTAACTATCTATATATTAGTTAGTTATCTTTAAGAACATATATTATATTTTGTTTTTATAACTTATTTGCATACAACTTTATAGGTATTTACCAAAAAACTTCATTGAATGCAGATTATCTAGGCCGAATTGACAGAACCACTGGTGTATTCAGAAGAGGGGGGAAACCTTGCCCAAAATCATGCTCCTTGATATAAGGTAAATTAGATAAACATACACATAACACATAATTCTGATCTATAAACTCAGTTTTACTATGCAGCGAACATCTAATAGAATTAACATAATGCTTAAATTATTTAAATTACATTGGAATTGTTGTACTGTTTTGGGTCAATTGCAATAAGATGCTAAAAATAGACCTTAAAGTAATGCTTTTACAATACAAATACTAATTTGGTATGTTTCTTTGTACACGGTTAAGAGGCATCCATCACTACATATACTAATTTGGTATGTTTCTTTTAAAATAGTTGATCTTCTTTTCTTATCTCAATGAATATATGTACCTCTAAAAAACAAAGAGGGTACCTGTTGTGAGTATTGAGCCATATATGTAAAAAAATAGATAGTTGTATGTTATCTAGCAAAAAAACATTGAATTGACTTATGTAAACAATAGATAGTGGTATGTTATCTACCCAAAAAAACTTTGAATTATCTACTATTTTTAAATCACTTCCTCTGTTCTTATTTATATGAAGAAATTTTTTATTGGCAGAAATGTTCCAAGAGAGTGCACAGTTGTGTGCTAATAGATTTCTTTATAGAGGTATTGACTCTTATTTCAGCTCAATTTTGATCCTGGAAATTAGGAGGAACACTCATTTAAGAAATTTAAAGTGATCATTTAGCCGTTAATATATAAGCATTAGTGAAGCTTAGAATTTTTAAATTTTCATAAAATAGGAACAACTGTTCTCATTTGACCTTTGAAAGTCAACTTTTTTATAGTTTACACAAGAAGCAATTCGGAAAGCTTCATAGTGAAAAGTTATTTTCAAAAAGTTTTAAAACTTTAGGTAACATTTGGTTTGTAGTCATCACTCATCAATCGTTATTTCTATGGTTTTGATGATAGGGTTGTATGGCGGGATATTTTTTATAAATTTTTAAGGTACTGATTAAATATAGTCAACAAGATTACACTGGTCTTATAACTTCATTAAATGCAATGTTTAAGTTTAATACAATGAACTTTTTTATAGATAGTTAAAAAATCAAAATGAAAAAATCTCATGATACTTCTGCCTCCTCAGGTTTAGCTCCACTTAAATTCTTCAATAATTTAACGAATGCTTTGAATTGTGTTATTTTTCAGGGAATCGGGCCATTCTTTGCTACCATAGTCTAATATGTTACAGTTACTTTCATATGTTTTTGCATCTTCGTTGGTAGAGTATTTTTTTTTCCCGAGATTTGATAGGCTCTTATGATGTTTTTATATGATGCTCTTTTTTGAAATTTTGTATGAAGCACATGGATATGTTAGTCTAATATAGCCTACAAACTTTTTATCCTAAATGGATGAAGATCGAAATGTGACAAACCAAACGTCAAATATAGTGTATACGTCAAATATAGTGTATAAGTTTGTATTTTCGAATTTGTAACTTTTCAAATTTTGCAATGTTGTTTGTCTTTAATTTCAATTATTGAATTACTTTGCTATAGTATATTATAATACTAATTATGTTTTTTAAAATTCGCCCTTGCGACGCAGGGTATCAAAGACAATTTACATCACGAGTTAGCAAAAGCCAAGGTCAGTCATTTTCAAGAGTTGGACTCTATTTAAAGAATCCATGCTTTAGTAATGGTCAGCTTTACGTTGCATAATCAAGGGTTAAGAGCAGAGATGGACTAAAACTTCTCATATTGTATTTTTAAATTTGTAACTTTTTTTCATTCTCCAATGTTAATTTTTTTTTTTAATTTCCAATTATCGAATTACATTTATTATAACATATGTTGTAAGTATTAGTTATATAAAAATCCGCCCGTGCGTGGCACGGGTATCAAAAACTAGTAATATATATATATATATATATATATAGGAAGAGGATCATTGGAAAACCCTCTAAATATTGGAAAACCTAGAAAACCCTTTTCAACCAATCACATTATTTCTTTCTTTTTTTATTTTTCTTTTATATAAAGGGTATTATGGTAAGTTGACATAATCTATTTTTGTAAACTATTTTTTTTTTAATTTCCTTTAACTAATATCCTATTTTCATGGATCAAATTAATATCTTCCTATAGAATTCTCCATATCTTAATCACGTTGATTCATTCTCAAACCCTAATCTCAATCAATTTCACTTCTCCAATTCATCGGTTCCTTCTGTAGATCACGAAATTATGATTTTTCTAGTTCATCAACAATGAAGAAATTATGATTTTTCCAGTTCACGAAATTTGGTGGTGACGGTGAATGATGTCGTCAGAAAATGTTTAATTTCTGGTGTCGAGGGTTTTCTATTCAATTCCTCGTCCTCAAGTTCTGGTTCTGAGATTTAAGAAGATTCTTCTGCAACACTAGTCAAATCTGACGGTGACGACACCGAAAAAAAGTTCAACTTATGAATTGATTACACCGATGTAACAAATTTTGTTTAAAATTGGTGTAACTTTAGTCTTCAACATGTGATTACACTGGTGTAACTTTAGTCTTTAACATGTGATTACATTGGTGTAACACTTCTGTAACATGTGATTACACTGATGTAACATAGGTTGTATCTTATCTACATCTCAATTTAAAAAATGGTTACATAAGTGTAACTTTATAAATGTGATTACACTGGTGTAACTTTAGTCTTCAACATGTGATTACATTGGTGTAACA